>CAOKZL010000757.1:0-520035 GCA_948472985.1 Iguana delicatissima
TCAGGATAGCAAAAATCTCAAAAAATAATAATGATTTTTGTTGGAAGTGTAATAAAGAAAGAGGAACATTCTTTCACCAGTGGTGGGGGTGTGAAAAGGTCAAAAAGTTCTGGTCTAAAATTCTAATTAAAATGCAAAGGGTTTTGAATATTAACATTAATCTAACTCCAGAAATTTTTCTACTGGGTATGGTAAATTTATGTACCTTAAACGAACATACTCAACGGTTAGTATGGCATATGATTGTATCAGCCAGAATAATCCTGGCTAGATACCGGTGGAAGAAAACTATTCCCCACGAGGAGGAATGGTGGGATAAACTATTGGAGATAGCAGAATTGGATAAGCTCACTTTCATGCTTCAGTATAAAACTACAAAACAATTTTATGAAGTATGGGGCCCCGTATTCAAGTATGTTAAAGATAATTTATAACAGAAGTGTTTATTGTGTATTCTTGTTGTAGATGTATTTGTACTCCTGTAGTCGTGTTAGGCTGTATAGGCTCCCCATATGAATATGAGGAGAAAGTTATCTATGGAATTATACGAATAAGGTTTCTCTTTTCCTCTTAAATAAAGATTAAGAAAGGAACACAAGCAATATTTATGTTAGGTTACGAACGGAGGTTGAAATTAATATTTCCCAATTATTGTAACAAACAAACTGTATTTCGCCCGGGGGGGTAGTTTTTTTTGTTTACTTTTAGATAAATAGATAGATAGATAGATAGATAGATAGATAGATAGTTTTTTCTTTGTTAATTGTTTATTGTTTATTGTGGATTGCTTGTGAAATACTTATTATTTAGGATTCATTAGATTATTATTGAGAAAATCTGTAGATAAAATTTGTATATAACATGAATTATGAATATATTGTAATGGGGGAGGGAAAAAATGGAAGAATATTAATTTGAGAATGTAAACTTATCATTTCTTTTTTATGGATAATAAAATCTAATAAAAATATGGATTAAAAAAACAATGCCATTGTCCTTGTCATACTTATACATTTAATTTCTCCCTGACCTCTCTGCCTACTGTTCTACCTCCAACCCTGTGTACTTAATATATACCTAAAATTCTGAGTTTATCTTGCTGCAAAGTAACTTGTCAGTCCCCCTGGAAAATGTTAGTCACCTTAGTCACCCTTTTTCACTATGACAATGGGTGCTGTATTTTTGTTTAAATTATACTGGTTATTTCCAAAACCATGTTAACCATACTTATAAACTAGCATATACAAACCCATGTCAGTTTTTTTCCCATTGAGGGCTTTCCTCTTTTTTTAGACAATATAAGTGTAAATAGCCAACCTACTTTTACCTGCCTCAAATGGTCTGAGACAATTTAAGAAGAAACAATCTGCCGCAGTTCATTTCAGCACTACATGTAGCAGGTAAGAGGCCTTTTCTTATCCGTTCCAACAATAACTAAGTCCAATCAGTGTTACATCCATTTTAAACAGCTGGCACTAACTAAAGCTGAGATATAGCAGCTTGCCTGATACATCTCAAGTCAATAAACATTACATATGTAAACCATTGATATTTCTTTGCAACCAACTTAACTCTCATGGCTTACCCCAATGAGCCCTGGGAACCACAGCCTCAAAAGGTTACCGATAATAATTCCTAATCATTTTACATCTCTTGCATCTCTTGATATGACAGGTAGGTAAGCTTGGAACTAAAGCCATCCCTCTGCATTTGCTAAGGTTAGGGGCACAGAACCCCCAGGAAAGTGAAAACCCATGAATAACTCTAGGCCCTCCCAAACCATGGTTAACACACAGAAAAAGTATGATCACCATATTCAACCCACCATGGATTCCTTTGAGGGTTCCTTCACAAGGCAGAAGTGGGTAGCTGGTGGGGCTTACTGCCACCTTCACTGCTGCCCCACACCATTTTTAATAGGGACTTACGGGGCTTGTTTGCTGTTTCTCAGTCTCACGAGGCTTGCAGCTCCTATTAAAAATGGCATAGGGAGGCAGCAGAGATGACAGCATAATCCATGAATAATCAAATCCGCAAAAGTGAAACCCGCAAATGTGGAGTGCTGACTGTAGTTTAATAATGTAATATAAACAGGTTGTGGGTGAATTCAAGAGAGAATGAAGTTCTCATCCCAGATTTTCTTAGCCCAGGTTCAGTACTTTATGACACAATGGCCCTCTGTGACACTGAAGGTTTATTTCCAGTCGCTTAAGTGGACTTCCAGCCTTGCAAGACTGGAAATTCCCTCCCAGTGCTTTTACTAGGGTTCTTGCCAGCCTTCCAAAGCTGACTTCCACGCATGGAACGACTGGCAATCTCCCAGCTCTATCAGGTATGCTGCCACCACCCCCCTGAATTAAGAATCATTTGGACAGGACAGGAGGGACCCTGCCCAATCTCTAAGCGTAAGGATCTTCCAACTCCCCCTCCCCTTGAGTGAGAGGTCCTATGTAGCGTGTGCCAACCCTGGCGTGGAAATGGAAAGAAACGGAGGTTTATAAAAGTGTTTTAATCAAGGCATGCAAATAAACAATATCACACTTGGGAGACTCCCCTCTCCCAGGTACACTTAGTTACAGAATTTACAAAACAGATATAACAGCACAGATACATTCTTAAGATCAGCCAATTCCCAAAATAACAACATCCCTAACACGACTAACTACTTATTTCTAGTTACTCACAATTAGGTTATAGGCGTAGATGGTCTAAAGGAGAAGGGGGGGGGTCCAGGAGACACAGCATGCCTGCCAGCTCCACTGGCCCAGCTCTCCTCTCTTTCTCTCTCTCTCTCTCTCTCTCTTTCTTTTTCTGGCCACATGGCCTCTCAGAAGTTTTATCTTTTCTTCCTTGGAAGGATCTGGAAGCATCTCCAAGATGCCCGCCTCTTTCCTTTTGGTTGGTCAATTCTCACCTTGTGACCTGTGATGCTGACCCTTTCCTTTTGGTTGGTCAACTCTCACCCTGTGACCCTTGATGTAATCCTAACATCTCATTAACCCTTGGTTTACCTGAAGAGAGAAGTATCTCCCTTTGATAAGCCTAGATAATGGGAAGCCCCATTATCACACCCTCTAAGAATCAAATTTTGTACAAGTATAGCTCAGTTAATGAAACAAATGTCTTCATGGGTATTACTACTTTAACAGTAAGTTTGGCACCAGAGACAGAAATAACATGGAGAGAATAGGTATGGTCTTCTACATCACCCAGTCACCCACCCACAGGCAGCTTGGACATGTTTCAGCAAGACATTTTATTCAGAACTAAAGATATGCACATGTGAAATAAAACAACCAGGTTAAGTAAGCGTTGCATAAGTAAACAAAAACATTGGGATCTTCTGGAGAGTACTTCAAAGCTTCTTCCGAAATGCATCCTGGGATGACTTTTTTCTTTCTTTCAGCAGTCTTTGCTTTTCTAATAATTTCCATTTTGGTAACCAAACTTACAGATCCAAGCTTTTTTAAAAACATGCCTGTGGGGAGCTAGTAAAGCTTGTCTGCTCTCCCCTTGTCCTGTTTTGCTGTTCATTCATGCCAAGCAAGGGGTTCCAAAGGCAGCTGATGTTTACCTTGCCTGTTGTAAGAAGGTGCACATGATCTAGTTGGATCAGCTAGAACAGAATCCTGCTCTTTCCCTGATCAGACTTTATTGGATTGTTTACTACAGGTATGCTTCTGCAACTCAACAGCAAAAGTCTGTGTTTCTCCAGCTCTCTTCCACCATCCTCCCAGAGCCAATGCTTCTAAAAAAAATCTCCAGCTAGAAAGAGTAAAAGAAGGAAAGGGGGAGTCTGGGAAGGGGGAAAAAAGAAGCTTCTTTCTCTTTGTTAACTGAAATATGCCTGTATTCATATACAAGTGCATACAAGTGTATATGTCTTGCTTTCAAAAATATTTGCTGTATTCTTGAGTGAGTGAAGAAGAGAGTGTGCATCCCATGGTGCAGAATTTCAAATTATGACCAGTGAGATGGCACAGAACAGGTAACCATGCTGGGAAAACTGACCTCTGGGACAGATGCGTAGCATGAGCCGGATGCTGATCACAGAGAGAATTGACATTGATGATTTACAGTTCACATTATTATCTGGGACATGTACAGCAGATTCAAAATTTGTTAAATGCATCTTTAATCACATTATTTTTGAAAGGGCACGTCTATCATGCTTCTTGCTGTGCCTGTTTCAGCAGACTGCAGCAGGAGATGACTTGTAAAGAAGTCTGTTATTCTATCATCTCTCCTGAAAGTCTACTTGCTTGCTGTCTCTTCCCTTCCCCTTCTCTTTTCTTGTTGTGCCTTTTTAAACTGCAATCCTGCTGGGAGGGACTGCCTTTCACAGACTGTTTGTTGCTCCCAGATGTGTTGTCCTATTCTTTCATTCCCAGATTGTGAAATACATTCCCCCTTAGGGTTCCAATCAGTACACATTCTTGCCACTCTTAGGTGTGCAAACCATTATCTTATTGATTACTGATTCTAATGGTTTTATGGTTTAGGGTTTTGCAGTGATGATTTTAATGATTGTATTGTTCAGTTTGCTTTGATGACTTTGCTAGCCTGCTTGAGTGCTATCTTTTATTTTCCTTCCTTCTTCCCTCTTTTTTAAAGTGGAAAGTTGGGGTAGAAGCCATCATCACTACCACTGATTGGGAAGAATTTTTGCTTGTTTGCACTGAGAAATGGGATAGAAATGCTTTAAATGAATGGATTCATAGGAAGCAGACTACTCATCTTCAAAAGTTAAAATGAATTAATATAACAGATCTCACAACAGATATGATGATTTAATAGATAAAATTACAGAAGCTCAGTAATAGGCACACATGTTCACAGTATATTTAGTTATTTTATTTGCTAGCCTGCCCAATTCCTGATGCTAATGAAGGTCACCTAATTAGCTGTGCGTTATTGTGTGGCTTTGCTCGTGGATGCAGAACTTGGGAAGCTGCTTTTGAGAAGAAGACATACTGTGGCACGCTGAAGCCACCTATAACTAAATGGATGATGCTCTTGGGCCCTTTTCATTCTTCCTAAAAACAAAGCTACTGCCTATGTTGGTTGAGGGGTTCTGAAAGTTGTGTCCCTTTAAACTTTTCCAAGTAACCTTCCAAGCTCTAATCCATACTTCACATATAGATCATGATACCCCACACATAGGTCATGATTCAACATTTAGTGACTAGATGTTCATATTCCAGCCAAGGATTTCTCCAGACCAGTGGTTCTTAACCTGGGGTCTGGGAACCCTGGAGGTCTGTGGAGCCCTCACAGGGAGTTCGTGAGGCCCTGCTGCTGGGCACCAACAGCAGCTGCAGCAAAAGGGACATGGTAGTGTGTGCAGGTGCTTAAACTGCTCCTGCATTTGCATATATATATTTGCATATATCTGCATATACCTAAACTATGGCTCTGGAAACCAGGGTTTGACTCCCCACTCAGCCATAGAAGCCTACTGGGTGATCTCAGGCAAGTCACATTCTCTCAGCCTCAGAGAAAGGCAAAGGCAACAAATCTTGCCAAGAAAACTCCCATGATAGGTTCGCCTTAGAGTTGCCATAAATCAATTTTCAAAGGGGAGAGACATGCTGGCTAGAAAGAATCTCCTCCTGTCAGCGGCACTTTATTGCTGTGTGCTTTCAAGTCAGTTTTAACATATGGCAACCCTATGGTAAACTTATCACAGGGTTTTTTTGGCAAGATTTGTTCAGAAGGGTTTGCTTTGCCTTTGTCTGAGGCTGAGAGAATGTGACTTGCCTAAGATCACCCAGAGTATGAGCAAGGATTTGAATCCTAGCCTCCAGAAGCCTTTAATAAAATAAATATTTGAATATTTAAATCTAAATTTAAATATTTAAATCTTAAGTCTTGGGAGACCCTGGCAACCAACTATATTTACAGGGGATTCCTGGTAAAGAAAAGATTAAGAACTGCTGCTCCAGACCACTATCCTTTTGAGCACGGAGGTTTCATTCTAGCAAGGCGATCCACATTTGTATTTCTATCTTGTTTTTATAAACCATCTTGAAAGCTTTACTGAAGGGTAATATAAAATTTTTTGCAATAAATAAATAGGTACATCTGATTGCCTGCAGTGTGACTGATTCTAGAGTGAGGCAACCAGCTGACCCAGAGGTGATCTTACTAGTATGAAAAACATATGGAAAGTTTCTTTAATATTTCATAGTGAAACAGTTTTTACAGTTCTTACATCCTCTCTTCAAAGGACTGTGAGTGCAGCACAAAAATATGGAGATAGGACACAGATATGCATATGAAAAGTTATTTTTGGACTATGTGTCCCATGATGTCTGGGGATTCTGGTCGTTGTAGTCTCAAACCAATGGGTTTTCCAAGCTCTGATACTATCAAGAAGAGATGGAAATACACAAACTGATATGGCACTATTGCAGTCATTGTTTACTTGTGTGCAACTAGTTACACAATGTATACAGTTACTGCTGGACAGAGCCCATATTTTTAAATGATACTTCTATATGAATGTACCTCTTATTTAGTATAGTTAATGACAGATTATATTTCCAGGACTAGAAATATTTGAAAGAATATTACACAATAAATCATCCAACAAGACAATGTCTTCAGCATGTGATCATTAAGAAGCAATTGCGGAAAATAACTTGTCAGAATTCTAAACAAATGTTTGCCTATGGCTGGAGCAAACTGGTATTCAAATCATTAATTTGAATCAGATTAAAAACATCTTTAGGTTAATGGGTCAGTAATCCACATGTGCTAAAATATGGGTTACCAGTTAAATCATTCAAGGCTCAAAAACATAGATAAACCAAGTGGGGATTAAACCACTCAGGCTGTATTAGTCCCTTTAGGGAAATCCTGAATTGATTTTTTACAGATAAAGACTTCAGATAAGCACTGGGCAGTCATCTGCTGGAGGTAGAATAAGCACCTGTTTTTTTTAAAAAAAATTATTTTATTGTGTTATTCAAGATGTACTGTTTAGTTACTGATATGTCTGAGCAGGTAGAAAGGGAAGATGAACTCAAGGTCTCTGGATAATTGAATAATTATTTAACAATTAAAACCATTAATTTTTTATTTTTATTTTTATTTTATTTTATTATTTTATTATTATTTATTATTATTTAATAATTAAAACCAATAATTAATTGATAATTGGATAATTCTTTTGTAATGTTACTTTTCTATGACACAAAAATCAGCATTAGGGTTGCTAGACTGAAAACTGCATATGGTTCTTGTACCTTTAATGAATATGTAGAAGAGGAAATTTCAACAGGTGGCTTCTGTCAGGTTAACAAGTGACCTGTTGAAATTCTCTTTTACACAACTGTTAAAGGTATAGGAGCCATCTCCAATTTTCACTCCGGCAACCTAATCAACATGGCAGTCTGAAATGCAAGGGAGCCTGTCTTTTGTTTGTCAATGGCTACCATCAATTTATTATTTTTGAAAAGATGAGAGATTAGTTTATCTCACAAGTAGAGAAATTAGTAATTGCAAGCAGAAGGTGAGCAACAACTAATCCCACATCACCACTCGCATACAGGGTCTGGCAGAGGAAAAAGGCAGGTTTTGTCTTCTTCGCAAAACAATACAGATTAGGTTTATTTACAAATACTAAAGGTAACATCTTGTAGTGAGAGCCTCTATAACATGGGCTCTTTAAACACGGAGGCAAGAGAGAGAAATGTAGATTACAAATAGAGAATGAAAAGCCTCAAACTACCTGCACGCTAACTGATGCAGGAAGAGAGAGGGCGTGGTTACCAATAAATAGGTAATGACATGAGTACAAACTATGACTAAAGTTTAGCGAGACATGCAAACTAACAGCTACTGAATATAGACATACTCATGTTCTCACCACTAATGGACTCACCCATATTTCTGGAAGCTGAGTTGTTCCTCATTCCCTATAATCCCATTTTGAATTGGAAGTGTGAGCAGAGCAGGTGTGATCCTATCATCACCGATCACTGCTCAAAGCTAATTCTTGGATTCACCTGTATCCTGCTTGTCATCAGAGGCATATCTAGGGTGAGGCAAAGGAGAAGGAGGAGCAGCAAGACAGAGGCATGTCCAGATACATTTCTATACCACTTATCAGTGCTAAGCACTCCCTAAGCAGTTTACAATGTGGTAGCTAATTGCCCCCAACAAGCTTGGTACTCATTTTACCAACCTAATGGTAAGGATGGAAGGCTGAGTCAACCGGGAACCCTGCAGGACCGAACTCACGGTGTTGTGGCTGCAGTACCGGCATTTAACTACTGTGCCACCAGGGCTCTTCAAGTAAACAGTGTAAACAGAGTAAACAGTGGCAAGCATGGAAGTTAGCTTAGGAGGTGCAGTGAGGTCACTTCCTCCTCTGCTAAATCTTCAGCATTTTTTGTTTGTCCCCTGGCACTGGCACCCAGGGCATGTGCCCTGCTTACTCCACCCATCCTGATTTCAAAGGCCAGAGGTGTGTCCTCTCCACTCAAGGAGATGGGGCTTCAGGGAGGGCCCTGCTTGTAAACATTTGGATTCAGACTATCCATTACTGAACCAAATCGCTGAATCCAAGATCTAAAGCTTCCCCTTCCCAGCCCTAGATAATACAAGTCATGACAAGTGTCAAATAAGCAGGATGTGTTTGGCTTCCACTTAACTAAGTTTGGGCATTCTCATTATCCAGAGTAAGAATCTGAGGAAAGCAACTCTGTTATTTATGAAAAGTCCTTTCAGACACTTCTCAAATGTGCCCCAGGTTTTCTTAAATAGGTTATTTGGCAGGGGTGCTATTAAATATTCATCACTGACTGAAGCATGTGTTACATTTTTGCTCAGTAGTGAGAGCATACTAATGCTAGTTGCCACATGAGTTTCTGCTCAACAAACAACGCTTTATACATGGCCCAATCTGTAAACTTTATCATTGAGCAACAGAATCTCTCTCATTCATTGTTCAGTCCACCGGGGCTGGCCCTTTCATTAGGCAAAGTGATACACCTGGCTCTGGTGGCAGATGCTAGGAGACAGGGAGCAAGCAGCAGCTGCATGCAGCATAGCCTGCCCTGCACCTCCTAAACTAACTTGCTACTCTCAGGTGTATTGGAAGATGCTGTTCCAGTGCCAGTACTGAAATAAGATTCAACTGCCAGTCTGGTTGACTTTCATATGTGCAGTAGAGGGGCTGCCATCTTGTGCTTCTCTTCAGGTAGCAAAATTTAGGCTGGCCATATAATCCCATATTACTCAGTGCTCTTTTATCCTTCTAATGTTCTTTTGCTTTATCTGAAGACAAAACAAAGTTGCACTTACACTTCCAGAGACAGCTGGTGGGTCTGTTGCTGCATGGGCCAGCAAATCCACCCTGGATTTTACCCCCCATGGCTCCTGAAGGTACTGCCAGTTGAATGGGAGCTCTCCTAGGGTCCAGGACCAACAGAATTTCCATTCAACCTGGAGTTAGTTCCTTGGCAAGTGGAGTGGCGGGAATATCTAGAGTGGATCTGACATGCTCATTTCTCATAGATTTCTTTTACACTCCCCAGTTACAACACCCTGACCCCACTTTAACTGCTATGGCTTCATCCTGTGGAATCCTGGGGTCCCCAAACACAGATCTCAAGGAAAGAGACTTTTTGGCACAATGAATGCTGAAATTTTATGGCCTTCTTTTACAGCCTTTTCCTTGATGCTTCTCTGCCTCTCTTTGTGTATTTGTGGTGATGGTAAAGAAGCAGGAACTGAGCTTTCAGCATATACAAATGCACTCTTCCTGTAACATCTGAGACCACAAGTAGAAGACCTGCAGACATGTGTCCTCAACAACACCACGTTTGTCTTTTCTGCATGATTATTTTCTACTTCCTTTGCTTGATGAATGTTTGAAAGCTAGGCCCTTTCCACATGGGGGGGGCGTGAAACGTGGGGAAACGGGGCGGCGCATGCAGAAACGGAGCTTAACTTTATCTGGGTTGCTCCGTCGCCAGTGGGAGCAGCGCGCGTTCACCACTGTACACGGTGGCGGTGTCTGGTGGTGCCCGGCGGCGCCAGGCGGCATCCGGCAGTGCCCAAAATGGCGGCTGGCAGCTTCTGGCGGCTCTCCGCCAATTGGAGAAGTGCGCCAGCCAGAAGCCCGCCTCTGGGCAGCTCTGCAGGGACGTGCTTGTGCGCCCCTGCAATTCCCCATGGGGCGCTGCGACGGGCTAGCACACGCGTGTTTCATGAAGACCACATAAAATGTGGTCTTTATAAAACACGCAATGCCACCCCCGCGGCTGCGCGAGGGTGGTTTGAGGTGTAGAACCTCCACTTTTCTAACTGCCCTAGTGCACCCCACGGTGTAGACGACCTCAGGGTGAGGTCGTCCTACCCCATGTTACTCCGTGTTTTTCCCCCTGTGTGGAAAGGGCACTAGTGTAATTATTTTGTGACCTTTATTGGGTCAACCTGAAGTATAACCAATGTGGATTATGGATATTATTTAATGGTCAGCATGACTACTCTTGTATTTTGGGGAAACTGTTGTTCTATGAGGTATTAGATTTCTCCATCAGAGAACTCTAATGCCTCCTTTTCTACAAATTCCAGGATTCTGAAGGATGCAGGCATGGCAGTTAAAGTGGTCTCCAAGTGCTCTGACTGTGTACAATGAAAGACAGCACAGGTTTTTTTGCTCCATGCTACTGTTCCACCTAGGCTTCTCCCTGGATGTAATCTATATAAATTATCTGCTGTGTGGCCATCACTGTCTACACAGAGCATACAGTGGAATTTTCACCAGGTTATTATCGCTACCAATTGTATTTTTTTGAAGGCGAGAAGGAAATATTTCATGTATCCCAAATATTTGGAAATGATTGTTCTCATTGCTTTGCATTTGAATTTCTCTGTAGAGATATATAGAATCCAACAATTCCCACCCTAAGGCACCCTGGCTTTGACATAGTGCCCTTCTTTTGCTTTGGCTTAATTGGGCTAACAAGAAAAGATGACAGCTGCGAGGGTGGGGATGACAAATATCTGCACCTGTCTTGATTTTGATGGCAATCGTCCTGACAAAAGATTATCCGTAATGCTGGAGCTGTCTGCTCTATAAGAAAGAATTGGCTTTTTTGGAAAATCGTCTTCTCAGAGGGAATGCACAGATCTAGATTTTCAAATCCCAACCTAAGCATCTATTTTGGTAAAAAGATTTCTAGGGCGTGGGTCCCTTTAGAGTAGAAAAAGAGTGAGGGGGAAGGAGCAGGTAGAAAAAAGCAAGGCATTTTTTCTGATTATTATTTTTGGATTAATGTCAGAAGCAGAGGCAAAAGATATGCAGTTCAGGTATCTGAAAGCTAGGCAGTATGTAGCATCTGGGATGTATGTTGCCACCTGCTATTATTTTTGAAACCTTCAAGCTACGCTTATCACTGCATCAGGGGTAGAAATGTTTAAAAACAAAGACAACTGCCTCCAGGAGCAATTCTCCTCTAAAGCAAAACAAAGTGCCTTACTTTAGTGTATGTGTGCCTTCCTCCTTTCAGCTGAAACGTTAAAAATATTTGGCAGGCAGCTGCCCCACTATGTGTTTTCAGGAGAATTGTCTCCCAGACTCACCAGAGTTGCTCACTCTCCAATGAATAAATCCAACATTTTGCAGATGAAGACTGGGACATGTATGGCCAAACGACATCAGAATGTGGTCAAGATGGCGAAAGTTATTAAAGAGGAAGAACACAAAGCTAGGAGAAGCTGCAGCGGTTTCCTTTTTCCTGAGCCAACTGGGAAGGACAAGATTCTGCACCTCCCTCTCCTTCTGAGTTAATTGAATGCCAACTAGTTTTGTACTTTGAATGCAGTTTGCAGCAACTGAAGTAAGCTGAGGACAAAGGAGAAAAGTAGGAGGAGGAGAAAGAAACTGGGACATTTTAAAAGCAGCTGAAAAAGTGGGATGACCGAGAATTAATCAGGATTAATTAATTGATCGACTTCGCACTAGTTAGTTGTCTGAGGCATTTGTTTCCAGAACAGACCATGAGATGTAGAGGGAATTGTGGTACAGCTGTTACCATTGATACTAGGGGTATATTTTGTTATTGACACTTTCAAAAGGGCTGGTTTTGGTTTTTTTTAAATTCTCTTGGATTTCCCCTGTGGGCTACAATGCCCATAATAGAATTGTTGCCTACAGATAGGGATTCAGAACACCTGGAAATTGTCAGGTAAGAAAGATCCACCCATTATCACTGATCAGCATCATTCTTTCTCCCAGTTCCTATCCTTGCCAATCTGTACACCGTTCACAGACCCTTCAAACGGCTTGTTTATTAAAGTGAAATAAGAAGTGGAGTTAAAAGTTAGTAAGGAATGATGTATTATTTTCAGCTAGAGGATGCTATTTGACTGCAAGTGTAGTGCCTGGCTACAAAGGTTAATCAAGGGTACAGAACTGATGAGAAATTGTCAGGTTGCTGGGTTCCCTGCCGTGGGTTAATGAATATTGTTTTCTGGATGTGTATTGAGGAAAATGTATTTAACCATCTCATAGAAGTTCCTATGTGTTACTGTTAGGTATTGTGTATTATTGCTACAGAGTATCTATTGCTAATTGCTTGTTGCAATGATGTATTGATGAGAGGGGGAAGAATAGATAAGGGTGAAAATGAAAGTGAAGACTAGAGAGACACATTGTTGTAAGAACTCAGTGCTTCTGAGATAAGAGCAGGAAATATATGATCAGATCACCCTGATCAAGCATGGGTGAGGACTATGTGGCAGGCTCTGGCCTGGGAAGTGTTGGGGAGATAATGTGGTGTATGGAGTTATGGCTCTCACCAGTCACTATTTTGCACACCTTAATTTGTAATGTTAACCTATAAAAGCTGTAAGCTGGGTGTGTGCCTTAGTCTCAGCAACTTCTGTGGAAATGTGCTCTGTTACTCATGCTTACCTCTCAAATAAACTACCTCATAATGAATTTTGTGGAGCATGGGTTATCCAGTACATGATGGAAATATTCTGAGTGCCTCTGAGCATATGTATGACATTTTCTCAGAAAACTGAATCACTGCATCCTCTCTGCCTCCCTATCATGATGTTCAGAAATCAGTGGCACAGAGAGTTTTGCTCCTTTAACTCAATAGAACTTGCTTCTGTGCAGGTTGTTTTAAAGGAAGACAGGTGTACAGATGGCATGACATGAATTTAATTATTTATAACTTCTGACCCCAAGCTCCAACCTTACCAATCCTCAAAGTGTGTAATCCACTGAAAAGGAGGTGGGGAGAGAAATCAAAGAGAAGGAAATTGGAAGGTGAATAAAACTTTCTACTTAATTATCCAAGTGTCTTCACTGTGTGGGTAATAATAAACACACTAAATGAAGACAAGTATGCAGAGGGATTTAGTTCGAGTAGACACAGGGAGGGCATGGGTTTAACTAAATGAATCTTTAGCTCTAGTCTTATCAAACTCTAAAAAAAAATCATGTGACTCACTGAAGTAATGGGTGGATGGAAAGCAGAAGTAGCAGGGAGAAGGAGGGAGAAGCCAAGAGAGGAGGAAATGTGTGTTGGGTGGAGGAAAAATTTTCACTTCATTATGCAAGTTCTCTAGCATTGTGAGCAACAGTGAAGACACACTATAATAGAAAGCAGAATAAGAGAACTGAAGAGAGTCACAACACACACAAGCCAATAAAAGGAGTATGTGATGGTGGTTAGGGACATCACCCTTTCAGTTCTAAAGAACTGGACATTCTGTAAGTACTATGGCTGCTTGAGCACTAAAGAAACAAATTACTGTCCACCCTCCACATTTGCCAGTTTCACTCTTGTGGATTTGATTATTCACAGATTATTTGCTGTGACCTCTGCTCTCTCCCTATGCCATTTTTAATAGGGACTGTAAGCCTTGTGAGACTGAGAAACTGTGAATGAGGCTTGTAGATCCATATTAAAAATGATGTGGGGCAGCAGTGGAAGTGGCAGTAAGCCACCCACTTCTGCCTTGTGAAGGAACCCTGATGCCTCAAAGGAATCCATAGTGGGATGAGTATGGTGATCATACTTTTTGTGTGTGCTAAATATGGTTTGGGAGGGCCTGGTTTTTCCACTTCCATGGGGGTCCTGTGCCCCTAACCCTAGTGAATGTGGAGGGATGACTGTACTCCCACACTCCATTCCTCCCCGCCCCCGGCTTCCTTTCCCTTCTCCAATTGCCCCTTATCTGTAGTTCTTCATTTGCTTCCCAGCTAATCTTCTGCTTGGTCTCAGAACATTTTCTTTGTCTCTCTCACCCCAAACCTGATACAGTATGCGTATTAACCCACTTAGCAACTAAGCCATATCATGTATTTCCTTCAATCCTCCCACTTAGACCTTTCTGCTAGAAGAAGAATGATCTATACTAATACACTCTAATGTTCTAAAAATAATTAACTTGTTAACATATACAATTAATTGCAGTGCTAATCAGGAAATCTAGTGAGTTAGGCCATGTTAGTAGAAAAGCTGAATGATTCAATGACATAGTGAGACAATCAATTAGTTGTTTCCAAGTTTTATTAAAGCCCTAGTGGGGCATTTTGTACATGGATAACAAGCTGAATCAAGAAAAATATGCCCTTGTAAGCAGCTATTCACCACACTCACTGAATGATACCTCTCTATTTGGGAGCAGTGTGCAGTCATCCCTCCACATTCACTAGGGATAGGGGCACAGGACTCCCATGAAAGTGAAAAAAATGTAAATAACCCTCCCAAACCGTATTTAACACACAAAACAATATGATCACCATATTCAACCCACTGTGGATTCCTTTAGGCATCATGGTTCCTTCATAAGGCAGAAGTGGGTGGCTGGTGGGGCTTACTGTCGCCTCCACTGCTGCCCCACACCATTTTTAATAGGGACTTAATAGCCTCATTTGCAGTTTCTCAGTCTCATGAGGTGTGCAGTTCCTATTAAAAATGGCATAGGGCAGCAGCAGAACTGACAGAAAATAATCTATGAATAATCAAATCTGCAAAAGTGAAACCCGCAAATATGGAGGGCTAACTATACCTCAAAGTATAGTTCAGGATTAAGCGGGCTGCAGCCCAAGGGCATGTCTTTGCAGGCTTCATTTAATTCTTCCTTGCCAGGCTGAAAAGCAACCATAAAACTTGCTTGTAAGACCAGCTCAGCAGTGAGATAACTTGACATGAAATCTGGACTCATATCAAGAGAAGCTCGGACAGACATCTGTCAGGAATATTTTAGACAGTGGATTTTATAATGGATTAGGTAGTCCATTGCATCTTTACAATGATGTGAGTCAGTATATTTCATAAGCATTGAAAGTCCATTTGATGACATCAGATTAATGAGCTTGTTGGATTCATTTTAAAGTGAGTAAATCATGTCTGAGTTCACGAGGAATGCTCATTGCATTATATACCTGATCAAACATAGAAAGCAAAAAGAAAACAAACTGAACCTGGAAGTTACAAACTCTCTGACCTGGCACAGACCTGGCATAGTCAAGATGCCTGTACTATATCTGTACCATGCATTGTATGGCACTGAGACATCCTTTCATCTCTTCCAGCAAGCAAGAACCAGCTTTACCATTAAGCCAAGTGAAATAGCTGCCTCAGGTGGTAGATGGGGAGTCAGAGAGCCCTCCAGTCTTTACTCCTAAGTCCCCTGGCCATTCTCCTCCTTTAAAGGAAGAGTTGCTTATGGCCTGCACCCCATAAACTGACCTGCTTCCCTTGTGGATAATGGAGAGCACTATCCAGTAGCCAGTGTTGAAGTCGAACAGATTGGTTTGCATCTTTATGTCCAAAATGTCTGTGATCATTGTTTTATATTGTTTTCACCTTTTAAACCTATTTTAGCCTGTTGAAGTACTGAATATTCTATTTGTCTTCCCACGTTGTTATTATGGTTTCAAATTGTTTTAAACAGGTTAAATTGATTTTATTTATATGTCATGCTGAAATCTCATTTTACAGGCTGGGATATATGGTAAATATTTAAATAAAGTAATTAATCAATAAAATAAATGGGGTGGGACCATTTGCATGAGGGAGTGAAATGTCCTTGTCCAGCCTTGTGCCCACATGAGTTTATGCCATTCCAACTAAAGGACAGAGTTTGGAAAAGTTTGTCTTGGACTATGACTCCCAGAATTATAGTCCAGTTCCTCAGTGGTCCATGTTGTCTGGGACATTCTTGGAATTGTAGTCCGGTAAAGTAACATTTCCAAATTCTGTTAAAGGACATGTATATAAGAACTTCTGCACTGGGTCAGAACAGTGGTCCATCTAGTTCAGCACCTTGTCAGAGCCACAGCAGTCAGCGAATGCTTAAGGGAAATTTGCAAAACTTTGTTGTGATGGCAATCTCCTGCTGCTATTATTCTACACCCAAGATATACAATATTTTAAAACAGAGATTCCGCTTTTGATTCTCATGGTTTCGACCCACAGAACAATTCCATACAACCCTTCTAGGTTAGCTGCCACATTCACAACATCCTATGGCACTGAGAACAATGTTTATACATATGGAAATTCTACCAGTATTATTCCCCTTGCCCTAATTTTATATGTAAAATGAGCTGCTGGCCTTCAATAAGAACAGCAGAAGTGATATGAAGGCAAAAAGGACAGCAAGAAAGAACTGGCTATTGCCTTAAGGATCAGAAAGGCAGGAGGCCATTCATGTTTGTTTTACTTGTTTTACTGGCCCTTGAAACAGAAGGCACAATGAACCACGTGACTTGAGCATTAAGGATTAATCATTATGTTATGTGTTCTATATAGAGTAGAACCCCAGGCAAAATTGCTATGGTATAGTTATCTGGGATTTTTTCCCCCTTTCCCACAGTGAAGAACCTTATAATTGAGAGCTGATACAGCTTAGTCATGGTTTTGACATCTCTGGTTTAAATATCACCCCAGCTGCAAACTTATTAAGTATTCTTTGGCATACCACTTTTCTTCCAGTCTCAGCCCACCATGTGATGATAATAATATGGGGTGTGTGGATATTGTTATTATATAGTTTAGTCACTAAGCGGCATTGGGATTGGTTTGCTTTGGTAAAATGGAATTGCTGGTCTGTTCTCGTTTCAAAGATACAAAAGAGGTCTTGGGTAGCTTCTGTCAAGTGTGCCTTGTAAGGTTTTCATAACAATGCTGTTGAAGGGGTTAAATCCAATGCCACTTGAATAGGAAAAATAAGCGAATTGAATTGTGCCTCTGAGTAAATTGCAGATGTCTGTCTTATCTCAAATTTTAGAGAATGGCCTTGCAACATTCAAAGGTCTGGGAATTCACAGGGAGGCACTATACTCCCTACCATTATTTTGTATCATTTTCTAACTAACACTTTTGTTCTCCTCTGTGCCAGTCAATGATGTAATGGAAAAGTTAACTAAAGATCTTTTTCTCCAGTGATGGGCGGGCTAAGTAAATGATTGATTGCTGACATAGAAGGCAAAAGGTATATAGTGATGCTACCTCAATTAATTGACACAACAGTTCTGGGATAACTGTTGCCCTTGCGCAAGGTATTGTTAACAATAAAATGGCTTTTTGATTTTTCCCTGGAAACCTGGTCTTCGCCTCTTTTCTTGGCCACAACACTGTAAGGGCTGAGATTATATCCATGAAGCTTTTTCAACAACAGAAATGATAAACATTATTATTATGCATTTTTTCTTTAATGGGTGTATCTCAAATTATTTGCTATTAGCATTACATGGGAGTAGGCAGATTCATTGCTGACAGGAGATTTTGAATGCTGGCCACCAAAGATATTCCTCTGCCCTGCTACTATCTTCCTGAACCTCACTAGTCATTCCTTATTTTGGAGAAAAAAGCTATGTTTGTTATCCAGACAGAGTTGTAAGCTAGCTTGCTCTCCCAGGTGCAGTAGAAGACACTGTATTGTTGCCCATGTTGAAGTAGGATTCAACTGACCAGTTGACTTCTCTTTATAGAATAAAATGAACACTTTCTCCTTTACTTTAGGCTGCAAAATGTCTTGCGCTGGCTCTGCTGGCCAGTCTCTCTGAAGTACAAATTAATTTATTAGCAAGGCAGTATTGCAAGAGGAGGGCCCTTCAGATACTTTGGCTTCCTACTCCCATACTTACTTATGACTGAGTGTGCAAGTCCAAAACATTAGGAAAGTCAAAGGTTCTTTCCTTCTGAATGAGTGGGAGTGATGAAAACGACTAGATTTTTATTTTTGTACCCAACACTTTACATGAAAGCAGTATGTTTGCAAGCAAGCAAATATACTTGTTATTCGCTATCAAGTTGGCTTTGACCTATGATGACTTTATGAATGAGAGGCCTCCATAGTTCATTAGGATATTAAGGATTTCTAATAATGGCAGCATTCATAATTTTGTATCCTCCAGAGGAAGGCACCACCATCACCTTAAACCACTTAGGCCCTTTCCACACAGGGTAAAAAAAACAGCTTAAGGCGACCTCATCCGGAGGTCGTCCACACCGTGGGGTGCGCTAGGGCGGTTTGAAAAGTGGAGGTTCCACACCTCAAACCGCCCTAGCGCGGCCGCAAGGGGTGGCACGGCACGTTTTTTAAAAAACACATTTCATGTGGTTTTTAAAAAACGCGAGCGTGCTAACCCGTTGCAGCACCCCATTTGAAACTGCAGGGACATGCTAGCGCGTCCCTGCAGAGCTGCCCGGGGGCGGGCTTCCGGCTGGCGCGCTGCCCTCATTGGCGGAGCGCCACCGGAAGTTGCTGGCTGCCATTTGGGCGCCGCCGAGCGCCGCCGTTTTCAGGCAACCCGTTTTCAGGTAAGATCCGTCCCTGCGTGCGCTGCCCCGTTTCCCCGTCCCCTGTGTGGAAAGGGCCTTAGATTAAGCTGCCATTTCCAGCTTAAATTCTATCTGTGTTGACCCCTGAATCTTCTGCGTTTCCAGAAGCAAAGATGGTAACTATTTCTTTAAAACCACTAACCTGGCACAGAAGCTCTCTGAGCTACATTTATGACATTTGGAAGCAGTTTCCCTTGATAAACTTAGCACTGCCATGTAAACAGATTATGAGAATGGATGGCTGCTTTTAAACAATTATGTGGAGTATTCCAGACCACCACTGAGGTTTCTTGCTGTTTATTGCAAAAGTAACAAAGTTTTATTAGGCTAACACAGATTTCAGCGGCTCAGCACTGTCCATCTTTGCAAGACCACAGCCCACATTATCCAAAACCAGCATGGCCATTTGGACTGGTGGGGATGAGGAAAGCTGAAATCCAACATATCTAGAAGATGCTATGTTGGAGAAACTTGGCTTAATAGATACACTTTATGGCAACTATAGCCTTAACAAGACAGAGAAGCTTATTAGACTAACATGACCTTCTACAATATATATTTAGCAATACATACAGAGAGATACACATACATATAGAGAAAACTTAAATATAGGTAACTGAATAAAACACAGCATAAGTGTTATGACATAGGTTCATCAGACTGCATCAGACTGTAGCCATCTAACAGGGCTACAAAAGTTGTTGACTGAAAAGCAATTCATAACTCGGTCAATAAGTCGCTTCCATGTTACCATTACATTTGATTTAAAAGCCTTGGGGGAGAGGACAATTTTGAGTAAGAATATATCCTCCAACATTTCATAGACAAAAACTGGGACATGTATGGCCAAGCAACATCAGAGCATGGTCAAGATGGCAAAAGTTATTAATGAGGATGAACATACAAGCCAGGAGTGGCTGCTGCAGTTTGCTTTTGCCTGAGCCTACCGGGAAGGGCAAGATTCCTCTTCTCTCCTCTCCTCGAGTTAACTGAGTGCAAATTATTATTGTACATTCAGCTCAGTTTGCCACAAAGTAAGGTGAGGACTAAGAAGGAAAGCAGGAGGAGAAGAGAGACTCTGGGACATTTTAAAAGCGGTTTAAAAAGTGGAATGAGAAAGGATTAATTGAGACTGTTTCTGCCAAATTGGGACAAGGGTATAGCATAAGGGTTGAAGGGAAGTCTTAACCATATCAATCTAATTTTTTTGTGTTGGCATGCTCCAAATTGCACCTCCCCAAGAGTTTCCCTATGTGATAAGGTTCAAAATGCTTAACTATAGCACAGTCTCTTTGCTTCTCCCTTTCTACTTTTTTATATTCTAGATTCTGATCCCTGCACTTGCTCCCTTATGCATGCATTCATCAACACAACTGTGACTCAGTGGGTTAAGTACATGCATTGCATGCAGAAGGTTCTAATTAAAAGAATCCTGAGTAACTGGTACCCCTGGTTAGGACAGCAGAAAACAACTCCCTATTTACTTTCCCAATCTGATGTTCTGGCCAAACTGACTGGAGATAATGGGCATTACGTTCCAACATGCTTAGAAGACCCCAGGCTGAGGAGAGATTCTGGGTTAGATGGACCATAAACTGATACAGGGTAAAACAGTTTCACATGTCAACTGGCATGCACATTTTCACATTACAAAAGATCATCGTTGCAGAATTGGTTCAATGAAGCCAGAAGAAATGTTTTGGATTGCCTTAGTAGCCCTAACAAGACAGGTAAGAATGATGTAATCTGAGAGTCCATTCACACCATACAATTGCAGCACTACAATTCTTCTTTAACAGTTAGGGCAACGTTTTACAGAATCTTGAAGTCTGTAATTTGGGAAGGCACTACAACTCTCTGGCTGAGAATACTAAATACCCTCTCCCCCATAACGCAAATCCTAGGGTTCCATAGGATGTTGCCATAGCAGTGAAATGATAGTGTCATAACTGTGGAGTGTGAAAAGGCCCTAGGTGTCTGCATGTGAAGAGAATGAAATTATAATATGAGTGATATCGGCTCTGTAAAGCATCATAGGCTCTGGTGGTCTCCCCACTGAACTAATATGAGAACTGTAGACTTTGGCTCCCTGATGAAGAGTTTAAGCTGTGTCTCTGCCTATGAGCAACACTGTGTGACCTCCATTCAAGGGAAGTTAAACCTGAGGAAGAGCTGTGCCACTCAGAGAAGTAAGGTGAACATAAGAATATGTGCTCTCATATGCAAGCGCAGAAATGTTGTGATAAAAGGAGTTATGAGAGAGAGCCAGTAAGAAGATGGTCTTAATGTGCATGCTAATACAATATGATGCTAGCAGCTATAGTAATCTAATGTGCATGATACTAGACCTTGGAAAAGAGATGGGCAAGACAGCTCCTAGAATTCCCCAACCTGCACAGTGAGTGGCCAGGCTGGCTGAAGGATTCAGGAAATTGTAGTCTTAAAATGGAACTTCTTTTATCTCTGTATAATACTAGAAGCCATGGCAATTTAATGTGCAAGACAGTACAATATGGTGCTAGGAACTATGGTAATTTAATATGCAGGAAAGTGCAATTTAATGTGATTTAATGTGCAGGATAGTACAATATGGTACTAGGAGCCATAGTAATCTAATGTGCAAAACAATATAATATGATGCTGGGAGCCACAGTAATTTTACTTTTGTGTTTCTAGTGGAGATATTTACCATAGATTCATTGCAATGTAGTGTTTTAACCTTATATAACTTATCTCAGTTGTAACCATGAAAAGAATAAACAAGACTGCATTTGCATGATTTTTATTTGTTTACAAGTTTGGTTTAGCCATTTGCCTTTTCCATCTAAGAAATTAAAATCCCAACATTGGCAATAATCCTTTTGGAAATAAATCTCGGATTGAGTATTGCAATTCTTAGATAGCCCCATTGCAGAATACACTATGGAGGGATTAACCAGGGAGGGTTTAAACGAAATGCAGTAGGTCAATGCACAGCGTATTATTAATTAAAAGTAAATCCCTCTGTTCAGGAAAACATGAACAAGCTATGTGTACATCTAGTTTTAAGACAGTCCATATCTAAGACAATTCCTGTTTTGAGTAGGATACCTTTAAAAATGATTTCTCATCATTTCTACTCCAACATTTTCTTTTGTAGCTTGCTAGAGGTTGTTGGTCTGCAGCTCCAAAGATTTGTCACTACCAAGTACGCTGGCTATGTCTGATGGGGGTTGCAGTCCAACAGTATTTGGGGGGCCATAAACTGCCTAACCTTGCTTTTGGTTATAGATTATGCCAGGTGACTGTACAGATGAAAAACTCAGTTTTATAGACCATTTCTTTATTTCAAGACAAGGGGAAAAAATCCTTTTCCTGAGGAGCCTAAGGAATTACAAATCAGTCTTCCACATTTGTGGGTTTCACTTTTGCACATTTGATTATTCAGGGATTGTTTGCTGTCACCTCTGCTGCCTCCCTATGCCATTTTTAAATGGGACTGCAAACCTTGTGAGACTGAGAAACTGCAAATGAAACTTGTAAGTCCCTATTAAAAATGGTGTGGGGCAGCAGTGGAGGGGGCAGTAAGCTCCACCAGCCCTCCACTTCTGCCTTGTGAAGGAACCCTGATGCCCAAAGGAATCCATGGTGGGTTGAATAGGGTGATCATACTTTTTTTTGTGTTAAATATGGTCTGGGAGAGCCTAGAGTTATTCACAATTTTTTCACTTTCATGGAAGTCCTGTGCCTCTAACCCTAGCAAATGTGGAGGGATTACTGTATACAAAATCCCCATCTTCCATATTCTCCTTCACAACTCTGTGAAGTAGGTTAATCCAGCAAATCACAGCTGCTCCAAATCGCCCTGCAACTTTCATGGCTGAGTGTAGACTTGAACCTGGATATTCCTGGCTGTAGCTGAACACTCTTACCATTGTACCGCATTGGCTTTCAAGGCCAAAACATACTTATACAATTTTAAATGAGAGTTTTGTTACCCTGTGAATTGGGGGTCCCGTGAGGGGCACCCAAACAACCAAAACAAACTAAGCAAAGATGGGGAAATTAGCTGGAGCACTCTCTTGGTTAATGAGAGGCAGGGCAACACAGCAGGATCTTTTACCCAATGTACACAGCGTCAGCTCAGTGAGGAGGCAAATGGTTCAAACAGTAATTAAGATTTATTAAACAGATATTAAAGAAAAACACAGACACACTCCTAACTAGAAAAGGAAAATAGAATTTGAGGGGAATGGGTGATACGCCACCTGTCCTGTAGTCCTGAAGAAGCCTGATTGAAGAAGTGGAAACCCGGCGTGGCGGCTGAGGGGAATCTGCTGAACCGAGCGGCAGCAAGGCAAAGTGAAGTTCAGGCGATCCGGCAAGAATTCCGGATAAGTTCCAGCGAGAGTTCCAAAGAGCTCTCAAAAGCGGGGCATTTTTATAGGGGAAAGAACAACCGCAGGCTAGTCTGGTTTCGGGTGAAAACAATAAGTTTTGGGTTGGAGACAAAGCCTCCGAAAGGTCAGAATTTGCATGATTAAGTTAAAGTCCGAATTGACAATAGTATAGCTGGTATGTAAATACGGCTAGCTCGGCAGTTAAGTACCTAGCTCGCCAGGGTGTCCTCTCGGGGCAGAGGATCTCTTCGTAGCAGCGTGCATATGTAATGAAGGTGTTTGTTTTGGGAGGTCCCCTAAAGCAGAACTGACGATATCTGGCTTAGTTTGGCGAGAGCAGCAAGCAATCGCCATGTCTAGCTTCGCGCTTGTTCGGCGGGCCTCACAAACACTTGGCTGGTGGCAGAGTGGGGCCGAATTATGATATCAAAATGATATCTTTGGTTCACCAAAGGCCAGGCCAGTACATGGTGGTAACAGTTTGCTATGGATTTAAGGTTACTTCTTTTTAGGTAAATATACAGAAATTGATTAGAGCTCATGAAGAACCTGCTTTCCAGAAGAAATCTCTGATGCAGTTTTGGCTGGTCTCTGTCAGAACCATGAAACTGCTCTTCCCCTGGAAACAAGGGTTCCAATCTTGAACGAACGAAAGAAGAAAGAAAGAAAGAAAGAAAGAAAGAAAGAAAGAAAGAAAGAAAGAGGATCAACTTTTAAAAATTGAATCAACCTCTGAGGACCTCACTTTCTACCCTATCTGAAGGGGCAAAAAAAGAGCTGAAAAAAGCCAAAATCTTGCTGGAGTAGTGGATGAAAAACCATCCTGAAGAAGCTGGGAAAAGATGTCACTGTTACAAACAGTTACTGGCAATTAATTCATTTTTCTAAAAGCAAAAGTCTAACTACATGACATTAACATTGTAACTTAACTGAGGATAGTGTTGTTCCTTTTGCAATGCCATGGTAACTTTTAAGTTACTTTTATAGGTACAGAAATGTGATCTCACTAAATGAAAGAGGAGGAATGTCACATGATGCAAATTACAGCCCACACTGTGCATCATTCTCTGTTGTGAGTGTTAAGACAACAATAGATATGTGAGAGTAGAATGTGGAGGGGTGTTTAACCAGAAATCACAATTTATATTAATGGAAGCTAAAATATGATTTTAGTTAACTCTGAGAGTTGAAGTAGAGTTACTTTAAGTGTAACTACCTCTGAGGCCATAGTGCTATAACTGTAGCTATTTTTTAAAAAAATTAACTCTCCATTTCTGGAGGGAGATTTCTCTGATTCAGCCACCAGCCTAACAACTGACCTCAGCCAGCCAAAAAGTCTTCACTGAGTTAGTCCCCTGTCTCTTGTTACATGACTTCAGTCTTCTTTTGCTAAGAGACTACTGAGAATTGCTGGAAAGGGAAAGGGAAAGGCTTGGACCTGTTCTGTCTTTTCATTCCTTGCTCCAACTACCACTACTAGACGACAGCTCATATAGAAAATTGCTTTTTGGTAATAATTTTTCATCTGTCTTTATCTTTGGCTCTTACTAGCATTTTTTTGGAAGAGAAAATTGCTGTCTTTATTGCATACTTTTCTTCTCAACAACAATTCTGTAAAAGTGATTACTAACAGTCTTGATTTATCAAGAGGCAGAGAAGTGGCACAATCTCAAGTCTCCTGGTTGTATCATCTGAGCCACACCAGCAATTCTTCCCAGAACAATCCCTTCTTTGTTTTCTTTCACTCTAATCTAAGGGTGGCCACATTGCATCTTGGAACTGCTGTCATCCACAGACACTTCAAACAGAAGATAAAAGATAATAAAGAAGGCTTTTGTGTGTATATACACTAAAGGTGCTGTGTAGACAATCTCTCCCTTCCTTCAATGTGTGGCTAGCAATGATAGGTCACCAATAAGGGGGAAGTGGTAGATAATGCCCACAGTCAGACTACCCACAAGCCTCCCATATTTGCATAGCTGAAAGCCTCCCTCACTGGCTTGCTGTGTGCATCTTGGGACCATCTATTTGTAAACATCAGGACTGGCATCAACCCCGGCTTCCGAGGGCGACTGCTGGAGCTTTCAGGCTTTCAGCTTTCAATATGAATTGCCCATATTGAGTAGCTGGGCTAGGGAACCGTCTGTCATTTTATTTTCCCATAAGACCCTGGAGTGTAATCCTCTACAAAGAGAAACAACAGAGTTCTGATTTACCTTAAACAGTAACAAATGTATTATACCATGAGCATTGATTTATTTATTCATTTATCTACCACCTCGTTAGCAAAAGCCCTTTGGCTGCTTACACACACACACACATACACACACACACACAGAGAGAGAGAGAGAGAGAAAGCAATAAAATCAGAGCCAAAGCTAACAAATCAGCCAAGTTAGCTATCAAAATGTGGCTTTCAGGGACTATAACCTACTTCATCATTTGTATGAAATGCCATGCTTCACTCTCGTATATATGTAACACACACATTAGTACCATATACATAGTGTTGGAACGGCAAACAGTGAGGTCAGAAGGAAGTTAAATGTGCAAAATATGGACAGCAACAATTACATTATTTACATTGTCTGTCTGCAAAAACTGTTGCCAATAACATAAATGCATTGTCATTAGGTAAGCCAATTAACACTGCTACTGTGATAATAAACATTATTAGATTCAAACCTCTCACAGTAGATTGGAACTCGCCTCTTGGGAGACTGAAGTGTGCTGCCACAGGTTTTCAGATACTGCTGTTTCTGACATCAGATCTGTGACAGTGGTAGGGGGAAAGGGGCACTTTTCTAGGGTTCCTCTCAGACCTGGAACCAGTCCTGTTATGTGCATAACAGCAAAAAGAAACATTCTTTCTTTCCTCAAAATTTTGGAGTAATCACACTGTCAGATGGAAACACTTCCCAATAACTTTTTATCATTTCAAATTTTTGACTTGTATTCAGCAGTTGCTTTCAGCCAGATTTGTGTGTAGGGTTGTTGTTGTTGTTGTTCACCTCCCCAGCATGAGCTTCTGTTTACTTGGGCTTTGAAAGAATAGTTTTGTGTGAATATTTGCATTATGTAATGTGGCAGCTGTGGGTGGGTTGTTGGCAATGAGCACTGAATGCAAGTCCTCTGGCACTAACATCTGAAGCCTTTTCTTCCTGAGAGTTAAAAAAAAAAGCCCAAGAGCAAATTCACAAAACACACTCTCTGACCCAGATTCCAGATATGTGTAGTGGTTCACAGTTCATAAAAAAGAACATTACGCACTCTGAAGGTACTCTTCGTTATGTGAATAACGGCAATTGACGTTAAAAGATTTTGTGAAAACCTGGGTAGATAGAATACACTCTGCTAATTGTATTTCATGTACATACTGCAAATATTTTTTTCATCTAGGCTGGTATCCCCCGTTGGCAGCAGTTCTCCAGATTGATCCAGATACTGGATACTAGAAATCTCATTAGATTGTTCCAGATATTAGATCTATCCTGAACTCCAGCCTTGGAGCGCAGAATCATTTTTGAAAATGTTACATGTAATAACCCTTTTTCCTGGAAACATTTTCACAAGTATGTATCTGTGGGAATCATTCAAGCTAATACATCCTTCCGATTCAAAATGTTCTGACAAAAGTGGGCGCCTAATAAAACTGTTCAAGACCAGCAAGGATGTTTGTACTGTTTGGACAGATGGAATGCCACCCACCTAATCCGCAACACCCCTCCCCAGATGTAGTTTGTTGGCTCTGCTTCTGGTGACTTCTTAGTTTCACCTCTGATGACCCCGCTCTCTGCCCTACCAGCCTGGGTGGGCATCAGCTGCCACTAGAAAAGACTTACCAGTGTCAGGACAAACATGTCACCAGAGGGATCTGAGATTGGATTGCTGGATTTTTTTTGTTTTCTGGGGCAAAGAGGGTGCCTGAACTTGATTTAGTATTGCCTTTAGAGGGGCAGATTTTAACCCTTTTTCTTGCACCATTTTCTTGATCTGTTATTACTGTGTGCCTTCAAGATGTCTTTGACTTGTGGTGTCCCTAAGGTGAGCCTATTACAGAGTTTTCTGGGGTCCCTGTTCAAGTGGGGAAATGAACCCTGGTCTCCAGAGTCATAGTCCAATGCTGAAACCATACAGTGCTCAAACCAAATGCACGACACTGGCTCTCACACCATGCTGGCGCTTTTCCTTGACATATTCACTTACTATTTCACCTGTTTAATTCTGAAGGGCACGAGAAATGGGTTTGCACCAAACAATTGTTCACATCCTCCTATCAGATGATGTTGTAAAGTGAGCTTGTACCTGTCCTAACACCAGAATGCTTCAGCAAAGTTAGACCGCTATTAATTAGCCCTAAAATCTCTAATTAATTGCCTTCATCTCATTGCTGGCAACACTGACAGAGGGTTTAAAATTCTGAATCTTTTTACATTCAGAGGCTGAGACCTGTTGTGACACTGTGAAATGCATTCTGGGCTGTACTGAAACAACTATTTTGAAACTGGGTTTTTATTTTTAAAAGAATAGTTGGCAAATAACCCCACAAGATCCTATGGAAGCTGCCTAGATTATTTGGCTTATTGTGATCCAACCTAAAACACAAGTTCTCAGTATCTACAGGCTTCTAGCAAATTAAACATTTGGTTTTCAGCATGTGGGTACAGTACAGAAAATGAGGAGGGGGGTGTCAATCATTTCAGTGTTAGGCTCCACTTTGGGTGGGCAGGAATGCTTTTAAGCATGTGCAGAGTGCCTTTCACCACAGAAACAACTGGGATGGTAAATCCATTTTCTAAATTAGATGAGAGTGTGGACTCTAATGAGGCCATTTCCGCACTAGAATCCCACTTTCAACCTCCTATGGAATCCTATGGCAAAGGCCCCTCCCTAAACTGCAAACCCCAGGATTCCATAGGAGGTTGAAAGTGGAATAATAGCACTAGAAAATTCTAGTGCGGAAATGGCATAAGAAAGAAGTATGCCTCAGTAACACTCCTCTGTTGCAAAAATTAAATACAGGCGCCTGGAGAAAGGGGAGGGGGGACTACAAAAGGGGGAAAACTGGCGAGGATAACGTGTACTCCAGCTTCTCCCTCATGTGGAAGGCACAGCCTCCTGTGCCCCAAATAAACCAGCCCCTCTTCCCCCCTCAGACATATGCTAAGTGAGCGAGCAGCCGCAGTAACAGCAGCCCCAAATGGATTAAGTTATATAAGCCCTCCCCCTCCCCGCTTTTCCAAAGGCGTGGAGGCGGGGTGGGGACGGGGAGTCGCTTCTCTCCCTCCGGCCCTCCCTCTTTCCCTTTCTCTCGCTCGCTCCGGCTTTGATTGTAGCTCAGGTTGATTGGGAGTGGACGGCGGGGCCCTGGCGCAGGCCCAGGCCCAAGGCTCAGGCAAGCTGCTTAACTCGGCCTGGAGTTGCCATGGTGACGAGCAGGAGGCAGCGGCGGCGGCGGCAGCAGCAGCGGCGAGGTTGTCAGTGAGCGGGAGAGCGAGCCGAGCCGAGCCGAGCGGAGCGGCGGAAATCGGGAGCAGGCATCCGTGGGGGGCTGCAGGAGGAGAACGCCGCCGCCGCCGCCGCCGCCGCCGCCATGGACGTGCACTGCGACTGTGCCGAG
Organism: Iguana delicatissima; assembly: GCA_948472985.1. NCBI lineage: Eukaryota > Metazoa > Chordata > Lepidosauria > Squamata > Iguanidae > Iguana > Iguana delicatissima. The sequence continues at coordinate 28,827 of CAOKZL010000757.1, forward strand.
CCCACCGCGGTGGGCGAGCAGCCGCCGCCGCCGCCATCGGGCAAGCTCAACAAAACCGCCTTCAAATTGTTCAAGCGGAGGAAATCCGGCGGCGCCATGCCAAGCATCTTCGGCGTGAGGAGCGGCGGCGGCGGCGGCGGCGGCAAAGGCAAAGGCGGCGAAGGGGGCGGCGGCGGGCAGGCAGCGGCAGCAGCGGGGGGCATGGTGAGGAGTAAGACCCACGACGGGCTGGCCGAAGTGGTGCTGGAGAGCGGCAAGAAGGAGGAGGCGGGCGGCGGCGGGGGAGACCGCGGCGGCGGCGCCGGAGACGGGGCCAAGGAGCCCGCCGCTTCCCCCGCTCCCCCTCCGCCGCGGTGGGCAAGTCGCACAGCTTCTTCTCGCTCCTGCGCAAAAACGGCCGCCAGGCGGGCGAAGGCGCCAAAGGCGAGAGACCCAAAGGGCGCGGGGGGCTCAAGGGGCTCTTCAGCAGCATGAGGTGGCACCGGAGGGACAAGCCCGGCGGCGGCGGAGGAGGAGGAGGAGGAGATGGCGGCGGCGGCGGCGGCGGCGGCGGGAAGGAGGACGAGGCCGGCGAGAGCTCCGAGGGCCCGGCCACCCTCCTCATGCCGGGCTCCCTCACCGCCAGCCTGGAGTGCGTCAAGGAGGAGGCGCCGCGACCCCCAGGCGAGGCTCCCAGGAGCCCCCCGGCATCGGCCGGCGGGGACCAGCTGTCACCCCGCCAGGCCACGGAGGCGTCGTCCGCTCAAGAGAAGCTGGATGCGGAGGCTGCCCGGGAGCTGCTGCCCACCCTACTCGCCCCCCGGGGAGAGGAAGCTCCCGGGATCCCGTCCCAGGTGAAGGAGAGCCATCCCGAGGCACTGGACGCCCAGGGGCAAGAGGCCAAGGAGGACCCAGCCATAACAGGTGACATCCCCATCGAGCCTTCCCCCCCTCTTGAACCCGAGTGTGAGCGCGGCCAAGAGACGGCAGCAGCCCCCGACCCTTCCTCTCTGATCCACCCTCTGAGCCATCCATTGACCGTATTTGTCTGATGTTTGCTGACGTGACTTCACTGAAAAGCTTTGACTCTCTTACAGGCTGTGGGGACATTATTGCTGACCAGGAGGATGACGTGGGCAGCGGCGGTGGCAGTGGTGGAGGTGGAAGTGACAAGAGTGCTCCTGGGCTCAGCAAAGCAGGAGCCTCCAAAAAGCCTCCCGGCGTGGTGACTTACCAAGGAGGAGGAGAGGAGATGGCCAGCCCTGAGCAGATGGGGGACACATGCACCCCAGAATTCTGGGATATGTTGTCACAAACTGAGGGAAAGCCACAGGGGTTGCCAAGAGGGAAGGAATCCCCCGAGGCCTCCAAAGACAGTAGCTGTGCCAAAGGGGCACAGGATGGATCCACAGTTGGGCAGCACATTGGTTTCAATCACAGCCACAAAGAAGACCAGAGAAGCAGAGAAAAGGATCAACAGGAAGCTATCCCCAGCAGTGATGAAGGCTACTGGGATTCCACCACACCTGGACCTGAGGAGGACAATACCAACAATATCCAGAAAGAGGTGATTCCAAGGGACAGCTACAGTGGAGATGCTCTCTATGATCTATATGCTGATCCAGAGGAAAACACAGCCACCGTGACTTCTGCAGATGATGTCACCTCTGTGACTTGTGGCAAGCCATTGTCTCCAGTAACGACCACTTGTCCAGTCAGAACCCATACAACTTCACTCAAGGACTCCAAGATACCCATCAGTATCAAGCATTTTACATCACCACACAGCAGCCATGGCCCAGATACCAGTAACAGCCATCATACTGTACACCACCACCCTACCAAAAGTGAGATCCCAAGAACAAAAATCCCTGTTTCTAAAGTGCTTGTACACCGGGCGAGTTACCGGAGCTTAGCAGGGACAACAGGTAAAGCAGCCATGTATGAAAGTGCCAAAAAATAGAGGAGGTTAAAATAAGCATGCAAGTCTTTACAGGAACACATTAGTAAGCAGTTTGGCATCACGTAATGGAAGACATCTGCATGTGTCTCTTCTATGAATACAAGGGATACATACTTCTGAATTCCATCTTCATATATAGAGTATATATGTGATTTAGGTTCTTTTTGAGCACTTTTTAAACATTTGTATCTGTTTTTCTGAAGCACTAAACCACTTGGGAGACCACTTTGCCATGCCTTTTGCAGGACTTTGGGAATATAATCAATAATGCAAACACGTGCCATGTATTCTTCAACACGGATGGAGCTATAAGAGAAAAAGGACCAAAAGAAGCTTTCTAGGATATATGGTGATTTTTGTTCTGATTTTGTTTTGTTTTAAATATTTTTGGCCTATACTGAAAAATGATGCCTGCTCTAATACTGTGCAAAAATGTCAAGCAAAATAATACTAATGATTATAATAAAAACAATAACAGTAAAACCCAGGTATTTAACCTGAGATGTAGAGAGTACTGTCAACCAGGAACAGATTCAACTGGTGAAAGGTAGTTGATTAATGAGTTAGGTGGATTTCTATAATAAGAAGAGATATTTTTGTTTGTTTGTCTGTTTGTGTTGGATCCATCCTAATGTAAGTGGGTAATGAGGATAACTAGTGAGCTCTCAGATGTTTACACCAATATTTTTCCGATGCATAAAATAATCAGGTTCAAGGAAATAATTTTCCTAAATGCCACTATAGAGACAACTACAAAATTTATACATTAAATTGTTCTTCATGTATAAATAGATGCGTATGTTAATTTTAGTGCTACTGTTTTTTATATTAAAATGTCTTTCTGTATTTACTAGAGTTGAAGCAAAGTTAGTTTTTATAGATGGATAATTTTACAATTCTAAATGTATGGACCTTCTTTAAAAGTAGAGAAAAATTTTATATGGGCAGTAACACCCTGGGATAAACAACTTTGTGAATCTTGCAAAAGTGATACATGCGCAATACTAAGATTTTCATATTCTTTTGTAAACCCCATATTTTCTAGCATAAAATAGAACACTGGTTCAGTCTGCTGCAGCGTTACTACTTAAGGCTGCACTACCTACTCAATATATTTGTGTATAATGTACACAAACATACATTTCAAGAGATAATGACATCAGTTTGGGGTATTAAACAAAGTTGAGTTCCCCCTCCTCTGAATTTAGACTTAAATGTTATTTTACTTTAAGAAAGAAATTGGCAACTGGTAGTCCATATAAAATGGTTTTATCACCATGGGAGTAACAGACATCTTAATGCCCCCTGCATATAAGCAGTGCTACTGAAATGTGGTTACTGTATTGACATCTTTTCAGTGCAAGAGCATCACATGATGTGCCTAAAGACCTATTTTCAATTTAGATTGAAAAAGCCTCATTGAGACTTAATGGAATGACAGTGCTTTAAAAAAAATAGAACAACACTAGAGTGCTATTTCAGTACATATGGGAAAACAGTGCGTATTTCTTTAAAACATCAAAACTTGATCATAAGAACCATATATGACCTAGAAAATCTAAAATTTACTTAAATCAGCTAAATTTCACACAATTAATAGTTTGTTTACCAGCAACTTTTATTTTACGTTAAGTAAATGCAAGTATACAAAATATACCTTTAAGAGCATTATGGCTGCATGTCAAGGAAGAAAAGCTTGAAAATGTGAAACCTGTAATCTTGCCTGCAGCCAGGTTGCTTTTATCCCATTGATTTAAATGGTATTTAGGTAACCTTACATAGGATTTCAGAGAAGGATCAGCATGCTTATTTACAAAGGCCAAGTTCCTAAAAAGTGACTTAGGTACACGCAAGAACTTGTCATGAGATTTTCCCCTCTTTTATAAAACTATAAACAGCTGACAACCCTACCCCCACCCAAAGGCTATCATAAATTGCTTTTTAAAGAAGGTTCAGTTTCTTAAATGGCTTGCTTGTGAGGGGGCGAGAAACACAACCAACACCACACCCTTGGGCATACCGGACTAGTTAAGTGGCTTTTTGGATCCCAGCCAAGGCTGCTATTCACAGTGGTTGAGTTCTAAAGAATTTTGCAACTGGTTCTGTGATCTTAAGGGATTTTTAGACTCATTTTCCCAAATAGCAGCCTGCATGCCCCGTATTAAAAACTGCTTATGAAAATGTGGCAGTGAAGTTGAAGCCATTTCAAGAGCATTTTGTGATACGGCTGTTCAAAACAAAAGCTAACTAGGGTAGAGCTTGTCTCTTCCAAGAGTGTGAGCAGATAATTTGTATTCCGGTCAATAATATATCTCGATTGTGGTTATGTAGATACAAGTTATGATCCTCACACCATTTGGTCCTAGTATATAGTGGAATACTGCTTTTAATGTTTTGTAGATTACACACAACACAGTTGGGGTGGGTTATGTCTTCCATTATTCAAGAGGAGGGAAGCAAGAATCAAATCTTAGCCTTTCACTTCATATATTCTTTTCTGCTCTATTTAGAGCCAGAAAACTGAGTTCCAGGATACTTCATTGGCAATAAGTTGTATTGTAATCAGCCAGTCCCCCAAGTACAACAGATATTTGTAATTACAGTGTTAATGTACCCACTCCAATTTTATTTTGTATACTTTTCAGAATGTATTTGTCAGTGATTGCATGTGAATCCTTCACACAAACATATTCTACATATGCACATATATTCCTATGGACAGCGTATATTTTACATGGCACATTTTGGTAATATGGTAAAGGGCACCTATACTTCCATGGACAGACTAACAGATCCAGGGCACATACAGCAAATCTGGTCAAATAATTTTGACAAGTTTATCTTTGCCAAACAAAGAGATTCACTTTTGACCTGATTTTGCTTGGGTTTTGTTTTCTAAAAGATTTAGCATGTGGAAGGTAATTGGCTCATGTTCCTGTAGTCCCTCCCTTTGAGGACCATGAGACTACATCAAGCAAAATGGCTTTCCTTTTGTAGCTATAATACTCTGGAAGGGAAGAATGTAGACGGCAGATAATGATTTTAATCCTAAGCATATAACAGCTATTCTCAATTGCACATCAGGGAAGATCATGCTTTCTGTGTGCATGCTATTTGTGCAGAATTATCAAAATATTGCTTGTTTTGTTTTGAAGGAGAAATTAGGTAAAGGAGTAATGCAGGATATTGAAAGATGAGCTGGAAAGAGGATGTTGTAATGAGCAGAGAGACTGATTACAGGCCAAAATAGAGTTGGGATAATTTAAATTACAAAGAAATACCATCATGTTAGAAATCTTATTTTTCTTGCAATTTTTCCTCATACACATCTTGCTTATCTGTAGTTTGTATGTATGTAGAAATACTACAGCTAGCCATAGATAAGGTTCCCTTTGCATTTATGACTAAGTGGCACCATAATTTTTGTTTGGTTGTTTGTTTGCTCTTTTAGTTTTCATCTTGTTCATCTTCTTTTGAAGGCTGGAAAAAGCTGCCTGAGGAGTAATACACACAACCATCTTTTTTCATAAGTAATAAGACCAGTGTTAACTTCCGTTAATGCCTTTAGTAGTTCTTTAGCAACATTTATACAAGTGTTTTGCATAATAAAATGTTTCAGTGGTCAAAAGTGCTCACACAATTTTGCTGATAAAGGAGTAGCACCATGTATGCAACTAACTAGCAGTAACAGTTTTGTCTTGTTAGGGAAGCATGTACATTGGCTTCAGCTTGATACACTAATGGTGTACTAGTAGTGTTAGTTTTATGATATCACAGTTTCCCTACTTTATGCCTTTGGCAATGTACTCATGGTAATAAATGTGGGGAGGAGATGGCAAGGTTGCTATACTTGTAATACATACTATTGTATAAGTGAAATGGCTGAAAACTGAGGTGTTAAGGAAGGAGCTGGTCTGTGACTGCAATGTGTTAAGGAAGTAGGAAACAAGCAGCTTGTAGCTATCAGTTGGTACCACCTAGTAGAGTAGCAGTTCATTTGTGTGTTAGTACTGTAATGTTAATACCTTGTTGACAATCATATCTTGAAAAAGAAAAAGGCAAAGACAACTTGACGTAATATGTCTTACCACCTTTAGCGATTTTTTTTTAATCGCAAAACACAGGACATTGACTGATTTATTAGTCATGTCAAAGACTTCATAGAAACAAAGGATGAATCTGCATTTTGAAGACACTGTTAGCATTCTAGGCACTCAGAGTACATTCACAGAGTGTTTGTGTGAATGAAGAAATGAAGACAAGCTTTCTGAGAAAGAGGTGTTACACAGGTCTATCTCTGCCCCAAACCTGTCAGTTCACTGGGCTGTTACCAGAGCCGGAAATCTGAGAAACTTTCAGGCATGAAGACTGGGTGAAACGCAATTCTCACATCTTACTTTGGCCTAAGAGAAAGCAGTGGAAAGCTCTTCTCACAGGTGCAAAATACAGTATGTGGAAATGGCACAATATTCTAGTGACATGAAAAGTGTACCAGTGCTCTCTCTTTGTGCAATGTTTCCACCTCTGTCCAGATCCCAGTCTTTTATTATGCGCCCACATTTTGCCATGCCCTGTCAGCATAGTTATGCATACCACCACAGACCAATGCTTTCAGAAATGGCCCTTAATCCATTCACAAAACACTTATTTCAGGCAGTGCAATGTTATTACCCATTTCCTCAGAAACAAGTCCTATTCCTCAGGGCTCTTACTCCCAGGCAATTGTGCACAGGATTGCAGCCTTAAGTGGCTAATGATTATGAATTCTTAAATTCTGCAGTGTAAATGCTGCGGTTAATTTTGCCAGGATGTTTTTATTTTTAATATGAAGATTATATTTATATGTTAGAAAATATGAACAGTGCCTGAGACAAGGCACTGAGAAGGATGTTCGAGTACTCTGATAAGTTAATGATTGAGAAAAATGATAAAGTGCTGGAATTAAAGGAATGAAGCCTGAGAAGGTTACCATCTTGACCGCTTTCTATAGAGCTGTGCATTTTAATCTAAAGCCTTGATAGCAGAAATGATCTTCCAGGTCCCAAAGATGCTGTATTCTTTAATAATGAATTCATTATTTTTATTCTTTAAAGAAGGCTTTATTTGTGTAGAATTCTGCTTGGGATAATTTCTTGTACATTTGTTACCCTGTACATAACATGTAAAGAGTACATTAGATCAGGTATTTGGCATTTTATACTCTTTGCACTTATAGGTCACCCTGTACATGTTATATGTTATTAGAATCAATTATGTAATAATGTATGGTTCAAGTATTTTGTGCAGCATATTTTTTTAAAGCTTTTTCTCCCTTCTAATGGTATGAACTGCTCTTTGTGATCTCACTTTGTTCCCAGAGATGTAAAGTTTGTTGCACCATAGGTGTGGCCTGCCTCTGAGACAAAGACTTTTCTCTCATCTCAGTGCGCATGTATTTATCCCATTGGCAGGAGTCCATAGCCCACTTATTCTGGTGCAATTCAGTTTACTTTAGCCTGGGATAAATGGCTTGTGGACTGCAGCCATTAGCTGCATAATCATAAGGAAAAAAGCACATGCAGGAGATTTAAAACGGACCTTGCTGGGTACTGAAGAGGTGAACTGATTGCCCTGTGAACATCCTTTCCCCATTGTCCCTAACTTAGCAGTAGATGGAATCTGTGGATTTCTGATGATAAACTCATCTTATGAAAATTCCTTCCCTGGTTAATTTTTCATGGCCTCTGCTGAATTATTTATCTAGACTGAATGATATTGCACCAAAGTCTTTGAAATGTCTGATTCTAAGGGCAATTTCAACATAGTGCTTCAATTCCAGATGGACCAAATTGCCATGCTTTGCTTAGTGAAGCAAAACTGTTAGTTGGTCTGGAAATTTATGGGACACCCATGCTCAAAGGAAGCTGTTGATTTGGTTCCTGAGCTCACTTGGAAGCTTTTTGCCCTTTTAAAATAGCATGTTTTCCAACAAGACCATTTTGTTTAGATGATGCATGGATGAGGCAATTTGAACTTACAGTAGATTTAGAAATTAGACATTTATTCAACAGCAAAAAATGTGTTTTTTTAAAGGAATGGGACTATAAGTAACATTGTATTTGCTGTTTCTGTGAAATTTGTTGCTTCAGTATAAAAACATACTACAGTATAAGAAAGCTGTAGGACAGTTCTGGATTGACATTTTGTGCAGAACATAGTAACAATACATTCCACACCTAAACATTTAGACAGAAACCATTCATATAGCTATATATAATTAATAGCATTACCATTTTAAGTAGCAGAGTCTAATGGTGGTGCATTTTAGAATAATCTTGGGATGGATTCTACTCATTTTATTGCCACTCACTATAGTGAAATGCCATAATTTGAAATCAGAATTGGTAGATCCATGTATTCTAAGATATAACAATTTCATATTAAAAACAAAAATTAAACATGATATGAGAGTTCTAATTCTTTTACAGAAAGTAGCCACGTGGAAAGCTGATTGGGGCCACAGGATGGAGGTGCTTATCCTACTGATGCAATCTCCCGAGCCTCTGCCCCAAAACTCCTACCATTGAGGGGAATTTTCAAGGTGAACTGTTTAAAACCATAAATTTTTCCATTTACAACAAACAGCCCATTTTGGGGGACATTTGGTGAGTTCAAAGAGGGGGCTTCATGGTCCCAATCCAAACCCCTTCCCCCTCTTACAGCTGCTTTCAAAATAAAGATATAAATCTCTCACATTGTGCCTAGTTTGATCCCAATAGTTGTACTGTTATATGGGTGTGAAACAAAAGAGCCTTGTCTTCACTCTTTTGGCTGAAATAGACCAGGAAGACTTCCAGTCTTTCCAAAGAATCTAATCTGAGGTCTGCTTGAAATACCACATTGCTTTGATACATACCTTCTAGACCTATGTGTTCAAAAATGTATCTATCATGGTATAGGTATAGCCAAAGAGCCAGGACTGGCTATGACTTGCTGACAAGTGTACATTTAGTGTCAAAGGTGATCTTACCACATAATGTGTGTGAGCACATCCCTGGAAGTTTTAAAGTAGTGTGTAGTGATAGGCAGAACACTTGAGGTATCCTGGCCTCAGTACAGGAATAGCAAGGAAGAATCTAGAATTGTTGATTTTGTGGACATTACAATAGAGTGAAGTTGTCTTGCATCTTCGACTATTCCTTTTTTTGCCTCTGCTTCTGCATGAAAGTGTGCATACTGTGTTACATAGCATTTTTACAGAAACTTCTAGAGCCGATTGACTTTAATAGGCCAATAAACACTTTTGCTCCTAATTCATGTAGCTAAGACAACATCAAACAAAAGGAAGAGATGAAATCTATTTTTAAATCTCTAAAGCTAAGGACAGTATGCCATAAGAAAACGAGGCTAACTAGTAGTAGAAGAGAAAAGGAGCAAGTGGAGAGTGCTGGAACATGGGAGGTCCGATATAACATTTTATTCATTTTCATCCTTGAACTTAGAGAAAAATCAGACAGTAAATACTGTTTATTATGATTATTAAAGTGTTATAAAAGTGGTGCTAAAATGGAGGTCAGTATTAGAAGAAAACCCACATGGGGGTCCCAAGAAAACAAATTACCATTTTTTTTTAATCATTGGTGCCAACTCCTCTCTTAATGCGGTGGATTGAGATGGCACCAGTGATGGTGCTAGTCTGCTTTTCACAGCCTATGACTCAGTGTGCCCCAGGAAACCCCATCTCTTTGAATGGGACAAGGCTTAAAGACATTCAATACCTTGTGATCTTACCATCAAAGATACAGCATCTGTGTCCATGCATACAGCTGTGCCTGTGAAATTTCTGACTTTCTGTTGGAGGGGGGTCTCCATAAACTGTTAACAGTACTAGCTGGTATTGTCTGCTTGGAGTGGAGTTTATATGTAAAGGGAACCACTGTTTCTTTGTATTCCATCAGCACTATGTACAGACCAGTTACCATTCAACGTTCTATGTTGGTGCCTTCTTCCAAACATCTCTCTGTTGATAGATTCTGCTTGTAGTTTTACTTTAGTCTCCTAGCACCAACTCAGCATTTTGAATTTGTCTCTCTCCCACTCTGCCACTATGTATTTTTTCATTGCCTGCAGTGTATACTCCATGTGCAAACCTCTTGCTCCCCTGCCAGCAGTGATTACATCCTGCTTATCCTTCATCCAATTTGTTTGCTGCCAGCAATGTTTTCTCCATGTCTATCCCTGTTTACCCCATGAGAAGTGTATTTTCCAGGAACATTTTCCCTTCTTTCCCTCCTCCTGCCAAATATCTGTTTTCTTTCTGCATCCTAACCACACTGTAGGCTGTACATTCATTGGCTATGAGCATGTCACACTGCATCAGTAGTGTTTCTTTCATTTAGCATCCTATCCATGCATTTTTATGAGCAACCCACTCCATTTTGCTACCTCATTGTTGGAAATATGCTCCTCTCTCTTTTCTCCAAAACAGCTGAAATCTATTAACCTTCCATGAATGATGTATCACTCCTTTTTTTATTATTATTGCAGAATTTACTAGTAAATAATGCTGTTGTTAGAGAATCTGTTTTGTTTAGGATGAGACGTTGCTGTGTATTGTGGAAAGCCAATTTTTTGCGGTATACAGTAGAAAGGGCTGCCGGCTTGTGTTAGATTTATCTCAATACATAAAGACCCAAAGTGTACAAATTACAGTTGCTGTCAGGAAATAAGGAAGATAGAATTTGTTCTTTAATGAGCTAATTGTTCTGACTGACATTTATGCAGTCAGAGCTTTAGGGCACACACTCAGCATCACTTAATACAGAATGGTTATCACCTTAACAAGGTGAGCCATTCTTTTATGTACACCATCAAGGTACTTGGTAAATAGTAAAAGATCTCCCCACCCCAAGTTTACACTATCTGTGCATGTATGAATATATGTTTGAACCAACTAGTGATGTAAAATCAGAAACTGGTAACTATTCTGGAGCAATTCATCCCCAAATGAAAGGTTTGGTTTTGCATATGTGTCACAGAAGCTGAAATACAGAAACTTCCATACTTAAAGAAAAACAAAAAACATTTTGACTCTGATGAAAATAAAATCTACAGTCTTATAATCCACAGCTTCACTTTGGTTTAAATATTTGTTTCATTTGTACACAGACATTTACACTGTTATTTACACTGTTACTGTATATTGTTGTGATAGTGTTTTTCCTCCTGATCAAAATGCAAATCATGTCTTTCTTTCCTTTTGTTGCTGGATTTGTTTCTCCCATTTTAACAAGCAGCCCCACTCCAGGACTCGACCCTGGTGTTTAGCATGTGCAATTTGAAGCTAACACAATCATTGACATTCTTAATTTAGCTTGTGGTGGCAGGAATGGGATCTGATCCTTAGAAGTACAATGAATTCTATGTGCTGTCTACTGTTCCACTGCCTGCCCTCATTTTGTAATTTGTTAAAAAGTATTTTTTTCTTTTTAGCTTTAATTGCTGTTTTAAGTAAAAAATATTCTTTAGCAAATGATGTTGGTTCAAGACTGTAAACAAGACCAATGTCGTCATAATCTCATTATTATTATTATTATTATTATTATTATTATTATTATTATTATTCATTATGTTGGTCTGTGTTACATTAAAGAAATCACCACTGAAGTATCAAAGTAGTTCAGTCTATTTTTTCACATAGACACACTGAAGAAAAAACGTTTTATGTACTTTAAACAAATATTTACCTATATAGAAAGAGCTACAACTCTTTCTAGCCAATATTATGGCCTTCTAACATTTGTCTTAGTTGCAGTTATCAACTGAGCAGCCATGGATCCTAGAGGCAATTGTCACAGGGTGCAAACAATAACTGAATATCCATAACCACAGACATTCCACTGTTCTGGCAAATCAGATCCACACATGGAAACAACCTTCCTGAATGCAGAACTGATACAGATACAGATAAATAGCTGGAACTGTGGCTGGGATTCTCCCTCGCCATCTTAGTTAGGAATGTACAACTAAGTAACATCTCCTGGACTGACCCCCAAACCTACCTTAACAGGCAGCAGCCTCTCCAACTGATAGGCATCCGCTTTGCTGGTGATTGCTAGCAGGAGGTGGCTGAAAATATCCTGATGTACCCTGGTTACCAGCAGAACAGACCTCTTGTTTGGGGCAGCTGCTGACTGTTAGGGTAGGTTTGGCAAGCATTTGCATTTGTGGCAATGGTGCCACTATTGTGAATGCATAATATTAGTGAGTGCGGAGTAGTTATGGATCCATAACTTTGGGTTACAGAGGTGTAACTGCACTAAACGATATCAGCCTATATCCACATTGTTATGCTCATGGTGGTTTCTTTGAATTTGTTGTTTATATATTTTGATGTGTATGGGGATACCTACCCCAACCATAAACAGAAGTAGTTGAATTCTATTGATCTACCCTCAATGGTAGGTGAAATGAGACCATTGTCTCCAGGTACTATAATGCATAATCACATAAAAACATCCAATATGAACGCAGCAGTAGCATATAAAGCTTTAAGTCTTAAGGCCCATCTATGAAACCCTCTTTGTCATGTATGGGATACCTATATGACTGTTTTAAGTATCGTTTTTCATCTCTTTCCAGAAGGGACCAAATACAGAGCAGGGTGGGGTTTCTGTAATAAGAATGGGAATCATGTGGCTCTTCAGAGATTAGCCCATAGCTACCACCAACATTGCCAATGGTGAAGAATGCTGGGAGATGCAGTCTGACAATATCTGGAAGGATACAGGCTTCCTGCTTGTGCTATAACCAGTAATTGTATAGGTGGAAGATATCAGAAGACATGGGTTTTCTCACTGCATGAGAAGCTGAACCTGCTGTAACTCCTTTCACAAAGTCCTTATATTCTTTCTGTTTTTGTTTTAGGTTAAACATGGTTTCAGTAGTACCATTATGTTTCACCTTCTTTATCAATTTACACAATGCCCGTTTCATGGCCTTACATTCTTTGTCGTACCAGTTCTGGGGACCCACAATGGAGGTTCTTTTAAATGGAGCAACCATGCATGGCCGGAGGGTAGCAATTATATCCTGGTAGATTTCCCTGATAACATGAGACTTCTCAAGGGCTTGTAAACGTAGTCCTTGGAGTTTCTCTGAGGCCAGCATCTGCCTAATATTTGCATCAACTGTGTGTGACCATTTGAGTTGTTTTTCGCCCTCCAGATGACCAATCATTTTAAGATCTGTCAGGACTCTAAAATGACCCTCTTGCAAATTTAAGGACAGTCTAAGAGGGAGATGGTCACTTTCAGCTCTATTCTCAATTGTGAAAGATTGAATATAGGGCATAATAGAATCTGACCCTAGAATATAATCCACCACACTTGAACCTTTATCAGATATATATGTGAGGAATCCTTTAGAGCTGTCTAGATTGGTGCCGTTTAGGCAGGTGAGATGAAATTTACAAGCTAGTAAAATAAGAGCCTGTCCATTTTTATTAATTATCTTGTCTTGTGAGTATCTAGGTGCTTTTATAATAGCCTCCAGGTCAAATCCTAATACTTTCCCCATAGTAAAGTAATCACTCCCCGTTCTGGCATTAAAATCTCCACATACTAAGGCCAGGTGGTTGGGGCAGACAGTGAATATCCTATCTAGTGCACTCTCAAGATTTATCCACATATCTTGTGCAGCTTTGGATAATCTTGCGGGGAGATACACATTTATACACAGCAAGGGGTCAGGTTTGCACCCTTTTATAATTATGGCCTGGCAGAAATTTGTCTCTGAATCCAGGGCTACAATTGCACCCATCTCTATAGACGAGGAGATCAAGATAGCCAGACCTCCGCTACCACGGCCTAAAATAGATGATTTCTGAGCAGGCAGTTCCCATGAACGGAAACCCGGCAAGCTGAGAGAGTTTCCCTCCATAAGCCATGTTTCTTGGAGACAGATTATGTCAAACTTCTGAAGATAATGAATAAAGTCTGCATCAGTCATTTTATTCCTCCATCCAGCAATGTTCCAGGAGATTAGTTGGATAGGCCTATGCCTCCTCCTATTGGTTGTTAGTCCTCCAATGGATTTGATGCATAAGTAAAACTGCAACCTGTATGAAGAATAGGAGCTCTATCAAAGGCTGGTTTTTGGTTGGCTATAAAAATATTTCTGTCCTGCGTGCAATCTCTGGTATCCATTACCTCCGTGATACTCATCTGCAGTGGTGAGGATTCTTTTTTGTATGTTATTCTCAGTTTGCAGTCTGGCAAGATTGTATTTGTTTCCAAAAAGTCTTGGTTTTCCAAATAAAATATTATAGTTAAATAATTAAATAATTAAAATATTGGATAAGTTACAAACTGGGGACATGCTGACCTCCCACTGAAGTGTGTGTAATTGTATGAAGAAAGACTGTTATAACCCTTAGGTTGTTTATCTGTAGACTTGAATCTCTCCTGTAGATAGGAAAACTCCGAATTGCTGCTTGTCTCTCTTGTAGTGGTTTTTATTATATTGGCAGGATGTGGTATATCACCTATACTAGTAGATGTAACCTGAATGCTTACACATTCCTGAATTTGATTGCAAAGAATTGGTGACATGAATCCCAAGACCACAGTTCCACTAAGACCTTCCCCTGGAATTATTTTGAGAATGTCCATCTCCTCCCATTTGATGCATATGCCAGATAGGTGTTCGAGTTCTTTTAAGATGGCCTTCTTTCCCAAGAAGGATCTGTATCTACTTCTTATCGTATAATTGTAGAGAGTTAAAATTGCTGGCTCTCCTGCAGTGCAAGCTTCAGGGGTAGTCACCTCCAAGTTTATATCATGATGAGGTGCTTTGCCAGCCACAAAACGATCTAGAGATCCTGATGCTTTGTTAGTGTATCTATCCTTATATGTACTTTTAAAGATTGATTTTTCATGGCGGGCATCTCTGTCCTTTAAGCCAACCTTTCCAGCTGGGTACTGTGGCTTCCCTTGTCTAAAGTAGTGTGTCTTCAACGAAACCTTAGATTTAGGTGTAAAAGTCTGTAGCTTCAGACCCCACTTGAATGAGACTTCTTTCTCTTCAAATTTAAAGATCTGGTTCCAAAACCTGTGTGCCAAAACACTGTCTAAAAAAGACAGGGTTACCATGCCTCTGGACGTTTTACGGTTTGTAGGATATAAGCAGGCACATTTAATGCCCCTTGAGTCCTTCCATTCAGGGCCCATAACATCAAGGATTTCCTTTAAGACTTCCCTTGACAGGAGCCAAATATTATTTGAACTCTTTAAAGGCCAGTTAAAGATAGTAATATGTCTCTCTCTAGTTGTCCTGTTAAGTAGGGTCTTGGTATTGGTCTTTTCTCCTTCATAGGAGGCTTCCTGCCATTCATCTATGGTTAGCATATCTGAATTTGAAAAGAATGAGTTTGTGTCTTTGCTGCTTTTATCATTTCCTCCTCTAGCTGTAGTCTCTGGAGGTTTCTCCGCATTTATGTTCCAGTCATACATTATTTTTCCCAGCTGACTTAGGGAATGTAAACTTTTTGCTATGGAGCTTATATCTTTTCCTCTTGTCTCCACTGGTGATTTTAAAAAAGTTTCCTGATAATCAGGTAACTCTGCATCTAGGTGGCTTGCTGGGGGAGCTGCTTTTAAAATTCCTAGCTCAATCATGGCTACAATTACTTGCATTGTTACTTTAAAAATAGAGAAGCCCTGTTCTTTGCAGCTGGGTACTGTCCTCCTGTCCTCTTTCTTTTCATAAAAACACTAAACAAAAAACCCAAAACAAAACCAAAATCCAGGAAATAAGATGTTGGTGATGTACCTTAGGTCAGATTTCAACCGACCTGTGGATTTCAACCAACCCACCATTTGAAGAACAATGCATTAAAGTAAGCTAACACCAAGTATGTAGCCAGATGGACGTACAGACTTGGTAAAGTTTAGAGACCACAACTGGATAGTGGAATCTGGGAATTATAGTCCAAAAAAGTAATGTTCCAAGCTCTGTTCCTACTGCTACTAATGAAATGACCCTGTTCACTTAATTTGTGTTTCTGTCCTTAATAAAACCTCTGTCATTTAAAAAACATGAAAACTGGTGGGAAACATGGATGGGTTACAAATGAAAGACAACATAATCTAGATACCTGCAAAATTTCACAAATAAGGCTGGATGGATTGCACAGTAAAAACATAGAAGCTCCCTAAAATATAGAAATGACCTCTTTTGTTTAGCACAAAAGGTGATGTCTGTAGCATTGCGTAAAATGAATTATCTATTCAGTATGAATCATAATCAGATATCACTCCTCATTAACACCATAAAGGGAAGCATTGGCATCACCACTGAGAGTGACAAAATCCTGTCTTTTCCTGTATGTGTATCAGCAAGAGCTTGCCAGAGGAATTACTTGAGTCCACTAGAAGCCTAAGGCTAAGATTACCATAAAACATGATGTAAAAAGCCTAGAAACCAAGCTTTAATAGCTGGATATACAGTCCTCCCTCCGCGTGTACGGGTTTGACCTTCATGAATTTGATTATTTGCAAGTGTGTGTGCCTTCCTTCCATTCTCCTCCTCCCATTCCCATGCATTTTGTCACAGTGCAGAGAACTTGTGCCAAGGCAAAACAGAAAAGAATGGGGGGTGGGGGAAGTCTCGGGTAAGCCTTCCTTTCCCCCTCCTGAGCCCCTCCTCCCATTCCTATGCATTTTGCCCTGGTGCAGAGAACTTGCACAAGGCTCTCCCCTGCTTCCATTTTGCATGGGAATGGGAAGGGGAGATCCCTGGAAGGGAATAGGAGGGGAAGTTGGGGTGAGTTATTCACAGTTTTTCCACTTTTGCAAGGGTTCTGTGCCTTGAATCCTTGCAAAAGTGAAGGGGGCACTGTATTCAGTTTAGAGAAGAGTAAACTGAAAGATGACAAGATAACTATCTTTAAATATTTCAAGGGATGTCATGCAGAAAATGGAGAAAATTTGTTTTGTTTATTTTCTCCATCTTTGGAAGTCTTTAAAGAAGTTGGATGGGTATCTTTCAGGAGTGCTTTAGTTGTGCGTTCCTGCATGGTAGGGGGTTGGAATAAATGGCCAGTGAAGTCCATTCTAGTTTTAAGATTCCATGATTCTGTGAAAACATCTGTTTTTAATAGTAGCCAAGGAATGGAATTGTTTTTACCAATGCATGGAAAAGGTATGAAAGAAATCATGATTGAAACTAAATCAGATAATGGTACCAACCTCGTTGTATGCAAACTATCCTAGATTTTATTGCTAGCATCTTCAGACAGGACAGGAAATACTTCTGACTGAAAGCCTGGGAAGGTAATGCCAGTCACAGTAGGCAAGAATGAACCAGATGGACCAGTATTCTAACTCAGGAACAGCAACAGCTTGCTATTGTCCTTTCCATGTTTTCTAGCAACTTTAAGGACAAAGCACTTCGAGAGTATCAAGCTTACCTCTGAAAAAACTGGACTAGCGTTGACGCATGCTGACTGAGATGGATTTGTATTATAATAAAATATTGATTTGGTGTACTGCATTTGGCATATGGTAACTGATGGTTTGATTTTAACTACAAGGATTCCTCCCAACTGCCACCTTTGGTTATGCTGAGTTAGCTGCAATGCCATGAAATAGAGCCAAAAATTGGCTGTATATAAAAGCAGCATGCACAAATCAACAGGGTATAAAATGCAAAAACATTTCAAATGCAAATGTGAAGCCACGACAGATATCAACACCAGCAGCAGATAAATTGTAAGACTTAATTTGTACCATCTACCCAGAAACCCAAATAGTCACCTCCAACAGTAGAAAGTGAAATGTCCCATAATTCAAGACACTTAATTGTATTTACATGTTTGAAACTGTGTATGATGAGAATCCATCAGTGCTACTTGTTAAAAAAATTTTAAAAAGCAAACACAAGTTGTATCCGGCTAAAATGAAATTCACTGAACATTATTTTTAGGTAACTTGAGCTGATTTCAAGGGAATGACAAAACAGGAAAGACCAGTGCTCAGAGCAGCTTGTGTGTTGCCCATACACTGTCCACACTCAAGCTTAGAGGATTTACAGATTAGTAGACTGTGCTAAAGTAGTTAACTTTCTGAGATAATGTGGCCCACCATAATGTGTTATTTCTACCCATCTTATCAAGATGAATGCAGGACAGAACTAGTCTGCTTTTCTCTGGTGTTCCATATGTCTTCTGATGTGTGCATACACAAACCCCTGTGCAAGGTGGTTTCTTCATCCACTCCACAGCCAGGGACAGCTCTTCTGTAGACATTTTGCATGTGCTGAGCTGTCCCCTCCTAAAAGACACTTGACTTCAAATATCTCCCATAGAAGCCCTGAGGGAGTATCTGCAGCACAATCAGATCCTGAATCTTTTAGGCAGCTCCTTACTTTCATTTTCCTTTCAGGCATTTAATATTTCATTGCCATTTCCAGCAGGCTTGACTAAACATTGTGTGGCATGTGCTACCAGCTTTTCTCAAGAGAAAAAAAACCCCTGTATCCTTCCTCCTAGACTTTTTCATAAAATATATAGAACCTGTTTATGTGGCTAAAGTTGTGATCCTGTAACCATTTAATTGTGAGTAAGCCTCACTGAACTCAACAGAGCTTATCTGTAGGCGTAGATAAGGATAGCAGTAATGGGCAATCTTCAGGCCTGCAGACCCACTTTGATATTTTCTTGAAAGCTATGTGTAAAATACTGACAGTGGTGAGTACACAAAAATAACAAACAGGATTCCTGTGAGCACATTCTCAGCCCAGGGAGATGTTTTCAGAACTGATATAGAAGCTTCCACTCCTGGAAAATGTTCCTTTTTTGGACTACGGCTTCCAACATTCCCCAGTCAATATGTCCCAGCAGCTATATTGATTGGAATTCCATGGGAATTATAGTCCAAAAAGTAACTTTTCTAAGCTGTGCCCTCCCCCAGGCTTTCTTACTTTCAGCAACCTAATCACAAAAAAGAAAAGTCTTCTCTGTTTCTTCTATTCTTAATTGATTTGAAGTGGGAAATCCTTCAGCTGCAGATTGCCCAGGGATTTACCAGTAGATCTTGATCTACTTTCTGCCTGTCTCTGATGGATTGGAGTGTTCTGTAAATACAGTTTGGCTGTCTCAGATGTAAACTGCCCTGCAAGGTACAAATATTCACTATAGTTAACCCAATTTATTTTCTCTCTTTTCATTTTTCTAAAATTCTGTGGGGGGTGAGTATACAGTAATATTGGTTAAGAAATCCCTCCCCTTTTGCTATTCCTTTTATTGTTATCTCTTTCTTTACATTGCTTGCATGTTTTCTTTCTTTTTTAATATTATGATGATATATGTTGATATAGTCTTGCTATAAATAAAGTATCTTTTATACAAAATATTGCTTTACGGGTAAGAGAAGGTGACAATGCAGCCCATGCAAAAAGGTGACTGTCAGTTCCCTGAATCAGCAAGAACTGTGATTTGAGCCTGAGTTATGAAGCCTTCCATTTCTGCATCAGTTCAAGCGATTCTGTTGGCACTATTTATAGAACACTGCTTTACAGTTCTATTAGCATATCTTCCCTCTGAGGATCTACGTGACTAACCCAAGCGTAAAAGTCTTGCCGATTTGGTTCTATGCAGCACGGCCTACATCAAACCAGCCGTTCTGGAGAGGAATGTTACAGTTTATAACACAGTGGAATGAATGGCCAGCTTCCAATGTGACATGGTTACATCTCAGAAGAGGAAGCCTACAAGATACTATTTACCTATGAACATAATGGGGGGAAAAGGTTTACTAGTGCTCCTTAGTTAAACATACCTGCCAGTTGTTCTGTTTTGGGAGGGGCAGTCCAATTAATCTTCTGCCCTCCCACTTTTCCAGCTGCTTTTACAAAGTCCCAGTTTCTCTGTTTTCCTTCCACCTTCCCCTTTTGTTCTCAGCCCATTTCAATTGCTGCAAATTGGGTTCAAAGTGCAAAAGTGGTTTGTAGTCAATTAACTCAATGTGGCAAGAAGGAGGTAGAATCTTGCCCTTCACAGTAGACCCTGGCAAAAGCAAACTGATTCAGCCTTTCCTGACTTGTGTGTTCATCATTACTAACTTTTGCCATCTTGACCACACTCTGATAGTGTTTTCATTCCCCAGTTGTCCCCCAGTCTTCATCAGTGAAATGTTGGAAGGCATAGTTAAACAGTGGGATGGACTGGTTTTCTCTCTGGCCAGTAGCCCTAACAAACTGTTGCTTGGCATTCCAGTCCCTGCTGCCATTTGTATGTGTATGTATGTGATGCTGCAGCTGAGAACCAGGTGCCAGTAGCCATCATGAGCAGTGATGATGAAGATGCAAAGATATTGCAAACAGGAATGAAGGGTAAGATAAGAGGCTGAGAATGAACAGGGCAGCTGGGAACGTTACATGGACCATCCACTGAAGAACAGTTTTTTGGGCAGCTGGGAACGTTACATGGACCATCCACTGAAGAACAGTTTTTTTGTTACTGATAAACGGTAAGTCTACAATCTATCTATAATCACAAGCAAAAGCATACAATGAAAACATATCAAAGAGAGACGTAAGAACTAATGCAAAGCCACAGTCTGCAATCCTCACCTAAAAAAACAAAAAAGTGGGAGGGAGGGAGAAGAGAAAAGATCCAGATTTTCCAGGAGGTTAGGAGTGGTTTTGCACAGCTTTCTTGCTCAGAAATAGAAGCTGGCATAAATTTGTATGGCCCCAAGAAACATCTTGTTGGCAGGTAAATGTACAGACCTAGGTGCAAGGCATTTCTGCCAGGGAGTTTTCCTGACTTGTGGTACTGTGCTTGTGATCCAAGGCAGCTGAAGATGTATTGGTGCAAACAGTGTGTGCTGAATGTTGTTGCTGAAACATGACATAATTCATCCTAGTAAATATTAAGGAGAGTCTGGGAGCAAAATTCAGCAAGTGATGCTGCTTTCATATAATTCTATTGGAACTTTCCAGTTAAAAGGGGGACATTACCAGTACAAGCTGGTGGCTCCAGTGTCACTGGGGCTGTGAATCAGCTCCAGTTTTTAGTCTGAACTTTAAAGAAGGCATTCAAGGTGCTGAAAGTGTTTTGCAGAGATTGGTCAGCAGGTTGGACAGATCATTTAAAATTCAGACTAAAAGCCACCACTGGACATAAATCTATTGCCGTGAGTCAATCAACAACTAAATGGATTCAAAACCAGCCTGTATTGCAGCCCCAGAACTGATCTTCAGCAAGCAGGTATCTGTAGCACTCACAACTATTTGATCTCACTTAGGTCAGCTGCT
The DNA here is from genome assembly GCA_948472985.1 of Iguana delicatissima. Classification (NCBI taxonomy): domain Eukaryota; kingdom Metazoa; phylum Chordata; class Lepidosauria; order Squamata; family Iguanidae; genus Iguana; species Iguana delicatissima. The sequence continues at coordinate 50,065 of CAOKZL010000757.1, forward strand.
AGCACCTTTGATTGTCCCCTGGGAAGACTAATTTCTTTGGATCTATGTCTCTTACTGCCTTCCAGATGGTAGTACGTTTCTTAACAAGCTTTTTAATCTTCCTTTTCCCTTTGGGACTTCATTTCACCCTTATCTTGTCACATCTGGTTTTCTCCAAGCTGGTGATTTGAATTAGGCACATCAGATACTGCTTCTTCAAGATTTCAGGAACCATCAAGGTCTGTTTCAAATTGAATATTTTCATTTAAAGATACATTACTTGTGCACTGTCTTGCGCACACACTGTTCGTATGCTGCAGACAGTCACTTAGTGTGATAAAAACTTCAATTACATTGCAATGAAAAATGTGAGCTTTTTTTTTTGGTCTTCTCCTAAAAGTCCATTAATGCACATCACGGAGGCTCTTTCTATGGCCTCTGGAGTCTTTCAGCTCAGAAGGTACAGCTTTTCATGGCCTTCCAATTGCTTCCATTACAGTGCCTAAAATGAATTAAGAGGATTCCCAAGAGAAGAAAGGTTAAATCAATGCTGTGTGGGAATGGGTGTGGATTTGCAAGGTTTGCCACAGATTGCCAGAAGGGTTTAGAACAAGTCCTTTAAGCTTACTGTTTCATGGTGTTGGGAGATCAAGTGCTTGGTGCTTACAAAATTAAATCTGCTTCTTGCTGGAAGCCAGCTATCAAAGAGTTGGCTGGGTGTGTGCACATTGATATGTAAATACTAACCTTTTACACACCTGCAGCTTTTGGCTATGCACCCTCTTTTCCCTACCCCATTTCTTCCAGTTCCTCAGACTCCTTCCTCTTGCTTGCATGTCCTCCTCAATCCTCGTGCTGCTGCTCCAGTTCTGGATTCTACTCTGAATTAATTCATCCTTTCCTAAATTCCACTGGACATTCAGAACTTGTCCTTACAGCTCAACTTTCATTAGTTTTTATCAGTTAGAATTATATCCCTCCTTTCCTCCAATAAGCCTCTACATGCCTCTTTTCCTCCTCACTTTTATCCTCACAACAACAAAAACAGTATTTTGAGGCTGAGACAGAAAGTAGTTTAAGATCATCCAGTGAATTCTGTGCCCCATGGAGCTGAATTCCTGACCCAGCACTCTAACCACCACATCACACTGCCTATCTTGTTTCTAGGCCCCCTTTTACCTTCCTTCTTAGTTCCTCTTGCCTGCCCAGCCCCTCTTTAGAATCAAAGTAGTTCATCCAATGGTAGCTCACACTCTTCTGATTTTTTTCCACCTATTTATGACATTGCGATAGTAGCCTGTCAAAACTGAAAAACATCATTGTCCCCAACAACTCCTTTAGCATCTCAGGATCTAGATTTTGTCTCTCTGTGGCTGCAATAGCTTATTCAGTGTAGAGTTACAAACCTATTTTGCTTCTGCCTCCTCCTGACAACCACAACATCCTCTTCAATCTACTATAAACCACACTCTTTTGATTTTAAATAGTAAGTACAGACCCACAAAAATATATCATTGTTAGGAAAGGAGGAGGAGAGGTCAAAGAAGAGAAAAAGGAAATGTGGTTGTCCTCCTTTTATTTCCCTTCTCCATTCCCACTAGGGTTGCCAGATGTCAAGCTGCTGGCTGGAGTCTCAGAAAATTGTTAGGCTAATCTATGTCTCAAGGCAGGGTGACTAACTGCAGGGCAAGAGCCACTGGATAAGGAGAGAAAAATGATTTTATTATGTGTGGTGCCTTTAAAATCCAGGCCACCTCCTTCTTTTAGCAACATAGAAGAATAGATTTTTGTTGCTGTGCACCTTCAAGTCATTTTTGACTTATAGCAACCCTAAGGTTCTCATTCTGGGGTTCTCTTGGCAAGGTTTGTTCGGGGGGGGGGTGCCTTTGTCTTTTGCTGAGGCTGAGAGAGTATGTCTTGCCTGAGGTCATCCAGTGAGTTTCCATGGCTCAGCAGGAATTGTATCCTCATCTCCCAGTATTACTGTAGGAATAAACACAGTAACAGTTAAACTAGACAGTTTTAGGTTTGACAGTGTGGTTTGATCATTGGATAGGATTCTAGAGATCCCGCCAGCAAGTGAGATTGCAACAAGGACTTCTGCCAGCAACCTGCTTCTCATCTTCACAGCCACATTGGCTGGCAGGTGGGTGGTGGAAACATTGTCCTCCATGTGCCCCAATTAGAAGCTGAATGGACCGCCTTTGCCCGATCTTGCTGAGGGCATTTAAAGGCGTCTAGGATGGCATTTATGTAGGTGTCCATTGGGACCACAAGTCTTACAGAAAAGTTATGGATTCATAACTTTAGGCTACAAACCCATAACTGTAATACTGAATACCAGCCAAGGGAAATCTCATAGTCTGACATAAGCCTTATAGGTCACTAGAGTATATATCACTAGAGTATATACCTGGCATTGCCTGGGATTTTATTTTCTCATAGGTAATATTTGTTAGAAAGATTTGAGATCTTCTGTTTCTAATTCCCCAAACTGTGTTTTCCAGTATCTGTAACTTTTCCCCATATTCCCCAATCCAATCTGTATTCAGAGTTATTAACATACAGAGGTTGGGTTCCTGAGGCAATACACTGCCCTCCTCCTTGCTGCTAGGCCTCATCTCTGTAGTAACCAGCCTATTCAAGACCAGCACAGTTGACTGAGGCCCAAGAGCTCTCTGGCTGAGAATTCTAAAGGCCCCTCCCTAAACTGCAAACCCCAGGATTCCATACAGACAAACTTTGACTTTTATATAGTAGATAACCAGTGCTTTTGAATTGTGCACAGAAATTAACATTTGAGTGTACATTCTCATCCTCATTCTCAAATTGGCCTGTAGTTCTCACATAAGAAGGATTTAGTTTTTTTAAAATTTGCTGAGTAATGAGGTTTAACCCTTCCTCCACCTGTATAGTGGTCTCTTTCTAGATCTAGACCACATATACTTACTTACGTGTGAGCAAAAATGGAAAGCTCTTGCAGATAGATGCTATGCATTCAAAGCAACCTGTAATGAGAGCTTGGAATGCGCCTTTGAACAAAACATTTTTTTTGCAGGTATAGTTCCAGAGGACTCTTGGAACACTTTACTTTTTTATTTCTAAAATTTTAATTACTTTAAAATAACTTATATGCTACAAACTGCTGGCTTGGTGTCCAAAACATACTTGCTCGCTGTCACTGTCCATTGCCACCTTGACATACAGGAAAGAGCATGAGCAGTCATATGAGTCATAGCCTGAGTCAGAATTTGAACCATGTTATATTCCTACACAAACATTTCGTGAAGTCACATCCCCATATAACAAGAAAAGTTACAGCATACCACAAAAGAAGCAAAGTTCTCTCACACTGGGCACAATCCTGTAGGAAGCATAATGCTCCACCAGAATATTTAAGTAGGTCATATCCTCTGCCTCCCAACCATACAAGGCAGCTTCTCAGCATCTGTGTCCATCCCACAGGTGCTTAGTGACTGGAGATCTGCAAGGGAGTGGCTGGCCAACATTTGGCTGCAATTCTGCAGCTAGAAGAAAAGAGAAGCTGTCGCTCCCTTGGATATCCAGCAAATATGCTGAAAGATTGGGAGGGTGATGGCTTCTCTTTCCTCACAGCTGTAGAACTGTGTGGGATACTATTTGCCTTCCCCCAATGACTAAATATATCCAGAAACTAAGTCAGCAAGTGCCCACAGCAGCAAGTTGGTGTGTAGGAGTGGTTGAGTAGTCAGTCCAGTCTGGGTCAGTCACAGATTATCTAAGCAAAGTGCAGTGAGAAGCATGAGAGTTGTCTTTAGTTGGTCCAAAAGTTGTGTCAGCAGGTCAGAAGTCTAAGTAAATAAGCCAGCAAAGAGTAAGCAGAAGAGTCCAAAGGGTAGTCAGATCGTGAAAGAGTATTGCTAGACAACCAGATAAGACAGTTGTCAGCATTAAGGCTGAGAGACAACTGCCATGCTATTTATGAGCAGCTCCTTCAAGGTCACAAGTGTCTCATTAGTGCTAATTGGGTCAGCATTTATAATTTAAATGACATAGAGCTTGGTGTTTCTGCCTCCATCTTTCAATGAAGGATGGGGAATGTTGTCCTCAGAGTCTGCAGCCTTGGCTACATCTTGCCAGGGAGCAGAAACTCCCACTATCTCAGACCCCATCTCCTCAGACTTAGAAGGAGCTACAGATTCTTGGTAATCTGCTCCCTCCTCCTCCTTGTCTGAGTCCTCTAAGCAGCGAGTTATGACAAAATAGTTTCCCACAGCCCTCCCCAGTCACTAAATGGCCAAGGGACCATGTCAAGATAACCTTGTATAGAGAAAGGGCATTGCACAAGGTAGTACTAAACACTTTCTTTTGTTAAGTTTGTTGTTTGTTAAGTTTGTCATTAACAAACTTAAAAGCAGATAGGTTTGCACAATCCTGGGTTATGTGAACATATGCACCTACAGAACTCCAGCCATTAAGTTACAGTTATAATGTAATATCATTGTATATTATTAGTGAAATTTTTAAATTAGAAGTGATTTATTATGTGTAAGTAGTGTAACTAAGTAGATTATGGTAATCTGTAAGTAGTGACCTCCTAATTCTAAGTTTCATGAGAAGAGATGCAGCCTGAACCAAGTGCAAGCTCAATTCTCTTTTTAGTCCAATAGCAGTTGGTGGTATTTACAACAATGGTTGGTAGATCTGTGTGTTTTGGTTTGCTCTTTAAAAGAGCTGTCCAAGGTATTGAACCTATTTTGGAAATAGGGTTCAGAACCCTGGATTACTCTTTTAAAGTTGAGATTAAAACCCATAATGAATTCACCACCCCACTGACATGGAAGCAACCAGCCACTGCTTTAGTATCACTGGTTGATGTGATGAATTATTTGCTTCAGGTTAGCTCAGTCTCATCTGGTTGAGAGCTGGTGCTCTAGCATTGGCCTCTGATGGGAATTATGAAAAGGATCATGAAGGCAGAACACATACAGCCCTAAGGCACTACTGGAGTTCTCCAGTTCCCCTAAAATGTGAGACTTTGTGGTTATGACTTTATGGGTAAGAAGAGATGGGAAGGGATGGAAGCAATGAAGACTGACTTGCATATATTGGATCCACTTGAGGAATGCCTTTCTAATTCTTCTCCCTTGGCCCATTCTGGTGCCTGTTGCATCCATATGCAAGAAACCCACTTTACTAGCAAGGAGAGAGAGCACATCCCCCAACATCATGACCCTTAGCAGAAACTAGTGGAACACCAAGGCTCCTGGCCACCATCCTGTTGGCAAGGAGGAATTTCAAAGCTTTTGGAACCGATTGCTAACGGAAGGGCTATGAGCCAAGGGCCTTCACATTATACCAGTTTTATTTGAGGTGCCTTCAGAAGTACTTGCTGCTCAATGGGAGAGGAGTGACAGTCTTTAAAATGGATGGCTGAATAGCTTCATTGTAGTTTAAAATGGGTTACAGTCATTAGCTGTAACCTAGATTAGCAAATCAACATAAAGAAAGTCATCACACACCGCCTATTGGGAAGGCAGCATTGCCAGTGAGTCCTTTGCAAAGCAGATATTTGAACCTCCAAGTTCCTCTGCTCATTTAAAGTAGATGGCTATAATTTATAAAAAGCCCAGAAACTCTCCTCCATCAAGCTTTCTCAGCCTGATTTCCACGCAACCCACCCAATACAGAAAACTTGATTTCAGTGAAACAATCTGAAATTCCAGTAGTAGGTTGCTTGTCTCTTGGTTTCAACGATGCTTTATTGGGCGGATTCTCTTTATTTCCTGTTTTCAGCATACACAGGAACAAAGAATATACAGTTCTGAAATTAATATCATGAGAAGCTAAATAGGGAATGAAATTACATTTGAATAATTTCTATTGCACTTCTGTATTTAGTTTGGTAGATGAGATAATCAGTGTGTTAGATATAATTGTTGCTACCACTCTGGATAAAGCATTAATGTTGTGATAGATGCTGCTGCAGTGATTGAGGAGCAACTGATTGTGCAGGGGACCGAGCCAGGGAGTGAGCAAGTCAAGCTGCAAACATCCCCTGCACTGGAAGGTCAAACAGAGACAGAGTTGCCCAAGCCAGCTCTTGACGGAGACGGAACCAGCAGTGATGCAGAGAAGTTGCAGCCAGCTGTGCCCCTCAGCCCTCAGTCACACAGAAGGCTGAAATGGGCTGCTCAGAGGGAGACTGCATGGACTAGGCTGACGAAGCAATAACAAGCAGCACCTGCTCACAGGGGCTATTTAAGTCTGCCGGCATAGCTGCGCCTTGCTTGCAGCAAATTATTAGCAAGCCCTCATGACCTTCATGCCTCCTGCTCCCTGAGACTCTCCAGATGGATCTTTGCCTCCTGAACCTTTGGACTGGAACTTGACCTGGCTTGACTTGTGCTTTCCTGGTATTTTGGTATATTCGGACTCTCCAAGTATTCCTGCCCTCTCTCCTTCCTTGCTGGCTGCAACTCAGCAGGGAGAGATTCCTGACAAATGTTTATTAAATTTTAGGCAGCAATTCCAAACACACTTACTAGCATGCAAGTCTATTAAACTCAATGGAACTTCTGTGTAGAAAGGTATATTATTACCTTTAATTTTAGTTATAAAGGATGATCCAAGAAGAACAGTTGCTGCTCCTAACCCAGCCCAATCAGTTTTATGGGTGGCAGATAGGGCTAGGGTAGGCAGTTCTTCCCCAGTAGGATTTTGTTTTTGAAACCACAACGAAATCTTTGAAACACTGTAAACCAGAGCTTTCCAAACTTTTCATGTTGGTGACATGTTTTTTAGATATGCATCATTTCGCAACACAATAATTCAGTTTTACTAGTAAACTGGAGGTTAAACTAACCCCCTATAAGAGATACAGACACATCCATAAGTTGTAATAACAAAATGTATGGGGGCACAACAAATCTCATGAAAACCTTTCATATATTTTTAAAAATGTATGATTTATAAATAATAACATACATCTCCAAGATTGTAGGGAACACACCTACACACTTCAGGCGACACACTAATGTGTTGCAGCACATTATTTGGAAAGCTCTGCTGTAAACGTTACTCTTGGGAGGATATAACTCCTAGTAGCCATGCTGGCTGTGGGTTATAGCCCAAAAAAGTAACTTTTGCAGGTTCTTGTTGTGTACTTTCAAGTGATTTCCAATTTATGACCCTAAGGTGAACTTATCATAGGATTTTCTTGGCATGATTTGTTCAGAGGGGGTTTACCTTTGCCTTCCTTTGAGGCTGAGAGAGTGTGACTTGCCCACAGTCACCCAGTAGGTTTCTGTGACTAAGCAGAGATTCAAAGCCTAGTATCCAGAGTCACAGTTCAGCACTCAAACCACTACACCACAATGGCTTTATTTTTCTAAGCTCTGCTTCTAAAATATAAGGCTGCCTCACCCAAAAGCAGATAGTTAGTACAGCTAGGTCAGTTTTATATATTTTGACAAGCAATAGTTCTTCAAGGTAGATCTTTGTTACCCTGTTTACTGAGGGTCCCGTGAGGGACACTTAAATGCGCTCACAATTAAACAAGTTGGGGAAATTAGTCAAGAGCACAAGCTAGCAATACGAGACGCAGGGTAATGGAGTGGAATCTTTTACCCAATGTCTACGGGGTCAGGCCAAGTCAAGGAGCACACAGGATTGAAATAATAACTGTGATCTTTATTAAAATACAATCAAACAGTGTATGCAACACACTCATGCAGAGAACTAAAGAAATAAAGGTTGGAGTGGGACAGAGGGATTTTAAGAGGGATTGTTGATCTGGGTGATACTACACCTGTCCTGAAGCCCAGGTAGATCACTGCGAAAGTTCGAAGGTGTGTAGTCTCAGTATGTGGGACTGAGGGGAAGGCTCGCCAGGCACAGCGGCAGCAAGGCAGGATGGAAATGGGGAGCAATCCAAGGAAGCTCACCAGGTCAGGGATTTTTATAGAGGAAAATGTAGCCACAGGCTAGTCCATGCTTGGGGAAAACAATGCATTTTGGGCTGGAGACAAAGCCTCCGAAAGGTCAAAATTTAGCATGATTGAGTTAGTTCCAAATTGACAATGGAGTAGACAGTATGCAAACACAGAGTGCTTGACAGGTGAGGATTCTTCTAATCAAGCTGCCTGCTCGGGGCAGGGAGTTCTTTGTGCATTGCGTGCATATGTAGTGAGGGTACTTGCCTTGAGGTCCTGAAGCGTCAGTTTGGCTATTTCTGGCCAGCCTGTATTTGTTTTGAATATTCCAGCAATTAGTGACCGAGCCTGTTTGCGTGCTTGTCCAGGGGCCTTGCAAGCATGTGGAGAACAGAGAGGTATAATAGGCCAAATTGTTGATATCAAAATGATATCTAACGTCCCCCAAGTCTGGGCCAGGAACTGGGGTGACATCTTTCCTAAGCCAACTCTGGCTACAGATGCTACAGATTTAACCTAGAACATTCAGCAAGCAAAACATGTCCAATGCCACTAAGCTATTCCATCCTGCTCAAGAGTAGCATTGCTACTTTTCACATTTTTGGTTGTAAGATGATTGCTTATGAAAAACAATATAAATTTTCTGTAAATGTCAATGGTCATGTGAACATAAGAACCAAAGAGCCATTCTGGATTCTACTGAAGGCCCATCTAGTCCAGCATTCTATTTCCACTTGTGTGGACTTATCAGTGCACTAGTATTCACCCACTCTTTCTTATTGATTGTCTCATCTTTCTCCCAATAATGGGACTCAACAATGGGGCCAACAACATATTTAAAACAGTATAAATCAAAAACAATACAAAAGCATTAATAAAAGTATAAGATTTAAAAAACGAGCAATTTGTAGAGTTAAAATATTAACATTAAAAATATTAAGATTCATTAAAAGACTATATACAACCCTTAAGAACAGTACCACACCGCATTAAAAGCCCAATTCTAGTCAGTTTGTAAAAGCCTCATGGCATAAGAATGTTTTGGCCTGCTGACCTCCTGGCCAGGCTAGGGAGAGAGTTCCAAAATCTGAGAACAGCCACTAAGAAGGCCATTTCCCTTGTTCCCACCAAATGAGCCTGAGTAGATGGTGGGCCAGAGAGAAGGGCCTTTCCGGATGATTTTAGTGCTCTAATGGGTTCATAAAGGGAAATACAGTTCTTCAAATAACCTGGATCCAAGCTGTGTAGGGCTTTATAGGTCAAAACCACTCATGTTTTCCAGCAACTGGAATTCAAGGGCATAGCTGGTCAAAACTTCATAAAATCCTCCCCTCCATTCAGTATCTAATTCTGAGTTTTAGAACAAACTATATAGAGGTTTCTTGTTCATTTTGACAGTCTGTTGCCTAGTGCTTCTGTTCCTGCCTTTTTACCACCAAGCTCATGCATGTTTGGCAAATGACACCATCATTTCTAAACCTAGTCCTAATGGTTGTGTGATTTTGATCCTACTGCTAGCTTTTATGTTGGGCCTTAGGACTGTATCACCTATGTGAAATCTGTGTGAGGCATACTATGGCCCTTTCCACACGTTCCGTGGAATTTGCGCTGCAACGTTTCTGGATGGGTTTTTTTTGTCCGCGCTACCGCGGACATATTGTACAACGGGCTATTGCCATTTCCACACGTTCCGTGGAATTCGCGCAGCGGATGTGATTGGCAGCTCTTTTTTTAAAAAATGGCCCCATGCGTCATGACGTGCGTGCTCACATCATGCCCCGCAGTTCTTCCCACAATGACTCCCTCCTCCCCTTCCTCCTGGTATCTGTATAATAAACTGTGTCGATTTTTTATTTTCGCGCCCTATCTCGGGGGAATGGTTTTCCGCGCCATAGCTGGGTGGAGTGCAGTTTTTCTCCCTATCTCTGGTGGGTTCTCGCGCCCGTTTTCTGCTTTTATCTTTCCCTGTGAGCGATGGAGGAAGAGATGTTTCCTGAAGTTGAACGGCCCATTTTAGCTGTATTCTGGCTTCTTGGAGTTGTGCTGGCTAAACTGGAACATCTATGGGCTAAAGACCGTGCGAGGAGGCACCGGCGATTGGCCTTTTATTGGTAATGCTGCGGAGGATTTAAGCTTTTCTGTGCTGCTGCTTGGAGGCTTCTCACGGCGCGTTCCAACTGCTGAAGCTGTCCACGCCCACAGCCCGCCCTCCGATTACATCATGCACGAATCAGCACGGTATGAGGGGAAAAAACCACCTTTTCCCCGTTTTTCAAAAAGCCCGCGCGCTGACTGTTGGCGACTTAACCGGGCGGATTAAGGTGTGGAGCTTGCCAATTATGTACGAGCTAGCGCACTCGAACGTGTGGGCAATGTCCGTCAGAGCTCGCGCTGCCCCATTTTATTTACCCTGTGTGGAAAAGGCCTAAGTCCTAATACACTCCTTTCTGATCCTACTCCTTTATGTGTGGTCTACTGTGGACTCTCCAAATAAACATGACAGAAGAGATATCAAACAACGACAACCAAAGGGTCTACGCTACAGATGACAGCCTTTGGTTTGAAAGTACCCTCAGTTTTGTAAAGACCTGGAGGGCCTGATCCACTCAGGTCTTGCTCAGTTTAGGTTCAAAGGATACACTGAAGTGAGATAAAGCGACTGACAGTACAGATCAAAACTTCATTGATGACAAATAGAAAAAAAGGATGCAGAAACAGAAAGTGTTTTCATGTTCCTTAAGCTGAACGCTGGCACAGCCTCCTTGCAGAAAGTCCCCAGGTCTGCACTGCTAGATGCTACCTTATTCTTTTCACTCTACATAGATCTTCTGGTTCTTGGTCATTCCCTTTCCCAAGACAGGGAAAAAGGAAATTCCTGCCATGTGGAGGTTATATATCTTTAAAAGGCAAGCCTTCTAGAAACAATGAGATGATACAGAACTGAGAAGGGTACAGTCCCCCTCCTCCTTGTACCCCCTGAGACTGGGAGAGGAGGAAGGCTCCTGCTGTCAGAAACCAAGTCCCTTATCAGTAACACAGCTAACGCAATCGTCCTGATTGCATTTCTGTTTACCTGTCGGCTTAAATCTCTTTACTGAGTAACTTGGGCAGAATAAACTGAAGCTATGAAACACAGGCTTTAAAGGATGCCAGTAGATATATATATGTAGTTATAAGAGATGTATATGATGGATGAGAAACTTACGAAACTCTTCACCAATCTTTCTCAAAGCCACCTTTCCAAGTTTGGTTGAAAGATAAGACAAAAAGCCATACAAGAGGAGATCAAAGACCTCAAGGTTGCACAGCCACACTCAGCACCAGGACAGCAGATAGAGTAGGCTGCCAAGTCACCTTGTCACAGTCTTTATAGTGAAATAAGTTGCTTTTCTACCTCAGTCATAACAAGTATTTCTAAATTGCATCTTTACAGCTAAACTAGCATACACACATGTCTCAATCTGCATCATCTTTCTTTTGGTTGTGTATTTTAAACAGAGGCTGGATGGCCATCTGTCAGGAGTGCTTTGATGTGTGTTCCTGCAGGGGGTTGAACTCAATAGCTCCTGTGGTCTCTTCCAATTCTGTGATTCTATGATTTCCTCTTTGTGGGGTGATGCTTAAATGGTCACCACTCTAGACTATACTCTTCCCATCCAACTTCTTTATCCTTTGGAACACTCTCAAAAGAACTTCTAGCATGAGGCAAAGGCATAAAAGAAGTGAGAAGATGATCAATGGCGGAATTAACAAGGGGGTTGTATGTCCTTTTTATCTGGGCCTCTTACCTGAATCCATGCAAAATCTGTACGTCTTATACATATTTTTTTTAGGGGGATGGCATCTTACCAGTTTTGAAGACAGTGATTCAATCATCCTGAAGCACTCAGGTGCATAATGATTTGCAGATATGGTTCAAAGACTCTGGAAGCATTGTCCATTCCTGGAAGACATTCTCAGTTTTTTGTAGTCTTGACTTTCAATCCTCTCTCAAACCAACCCTTATTGCTCATGTAAGAAATTAAACTGTGTTGCTGTCAAAAACTGGCTGACTTTGACTAAGAACAGACAGGACTATAATCACAGCCTCAGAATGGGATTGGACCCAACTCCTGTAATGTACGCAGTGTGGAGGCTATCTTTGAAGATGGCATAGAAACTTCGGCTGGTGTAGAATGTGGCTGTTCAAGTCCTTGTTGCGGCTGAGCAGATGGATCATTTTGTACCAGTTCTGTACCAGCTGGTGGTGCATTTCTAGGATAATTTCCAAATGCTGGTATTAGCCTTGGGTTCACTTTTATTTGAAAGACTGACTGTAATGGAAGTAGGCAGTCTGGTACCCTCCAAGTGTTATTGGATTACAACTCTGATGATCATTAACTATTAGTCATGCTAGCTGAGGTTTATGGGAGTCGTACTGAAAAACATTTGGAAAGCACAAGGTTGCTTACCCCAGCTGACATTTTTATAAACCTGCTCGTGTGTGATAAGATCATCATCAGAGGCTTTATTCACTGGCCCATCAGTAAGATATGCAAGGTGCCAGAGTCTGAAACAGGGCCTTTTCAGTAGTGGTTGCTACCCTGTAGGATTCTTTCCCAAGAGAGATACCATTGGCTCTATCCATGGTTTATAAAAGTGTTGAAAACACATTTGTTTTCTTTGGCATTTAACTGGAAGGTCTTTCTTATGTATGCTGCCTTTGTCTACATTTAACTGATTCAAGATTCTATTAACTTGCTATATTTATATGGAGTTGTGTGCTTTATGTGGTAAGTCACCTAGGGAAGAAAGACTGCATTCTTGAAGGGTTGCTAAGAAACTAAATGATGATAGATAGATAGATGATTGATAGATAGATAGACAGGCAGGCAGGCAGGCAGTTGTGTGTTGTCAAACAGTTTCCACTTTATGGTGACCCTAAGGTGAACCTATCACAGGGTTTTCTTGGCAAGATTTGTTCAGAAGTTGCCTTTGCCTTCCTCTGAAGCTGACAGAGCATGACTTGCCCAAGGTCATCCATTGGGTTTCCAGAGCTAAGTGGGGATTTGAACCCTGGACCATTTCTGCACTACACTATTATAGCGCTATTATTCCACTTTCAACATCCTGTGGAATTCTGGAGTTTGTAGTTTACCTGAGGCCAAAGAGCTCTCTGGCTGAGAATTCTAAATGCCCCTCCCTAAACTGCAGACCCCAGGATTCCACAGGAAAGTGAAATAATAGCACTATAACAGTGTAGTGCGGAAAGGTCTTTGGTCTCCAGAGTCACAGTCCAACACTCAAATGTCTACATTATGTTAGATCTCTAGACAGGCAGACAAACTCGAAATCAGTTTTTATTTTCTCTGGGAAGCTATTGTTTCAGAGAAGAACCAAGATCATGCACAATGCAGGGACAACCTCCTAATCAGGATTAATATGAGACAAGAGTGAAAGCCAAGATCAAGAGGCAGAATCCAGAGACAAAGACACAGCTGTGCAGTAGGAAAATGAGCACACCAATGCAAGGTTGCCACAACTGGTGCAAACACCGATTTTGGACCATTCATCTTCCAAAATAGTACAAGTTTAGCACCTGATTCCAGATGGCATCAGAGATTCTCACTGGAGGGACAAGAACTGGAGAACTGTTTAGCCTATAGTTGTTGTTTCTGCCAAGCGGTAGTAAAAGTAGAGAAGCTGAGGGGTGAGTCTACTACCAGTTTGCCAAAGTCAGTCCATTTATACTCTGCAAGGTTTTCAGATATTTAGAAAAGCCAGAACAATAACCTAAGAACATGAATAACAACCCTATTTCATTTTTTAAGTTACATTGCCATTGAACTGTAGTTAACCATACAAGAAGAAATATGCTTCATGTGCTGTACTTTGTCTGAAGATACTCACCAAGGTTGCTGTTGTTTGTAGAATGTCTACTTTCCATCACAAGTGCCTTACTATTTTTCAAAGGACAGTTTCTATTCAATGCATCACAAAAATATCTGTGCTGAACTTCCATTTCCCCAAAATTGGCTTCCTTTAGTGGTTTGAGCATAGATGAGCTTTCCCTTCCCTTCCTGGAAAGCAACAGAGCTTAACAGTGTGTGTGAATTTCACTCCTATACAATGTATAATTTTCATTAATTGTTTAAAGTGCTCTAATTTTTAGACTGTCTTGAAAGGATCTTTGTTTACACTGATAGCAGAGGGTAATATTTCCAGCACCAGTAACCATGGCAATGAATAATTCTATTCTCAGATTCAGTGCCAGCTGCTGTTGTGACTTGATGGTAGCGCTCAGCTTGTTAATGAGAGATTTTATATGCATTCGACAGGGAGATTTTTCCCCTGGTTCAAGAACTGCAGTTTCTTAAAAACACATTCTTTTCATTTCCAAGAAGAAAGATTTATTTTACTATTGCTTTTTTTTATTCATAAAACCATTTTTAGAAAACCCCACCTGGTTACTGCTTTTACATCTTTTTCTCATGAAAAACAACTTCATGTTTCTCCACGCATTAAAAACGTACTTCATAGTTAATTCTGTGCATTTCTACTCAGAGGCAGATCCTATTATTTTGAATGGAATTTATTCCCTAGAAAATATGCTACTTAGAATTGTCATCCTATGCTGTCACATGTTGCTTGTACATGTTGATATCACACAGACGTTAGAATGATAAAAGTTAAAACACATATTAAACACATATTAAAGTTAAAACACATATTAAAATCAAATGTTGTAATCATACATGCATGGTGCTTCCAATTGAATTATTATATGAGGGATATAATTCTTCAGTTATTTTCTTCTAAAAGGAATCAACAAGTAATTTTAGTACTATTCTTCCTACTAGAAGAAAGTCTTGATAAGCCACACAGCTTTTAAAGGCTACTCACAAATTATTTTGCACAAAATTCACGCATGGTTGTTTAGCACAGAAAATACCATTTTTTGTCTAGGAACCAATAATTGTTGCATAGGAAACAGCATTTTCCTCGCTGAAAAGAAAGTTTCTATGAAGAATTTTCTGCACAGAAAAGCCTCCAGCTTATGGAATAGGGAGTAAGAAGGATCTTGTTCTCCACTTCTGAAGTGGCAGACCCTTGCATGCCCCTTGATGCCCCCTCCAACAATCCTCCACCATTACCTCCTTTTTTTTCTCTCTGTTAAAGTTGGCTCTCAGACTTGAGACTTGACTTGGAATTATCTTGCAAGGGCTTGAGACTTGACGTGAGACTTACAACAAGACAGGGTACAACACTGATTAAAATACAATTGAATATACATTATAGATTAAAATACTGTACCCTAAGAAAACCATTCAAAATACATCAAATTAAAATTCATAGTTACTTGGAATAAAGGACTTAAATACATCACAGTTACAGACATATAAGCCACTAACAAGATTCTGCCCTCTGTCTGTCTTTCCCTGCCAGTGCCCTGCAACTTTTAGGGAAAATGTAAATATTTGCTAGTGCACTAACAGGATTCCTGAATCTGTGTTACTTTCATGATGGCTAATGCAGCCACCAGCCATCCATTTGAAATGCAGCACCATGATTTGAAATGAATGACAAAGGCCTTTTCCACATAGGGGGAAAAACATGGGGTAACATGGGGTAGGACGGCCTCACCCGGAGGTCGTCTACACCGTGGGGTGCGCTAGGGCGGTTAGAAATGTGGAGGTTCCCCACCTCAAACTGCCCTCGCGCGGCTGCGGGGATGGCGCCACATGTTTTATAAAGACCACATTTCATATGGTCTTTATGAAAGACATGCACGCTAGCCCGTCGCAGTGCCCCGTGGGGAATTGCAGGGGCGTGCAAGTGCGTCCCTGCAGAACTGCCTGGGGGCGGGCTTCCGGCTGGCGTGCTTCTCCAATTGGCGGAGAGCCGCTGGAAGCCGCCAGCCGCCATTTTGGGTGCTGCCGGACGCTGCCGAGTGCCGCTGCTCCCCGCAGCGATGGATTGAGGTAAGCTCTGTTCCCGCGTGCGCTGCCCTGTTTCCCCGCATTTCACGCCCCCCCCCCCATGGAAAGGGTGAAACTTCACCATAAGGTACTAATCTGTTCCAGGATTCACATTAGTGGTGGTGTTTGCTGACAAAGAATCCTATTTTCTACCCAGAAAGGTGGCTATGCTGGCTGGGGGATTTGGGAAGCTATAGTCCGCAAAAGAAATATTCTCAAGTGCAGCTTGTACTCGTGCCTAGAGTCAAAACATTTGGGCTCAGGGATGTTTTAGCCCATTGATCAAAAAGCAAAAGTAAAACTATGTTCTGACAATGAGTCTGAAATGAAAGAAAGCTTAACCAAGACCAAGATATTTTGAATTCTTCATTATGTATTTGTATAATTCAAAAGAACTGCTTTTAGGAACAGCTATATTGAAGGTTCTGGAAATGTAGCAAGCATGTAGGGACTTGATGCTTCCAAGCTTAATGGAAGCTGAAGTAGAATCAACGGTAATGAAGTTAGGCCAATTGTCTTTAGTTAATTTTTTCTCCTTTTTAAAAATTGGGTTGGCAATTCTGTCATAAGCTATTTATAATACCTTCTTGTTTCATTGCAACAGTTCTCCCCTGCCTTCTGCCTTCCATCCAGTAAAAGGAACGCAAGAATGAACTATCCCATCTGTGTCCTACACAGAAATATCATCCATTAGCTGCAAGAGCACTCTGATATTTTTTTAATCGCTGAAGAAATGGCTTTAAATATTTCACAAGAATGACACAATAAATAATTGAATCCTAGCTAAGAATAACTGCAACTCATATTTTAACTCTTGATGCCTTGCTTCTGTATTTATTTTCCCTCTTTGCCATTCAGAAAATATTGCATCTCTACTGCATTTTGCATTTTTAGGCACAGTAACACTTCCACTGCTGATTAAAAACTCCACCTGCATATTTGAAGCTGCTTCCAGTACATGGAAATCCCACAATCTGTGTCCTGGATTCATCATTCTTATGTGGTAGACTTCACATCCGTGATGGTTTGTGGCTTTCAATATGATTTCAACTCTGGGCTTTAGTCTGAACTTTAAAGTGATGTACTGAACCTGTTGTGGGGGATAAAACTCAGCACCTCAGATATCTTGTTTAAAGTTCAGACTAAAATCCAGAGCATGTTTGTTACCCTGTGAATTGGGGTCCGGGAGGGGCACCCAAACAACCACACAAACTAAACAAGATGGGGAAATTAGCTGGAGCACTCTCTTGGCTAACTAGAGGCAGGGTAACTTAGCGGGGACCTTTTACCCTGTGTATACAGCGTCGGGTCAGTGAGTAGACAAAATAGTTCAAACTAGCAATAAGATTTATTAAACAATTATTAAGAAAAACACAAACACACTTGCTAACTAGAAATAGGAAATAGAGTTTTGGGGGAATGGGTGATACGTCACCAATCTCGCAGTCCTGAAGGAAGCCAATTGGAGAGAAGGAAACCCGGCGTGGCGGCTGAGGGGAGCTCGCAGAATGAAGAGGCAGCAAGGCAGGAGAGCAGTCCAAATGCAAGTCCAAAGAGCTCTTGGAACTGGGAATTTTTATAGGGAAAGGAATGACCGTAGGCTAGTCTGGTCTTGGGCGAAAACAATGAGTTTTGGGCTGGAGACAATGTCTCCGAAAAGTCAGAATTTACATGATTGAATTATGGACCGAATTGACAATAGTATGGCCAGTATGTAGATGCGGCTAGCTCGGCAGTTAAGCACTTAGCTCGCAAGGGTGCCCTCTCGGGGCAGAGGTCTCTTTGTTTTCCGTAATGAAGGTGTTTGTTTCGGGAGGTCCCCTAAAGCAGATCTAGCAGTTTCTGGCTTACCTTGGTATAAACAAAGGTGACACAGCGGATAACAGCCATGCCTAGCTTCACGCTTCAGTGGCCTCACAAACACTTGGCTGGTGGCAGAGCAGGGCCAAATTGTGATATCAAAATGATATCTAAAGGTTACCAAAGGCCAGGCCAGTTCACAGTGACAACATGTTCACCGCCCAATGATACTGAAATCGCCATCATATCCCAGATTTTGCAATAGAAAGATGCCTTTCTAATAATCAAGGTAGATTACAGCTGATGGATATCAATTTTCTGTTCATTGTCGTAGTTTCTTACAAAAATGAACAGATATCCCAATTGGTGTTAAAGTGTGTGAGGCCCAAATGTGTTTTGAACAAGATAGAGAGGGAAACTTAGCAAGAAGTAGAGGGCAGTGACCTTCTCAAACAGCAGTCTAGGGGTGTAATGAAAAAGCAGCAAAATGACAGTTGTTTACTATTTTGTTACCATATGTTTACTGTCTGGGATGAGGCTTTGTGCTTCATGCAGCAGAATAACTTGACAGGCTTGGGGTTTTATGCACCTTGACTTGGATTTGCATGGGGTAGCATTTGTTGCTTTTCCTCAGGCATCATCATCATTGTCTTCATCGTCATTTACTGAGAGAGAGCCTTTCATATACATGGTACTGGACACAATTAAAATGATTAAAAAACAAATCAGCCTTGCCAAAGGTGTACAAACTAATAATGCTGGCTAGCCAACACAAAGACATGGGAGAAACCAAATGCCACTGACATGCAGCTCTCTGCCCATTGCCTGATTAAATAGTTCAATTTATCCCTCTTCTCCATGTGGTGAGAAATTTCAGTGGCATAGAACCTACCAAAGTTCAGTGCTGCCTTTGGGAGAAGACAAGTTAGAGCTTAGTGAATTTTGCAATGTTTGAGTTCATTTACAAATGTTCAAGTTGAACATAGATGGAGGCACAACTTGAATACTTCAACAAATAGCCAGTTTGCAAAGTTCCCAAATACAGTTAATTCACTTCTGTGTGTGTGTGTATCTGAATGCACATATGTAGTGTACAATAAAATATGAATGTATATATGCAATTGTTTTTAAAAGAAATCCATTCTGTAGCCATGTCAATATGTTTCAGCAAAACCAAAAAAGTCTTGTGTCATCTTAATGGTTTGCAGATTTTACTGTAGCATGAGCTTTCATAGACTACAGCCCTCTTCATCAGATGCATGCAAAATAAATACTCAAAATATCAGTTTTGCCATATTCATATTTGAAAAAACAATAACCAGCTGACAACCTGGATGGAAACAAATATTTTTAGCACATGACTTCAATTCACAGTTGTTGATGTATGCTATAATTCAAGTAGCATCATATTCCAGAATGTTTCAACCTGATGACTTTGAAAACTGCATTGAATTTTGCCCTTTTCTGTGTAGCTGCCAGATTAATGAAAGGCACATGGGGTGCCACCAGCAAAGCATCCCCTAAAGACTGATGAAATCGAGCAGCAGCAGTATATCAGACAAGGCAGTCTTTCAGAATAGATCTTCTAACAAGATTTTCTAATAACTCATTTTCATGGAGACACATGATAGGAATGTCTCAGGCAAGGGCTAGTGTCAGATTTCTGTGGGCCTTCAGCATTAATGTGTTGCTATGTAGTGCCAGCCGGTCATTGATGGGTTACTACTTCGGGCCAACTTGATGCTGCTGTCAACAGAGCCATTGTGCAACAGTAGCTTGCTGCCACCACCAGCCATTCACCTTACTTCTTCCTCAAAGCTGTGTTTACCCATGTGTGGTGGGTGGCATTTTTTCTGCTCAGTGGTGAGCAGATGCATGTCAGATTTTCCAACCTTGACATCAAGCATTTTATCTCAGGGTACTGAAGATGGACCTGAATCCATTTGGTGAGTTCCAACCAGAGTTGAATCAATTGTTGAATGGTCAGCCAACACATAGGTAAACTCTTGTTGAGATTAACAGTAGGAGTCAGACCACTGTGTCCACCTGCCATGGCTTGTAGTCAAGCTCTGGCCATTTCTGCACTAGACTGTTATAGTGCTATTATTCCACTTTCAACATCCTATGGAATCCTGAGGTTTGCAGTTTAAGGAGGGGCCTTTGTGCCCCCTCCCTAAACTGCACTGCAGGATTCCATAGGATTTTGAAAGTGGAGTAATAGCACTATAACAGGCTAGTGCGGAAATGACTCTTGTCTTTGACTATAGATTTGGATGTTCTGCCCTTTTGTGAAAGGGTCTTATAGATAAATATCATTACTGTTGTTGTTGTTAGGATCCTGACCTAATCATACTAAGCAAACAGTGAAATCAGTGGGATTTAATTTAGACACGAGATGCCTTGAGGTTCATGAGATGTCTGCCATTGATTTCTATGTATCTTATTTAAATATGGACCTAATATTTTATCCACAAAACTTTTCAATGGTTAGATAAAAGCTAGATTTCTTATCAGTTCCAATGGTATTGCATAGACAGGGTTTCACGTAACTGGGAATGAAACTGACATGTGACTGAGAATCAGCAAGAGTTTTCAGAAGTCACTTCAGCAGGCTTCTTATGACACAGATGTTAAAATCTGCTATTAATTATTATATCCAAGGGCTGATTTACATTTGGTGGGTCGGAATCTACAACTGATGTCTTAAACAGATTTTTTGAATAGTGTGATACATTTCTAGACTACATTCATCGTGCCCTGCTTCAAGCCCCTTTTCAAAGATTTTTTAAAGCAAATATTTCAAAGCAAATATTCTTCCTTAAAATATTCAGAGATACATGCATACCCAACAACATGCTAGAAAAACCTATCAAAACTTTGTGTCTATATGAAATTCATCTTTTACCTCAACTCCTTTGGGATTTTAGTGGTACATCTCACAGTTTTTGCTCTGGTGTATATTTTGAAGGGTTTTTCTTTTCATGTGTATTAAATGTTGTTTTGTGTCTTCAAGTCATTTCCAACTCAGGAATACCTATCATGCAATTCTGTGGGGCTATTGTATGACACACTCAAGATCAGCAGTGAGTTTCTTGCACTTAAACTCGAATTTTAAAAATACTTTTAATTTTATACTTATTTAGTATTTATACCCTGCTTTCCTGTTAAATAATAACCAAATGATGAAGACTAGCTAGGAGACTAGTCTCTGAGTAGAACGATAATGGCAGGAAAAAACTATTGGCTGGAATCCTGTTGAGCATTTATGAATGTATAACCTAGAGCTGTGCATTTGTGACCATTTCATACTCATGATCCCTCTCTAGTCCCCAATTTAGGGGCTACATAGGGACTATGAAAGTCCCCCAATCTCCACATATCTGGAAGCAGTAACAATAGCCAAAAGGTGTGTTCCCCTGTCAATTAGGAAGCAGCCGGTTGATGGTCCCCGCTCCCCCAGAAGCAATCTCCGGCTCAAGGGGAACTGCAACTGGGACCTTGCTTCTGCCTGTTGCACCAGAGACTGCTCACAGGAGGTGTTTAGACAGTTGGCTAGTTGCTTCCCAAGCAACAGGGAAATGGATCCATATTGATCACAGTGGCTGCTTCCTGGTAAGTGAGGACTGGGGGATCAGGATGGGATTCACTGCACAGTATTGTAATTATGGTGCTTATGCCCCAACAGGATTCCAGCCATTTGTTCAAGTATGTATGTATGTATTTTGTGATGAGCCAAACTCTTTTTATTTTGGATTGCAATGGAAACCAATAAGGCAATAGACCAGCCAAGGTATTACTTTAACCCTTTCCCAGCTGGCAGGGCTTTTGTGCCTGGAACAGAGCACCTTAAAGAGAAACATGTGTAACTTTTATCTTAAGGCTCTACTGGCCCTAGCGCTGCAAAAATTCTGATACCTGTGTGCCCCTCAGCCAATGTCAGTTTTAAGGGGAAGCCTGGGGCCCTCTAGATCTTTTGAAGTATGGCTTTCATAATCTTCAGTGTCACAAGATAAGTTTGATTCAAGATAGCACATTAACTGTGAACACAGAATAAAGAACCAAAGAGAAAGAAGTTGCATGCAATGCACTAAAGATACAGTGAACCCTCCTTACGTGTGACCCCTGCATGTGTGATTTCCAGGTAATACGAAGCATTACATCCATACACCTAAAATGACAGTGATGTGCACATGGACATGCTGAAGCATCCACGTACACATCACTGCTGTTGACTATAATGGGATGTGAGCATTTGCAAATTCCACTATTCATGGGGGTTCTTGGAATAGAACTTCCACATATATGGAGGGCCTACTCTATATCTCTTCGCATGTCCAAGTAAATGTAACAGAAAACAATATTGTATTACTGAAAGTACACATGTATAACATAATATTCAATGGCTTTCCAATAAAATTCTGTTTTGATAACATTCTTGTCTTTTTTCTCCCCTAATGGATTTTATTTTTATTAATGTGCAGTTTCAATAACATAATATTATTATACTGTTGATGGTTTTAAAATGGTCTATATTTTATACACCCTTTTGTTATAATTGTATTGCATGCAGCTTCTTTTTTTCTGATTCTTTGTACTTCTAGTGTTTCCAGTTAATTTTTCATCATCCCTAGTCAATGCATCAAAGGAGGATGCTCGCTGAGGATAATGAAAACCGTAGCTCAGCTCCTTTGACGGACACTAGGCTGAAGGAGGCTACATTTAACATTTTCTCTCACAGCCGTATTCCTGCTACCCAGTTCCCCCAACACAACACGCACACACATCCTTTGATGGTCTTTAAATGAAAATAAAGATGTCATCTAACCACAGAGCTTCCACACAAAATTCTTCAGACCTCGCAAGAGTATTTCTGAGTTTACGAGAAAGCAAGAGACTGAAAGAGGGAGCAAAATCAGTTGTTCATGTTTATTGTGGCTGGGGGGGGGGAGAAGAAACAGGAAGAAACTCATGAAAATGAACTAAAGTAATGCCCACCAGTGCTTATAACGTATAATACAGTACAGAACGGAGTATTTCATATTCTGGGATGTTTCCCATTTCCTTCAGTGCATTCATAAGTGTTTGCTGCTAAAGACAGGATGCTGGGGTAAAGGAACTGCTAATCTGATCTAGCAAGGTCTTTGGTTACTCTTGATTTACATTGCTGTGAGAGAGTTAAGCAGCACAGAGAAGATCTGTTTAATTCCTATAAATCAGGGAGACAAATCTAAAAAGAAAATGAAAGCCTCTATACAGCAACAGCCAATTTCTGTAGGATCCTTGGATACAGTTGAATCTGGCTTTGTTAGGAATTCCTTTTCCCATTTTATGCAATCGGCTGCATAAAACTCTTTAACTCTTAAACACCACAAATATATGTTTATGCATGGCACACCGAAAGAAAGAAAGAGAAACAGAGAGAGGGGGTGAAAGGTAGAGCTGGAAAATTTTGTAGAGGATCAAAGAATCAGGACTGAAATACGCATAATTTTATGAGCTAGCTGCAGAATCTTCTCTCCAAAAAGACCACTGTGCTGCTCATTAGAAGTAATTAATCTCGCATGTACTCTTCCCTTGTCAGTTCATTGCACCATCACATGCTCTGTCAGCCATGAATAAAAAGCAGTCAGGCAACGCAAGCTGACAACTTCCTGTATGTGTGTGCGTGGGGGTGAACATTTTCTCTTAATGTGCCATTTTCTCACAAGTGTCAATGAACTCGTGAATGACTGGAAAGTATATATTGATGGACTTTGTCTGAAATTATTAGATTTTCCCACATCCAAACTAAGCAAGAATTAGACATTACAGGTATTAACTGCCCGCATATCTCTTTACTTTCATGCCACTCATATGCAGAAGAACACAATGTAAGATGTGACGATGTTATTGCTTCACGTATTTCCTTGCCTTAGTTAATTGGCTCTGGGTGTTAGAGAGGTGGTGAGGGACAGGGAAGCATACACAGCAATGACATTGCTAGATCACATGTGATACAGATGGTACTGGAAAGAGGTGAGAGATGTGGAAAGACATGGAGAGGCTCCATGTATGTGTGTGTGTGTGTGTGTGTGTGTGTGTGTGTGTGTACAGAGAGAGAGAGAGAGAGGGAGGGAGAGAGGAGAATGTTAAGACTTACTTCTTCCTAGAAATATAGGAGGGGAGGTAATAGGTCTATTGCATCAGGATCCAGATGTGGATCTTAGGTATTTAGTAAAAGTAACCCTCACAGGCCTTATTCCTGCCCTCTCCTGCATTAGATTATCCCCTCCCCTGCCTAGCACCCTCCATATGTGACTGACTACAACTCCCATTATTCCCAGGCAGCTGGGATTCGGTCATAGAATGGGTGCTTCCAGCACATCTGAAGAGTGACAGATTGGAGAATATTGGATTCTACACAAGTGCAGGGAATTTTATTCAAAGATGGGTACACTATGAATACACAGTGCCAGTAAGGGCATATCAAGAGTTTCTTAAGCCTTCCTGAATCCAACAAATTGCCCTTCCATAAGTGCTCCAGTGTTCAGAGACAGCTGGATGCTGGATGCGCTAGCACTGGGGTATAAGGAAGTACAGTAAGCCCTCCACATTTGTGGGTTTCACTTTTGCACATTTGATTATTCAGAGATTGTTTGCTGTTACCTCTGCTGCCTCCCTATGCCATTTTTAATAGGGACTGCAAGCCTCGTGAGACTGAGAAACTGCAAACGAGGCTAGTAAGTCCCTCTTAAAAATGGTGTGGGGGAACAGTGGAGATGGCAGTAAGCCCCACCAGGCCCCCACTTCTGCCTTATGAAGGACTCCTGATGCCTCAAAGGAATCCACAATGGGCTGAATATGGTGATCATACTTTTTTGTGTTTTAAAAATGGTTTGGGAGGGCCTAGAGTTATTCATGGTTTTTAACTTTCGTGGGGGTCCTGTGCCCCTAGCCCCAGCGAATGTGAAGGGATGACTGTAATTTGCCTTGGATACAAATAAAGCAGACTTAAACCATGTGCCCACTTTAAAATCTGTCTTTGCTTTCCGCAGTGCTTATTTTGTTTGTTTGTTTTTGTGCAGTTTGAAACCTCACTCAGTAAGTCGGTTGTCATTGCTACATTAATTTCAAAAGCTCTAGGGGGAAATTCTGTCTACTCCTCTTTGCAGATCTGTAGCATTTGATTTGTTCTTATTTACATAACCCATCTGCCTCCCTGCTTTGAAAACTGACTGCAGGCCTGGATATCCAACTGATGCCAGATAATATGAGCTTAGTTTAGTCAAGTGCTCTGTAATACTCAGTGATGGAAATTCAGTAGCACCTTGGGCCTTCTTGTAAAATACTCTACCCATAATCTATCTCACAGGTGAAGTTTTCCCCAGATCCATATAAATTTGGAATGTTCACCACAAGGCCCAATCTTGACATTTCTTTTTTTCAGAGCTGGAATTGTTACTGTTTGTAAACTACAATTCCAAGAGTCCCCTAGGCAGCAAAGGAGGTATAGTCCAGAAAGTAACATTTCCAAGCAATAACTGTAGACTGCTAAAAAGGCAAATAAATGAGTCCTAGAGCAAATTAGAGAGCCAGCATGGTGAAGTGGTTTGAGCATTAAACTACAACCTTGGAAACCAGGGTTCAATTCCTTCTTCAGCCATGTAAACCTACTAGGTGACCTTGGGCATGTCACACACCTCGAGCCTCAGAAAACACTGTGATAGGGTCACCTTAGGGTTGCCATAAGTCGGAAATGACTTGAAGGCACGTGACAACAAACAACAACAACAACAACAGTTATAACAAGTAAATAAATGCACAATAAACAACAGGGCAAATCAAGCATCAACTCACCCTAGAAGCCAAGATGACTAAGGCCATTTCTGCACTAGCCTGTTATAGCGCTATGATTCCACTTTCAACATCCTATGGAAACCTGGGGTTTGCAGTTTTGGGAGGGGCCAGCTGGGTCATAGCGCTATAACAGGCTAGTGCGGAAACGGCCTGAATTGAGACAGTTGTACTTTTGACACATCATGAGAAAAGCCAATAATGCCTGGAAATGTAGAAGGAACGAAGGAAGGAAAGAGGAAGACCACATTTGCAGATGGGTAGACTGTTATAGTGCTATTATTTCACTTTTAACAGCCTATGGAATCCTGGGCTTCACAATTTAGGAATGGACCCTTAGACCTCTCAGCCAGAGAGCTCTTTGGCCTCAGTATTCCACAGGATGTTGAAAGTGGAATAATAGCACTATAACACTGTAGTGTGGAAATGGTCTCAATCAAGAAAGCCATTGCTCTGAGTCTGCAAGAACTGAGCAGGGCAGTTATGATAGAGAGACCTGGAAGTCTCCCATTCACAGAGTTGCCATAAATTGAAGTCAACTTGACAGTTAACAACAACAACTATTTCATACACCCACTTCAGAACTAGGTCTTACACTGTTTCATTTTGGACTTCTTGTTTGCTGTATCTTTAAAGAGGCAAGCCCAGAAAGTCCAGAGGTATGAAATTTTGTGTGATGGATTAGAGTGTTTTCTGTTTGGGGTAGAAGATAGGAGCAACAGTGTGGGGTTTGCATCACCTCCTCAGTGGCCAGAACAATCTGGGACCCTTTCAGTTATGTTTTGTTTCCCTAAACCAAGACTGAGAATCATAAGACTCCCAGAGGGGGTTGTCCTCTAACCCTCAGCATTCCTTACCACTGGCTGTGTGGGGCCATCCAACCTCTGTTTAAAAACCTCAAAAGAAGGGGACCCTATCGCAGCCAGTGTATTCTACTGTCAAACTGCTCTTACTGTTAGGAAGCTCTTCATAATGTTTAGGTGAATCTCTCTTCCTGCAGCTCGAAGTCATTGATCTGTGTCCTAGTTCTGGAGCAGCAGAAAACAAGCTTGCCCGTTCTTCCATAAGACATCCTTTCAAATACTTAAGCATGTCTACTATGTCACCTTCTCTTTTCCAGGCTAAACATATGCAGCTCCCTAAGCGGCTCCTCCTAGGGCATGGTTTCCAGGTCTTTTACCATTTTGGTCACCCTCCTCTGGACACGTTCCATCTTGTCAGTATCCTTCTTGAATTGTCGTGCCCAGAACTGAACACAATATTCCAGGTAAAGTCTGACCAAAGCCAAATAGAGTGGTCCTATTACTTCTCTGAACCTAAACACTATAATTGCTTTCTCCTGTGTACCATTCGCTGTATCATTTAACACCAATAAATCTTATGCTATGGCAGTAATGCATAGCATCAAAAGAACTCTTGGAAGGGCTTGGAACTACCTCCAGTTCCCAAACAAGACAAGAATCATCTTGCTCTTTATTTCAGGCAGCAAAATCATTGGCAGCCTGTCCTAGCTCTATGGAGGAAGAGCAATATATTGAATGGATGGATGGATGGATGGATGGACGGACAATAGATAGATAGATAGATAGATAGATAGATAGATAGATAGATAGATAGATAGATAGATAGATAGATAGATAGACAGACAGACAGACAGACAGACAGACAGATAGACAGGACAGTACTCAAGAGACCTGGGCCTCAAATTGTCTTTGATGATTACCATACACTCCAACATTTCACAGATGAAAATGTGTGTGACCAAGCAACATCGAGTGTGGTCAAGATGGCAAACGTTATCAATGAGGAAGAGCACACAAACTAGGGAAGGCTGTACCAGGGAAGGGCAAGATTAATTGAGTGCAGACTATTTTCGCACTTTGAACTCAGTTTGCAGCAACTGAAATAAGAAGCGAACAAAGGGGCAAAGTGGAGGGTATGGACTCATCTTCTGATATTCAAGGTATCTTTTCCAGCCCTGAAAAATATAAACATGTCTCCTCCTGTAAGAACAGAGTTTTAAGCATTTAAAAGAACAGTTTTATCCACCAACTCTCCCCACTGTACCTTTCTCAAAACATACAGTACTAGTTTCTCTAAGCCTTTAATGGAGATGTCAATTTTGTTATCATCTCCAATTTTATTATCATTTGATTAGAAGGAGAACCTGGATAAACAGCTTAGAGAGCTCCACACTCACAACTCAGGTTTAAAAGTGAGAAATAGCTATGGAGAACACAGTCTCTCAAAACCTATTTTTGAATTTGTGCTTCGGTGCTGCACTTTCTCTTTGAACCAGCATTTGGGAAAGTAGCTATCATAGTAGAGTGTTATGCCCTCATTGAACACTTCACAAACAACGTTGCTACTGGGTCTTAGTGCTTTGATTCTAGCATTGTTCTCTGTAACCAAGGGGTTTAACAGATGGTTCCTGTCTAAACTGATTAAGAATGGTTAGCCTGAGAGAGTTGCAGCTGGAAGGCAAGCTTAAATTTAATCAAAAGCGGTCAATTTTGAGGGACAGCAGACCTCTCCCATAGGGGATAATGCGACTACAACAAACATGGAGAGTCAAATCTGTACCAGCACATATTAGAAACTACATCAGGCAGTTTGGTGGGTAATTTCAATTATCTCCAAAGAAAAAAAGCCACAACCTGTGATTATGATGCTGTATGTGATGATAGGGAAGGCCTGCAGCTCTGTGGCACAGCATATACTTTCCATGCAGATGGTTCCAGGTTCAATTTCTGGCATCTCCAGCTAGGTCTGGGAGATACTGCTTCCACTCAGTGTACACTGAGGGCAGGGAAAAAGATGTTGTTGGACTGTAATTCCCATCAGCCCTAACCAGCACTGTCCATAGTCAGCATCTATGGGAGCTGCTGTCCAACAATATCTTGAGCTTGATGCTGCCAAACGTATTGTCTGGTATCCTGTTCAATATTTACAATATCATAATCTAGATTTGGGACCTGGTAAATTTGATATTTATATTTACTATTATAGTACCATTGCCACGATCACAAATGCCCCATCAAGCCCACCTTAAAAGCCAGGTAGCCGCACCAGCCAAAGGAGTACTGCAGTGCTGGTGAGCAGAGAACTGAAGAAGGATGCCTCCAACCCCTCCCACCAATGAACTGTGGTGCAACAGTCATTTATACTATGATCCCCAGAGTCCCTGCACTGCATTGCACCTCCCTGATGGGAGAGGGCTGGACACACCATGCTTCAGCACCCCACTCACCAGCTTGGCAGAGCTCCTTTAATAAGTGCAGCTGCCTGGGTTTTAAGCTAGATTGTTGGGGGTTGGATTGGGAGATGGGTCATAGCTATATCTTCCATGCAGGATTTCAGCCATTGTTTCAATATGTGCTGATTTAGATGGAACAAGTCAGCTTCCTATGTCCTTAGACCAGTAATTTGGTGCTCTTCCAGATGTTCTTGGACTTCAGCTCCCAGCAACCCTAGCCTGCACAGCAAATTGTGAGGAATGCTGGGAGTCGCCATCCAACGGCTTCTGGAAGGCTGCACAATCCCCACTCCCACCATACACATCCATACTTTACAACTTTATAAAATGCTTCAGAGTGCTTCAGTGATTACCATGGTCTTAGTTATCCTTGGAACAGCTTTGTAACATAGACAATCCTTTTCCTCATAGCCTTTGTGCAGTCCCACATATGTGGTTTCAGAGCTTCTGCAGCACCTTATTTCAGGACTTTCTAGATCAGGGTTGAGATTCACATGGACCTTCAGATGCTGCTGGACTTCAGCATCCAGAAACCGTAGCCCAGATAGCCAATGGCAAGGAAAGATGAAAGCTGCAGTCTGACAACATCTGGAGAGTCACGTGATTCCCACCCATTTCTAGAGTTTTGGTATTTTGTTTGGTAAGTGTACACCTGTCCTCCATGTGCATGCTCTAAGGCAGTGCTTCTCTAGCTATCTGATGTGTGGGACTGGCAATTATTTTTTTCCAGTGTTCCAGGAATCAGCAGCATATTTGTTCCCATTGTCTACGTTTCTTTATTTCTTTATTTTGGGACTTCAAAAGGGACCAGCAACCAATGTCTGAGAGACCACCACTGGGCCATGGACCACCCTTTTGAATAGCATTGCTTTGAGGTACATTACCTTCTTCTTCCTGCACATCTTCCTTCAACTCTCACTGCAGAAGACTGAAACCCTCTTAAGTCCAGCATCCTGTTTCTCCACTGTGACCATCTGGATGCTTTTGGGAAGGCCACAAGCAAGATTGGAAGAGGAATAGCCCTGTGGCTGGTGTTCAAAGACATTCTTCCTGTGACCCTAGAAGCAGTAGCATTATCAGGTGGGGGTTGGACCGAAAAGCAGCATATTGCCTTAAGGTGACTTAAAGAGTTCATGGCTGAAGTGAAATTTCACAGGGATTTCACAGTTTTAACATGCTGAACTCAACTTGCTCCCTCTGGTTATAAAACTGGAAATGGAAGTGACTTGGCTTCAAAATGTGGAAAAGTTACTTTTTAGGAGTACAACTCCTAGAATTCTCCAGACAGTCTAGCCACTGAGTGGAGGAGTCACTGACTTGTAGTCCAGAAAAGTAATTTTCCTGAGCTATGGTTGAGCGTACTTTCGATAGACCTTATGCTATTGAAGCAATCGAGGCAGACACAAGTTAATGTAATTCCTGGGTGGTAACAGCAGGAACCCAACTACACAAATTGTCCGTGCTGGTCCTGCAGTTATCTCCCAATCGATCAGACTGGCAGGGGACTAATGCAGACAGAAATCTCCTCTACATTTGGCCCTTGGGGACTGTACTGTGTTGTTTCCCAAGCCCAGCTGGGAATAAGCATTACAAGGATGTGTCCTCATGTTATTAAACTTGTGGGTGACTGATTTTAACAGTATTAAACTGCAAATACTGCTACTGCCAGAAGATGGCAGCAACAAGACACAATGTATTCTAGGTTTTGCCCACTGGCTGAAAGCAGGGGTCCTGGGGGAGAAAAGCTTTTATCTGCAGCTCCTTTATGAGCAGCTCTTGTTAAATTACAAGACAAAATGAACTGTAGCATCCAATTATAACTTTCTGCATTATACAGAAATGGAAAGTTATATTGGGATGAAGATGTGATATAGTGGTTGAAGTATTGGACGGGGGATTTTGTAGATCCTGATTCAAGTTTCCACCAGGCATGAAACTCAATTGGGTGACCTTGAGTCAGTCACTCTCTCTTGACCTTGCCTACCTAGCAGGGTTGTTGTGGGCACAATGGAGGGAAAGGAGGAGCTGAGCCCTGCATATTGCCTTAAGCTTGCTTAAAATTTCAATTAAGTTATTCATGACTACTAATATATACATTTAAAATAAGAATATTATGGGAGTTGTAGACTCCCCAAAGCAACTTGCAAAAGGACTAATCTAGTACCCCGACAGCACCCCCATAACCTGAGTTCTTTGGAGAATTTGGCTTCAGCCTTATCTCCTTGGGATAATCTGTCCCTCATATTCAGCCCTCCTAGATGCATTAGTTATTTGAATATGAGGGACAGATTAATTCATCCCATAATTCATCAGGCAGCATGAGATTCTAGGAGGTATAATCCAACTGCCCAGAGCGGTAGCTGAGCATGATTCAAGATGATTGTTTTCCATGATGCCTTTTACAACAACTAAGGCTATTATTTTTGTCTCTTGATGTATGTGTAGAGGTGCATAACACTGAAATGACATTTCAGATGTGCTACACTGCTGGAAGGGGAAGATTTGGACCAAGGAACAACATAAAGAAAATATTGCAGCAACAAGGGCTAATTATGTCACTTCCTTCCTGCCCTAAACTGTGCTGTCAAAAAGACATCCATCCAGCACATTTTGCTGCCTGAGGTGGACAAGATATTTTTCCTGCCATTACTCATTTCCCCATACAGAAGCTAACTAGAGATGTATATCCTCATTAAGTGTCTTCTTGAAGGAGGCAATGAGTAATTTTAGGAATTTTCCTCTTATGGTGAGATATTTTCAAAGCCTATTTATAATTCAAGATTTAGGGTGTGTAAAATTCACACATGGTTGTTTTGAACAATACCCTTCTCAGCACTAGAAACGGTATTTTCTCTGCAGAAAATATTTATGCATAGAAATATTATCTTTCTGCACAGAAAATGCTGTTTCATGGGCAAAAGAGGGGGGCTATTTTCTATGCAAATCCTCCACATGTGAATTTTGGGCAGAAGGAGTCTACAAAGACAGTATTTTCTGTGCCAGCTACAGCATTGTCTGCACAGGAAATAATACTTCGGCATAGCAATGTTATTTCTTGCTGAGAAAATGCTGTTTTCTGCACAAAACAACCACATGTGATAATTGTGCATAAAGAAAGCCCAAATGCAAAGATTCTCATCAGGCCAAGATTCTTCCCACTAGAATTTATTGATATTTGAAAAAAAAAACTGACAATTTTTTTGAATATTTTCAAATATTATTTCCATCTCTAAAGCTAATGAGACTGGCAGTTTAATTTTCAGCAGTGACAACAAAACAACATCCCGCATTGTATGTGAAGGCAGCAGTTATGTGCAGCCCTAGTTACTATTTTGATCTGTTTGATCTATTTGATCTGTTTTGATCTATTTTGATCTGAACCATCTCTTTGGAAGCACCCTGCTCCTTGGTGAAAATTAATGTGCACATATTTTATAAGGCCATGTACAGATTCCACCCTGTTGAAGCCACCAGATTCCACATAGGAGGTGAAGAAGAGGAAGCAGAATGGTTGAGGGCATTGTTGAAACTGGCCTTTTTTATGATAGTCCTTGGGATATATTTTCAGTTGTTTAAGAGGCAACAACAACTAGGTCCTTTATTATGAATGATGACTGGATGCACCAGATGGATGCAAAGGAGAATAACGTGATTGGTGCTGGATGCAAAGTATTCTGTCATTCAGCATGTCTTAGGATATTCATTATCCCACATTCCTCCAGATGCTGGTCTGGCTTGATGCTGGGAATGAAACCTGACATCTCCCTTGGCTCCTGTGCACAAAGTATTGGTTGTCTGAGAAGCAGCACATAATAACTGGCATCTTGTGGAGGAGATCACCTCCCTGAGAGACAATTTCTCTTCATAAAACAGTAAATGGGAAGACTTTTGGCTGCACTCAGATATCCTGCCAGGAAGAAGATATCAAGTATGATTGTAGCATGGTGTCAGAGCTTGGAAAGAACATTGTGCAAGTAACTGGAATTACATTGTGGAACTGGAATCCTATTGTGCAATTGAAAATATGTAACCTACAGCTATGCATTCACAACTGCTACAACTGCACAACCCCTATGTGGTACGGAGTTTAGAAGCCATGTAAGGAAGTAAAAGTCCCCTAAAACCCACTTAGCAATAAGCAGCCACTGCAACTGACAGAGGTCTATTCCCTCATCTTTGGGAAGCAGCACCCCCATAATAAGAACAATCTCTGGCATGAGAGGGATCTTCAAGGGAGGTTGAAGATGCTTTTCAATTAAAGGAACAGATTCCTGTCAACCCCACCATCTGCTTCCTGGTAAGTGGGGTTTGGGTTGGGGGCACACCATAATTCACTGTGTAGCAATGTTGTTACCATGCTATGTAGTACACAATGATTGTATGGGATTCAACATCATTATTAGCGGTGCAGTTTTAACCAAGTGTGACACCTTCTGTCACCTTCATGGGGAGTGAGACATTTTTCTCCCAACAGGTTTAGCAACAAGGTACAACCAAGAATCATATTCCACAGCTTTTTGTTAATTCCAAACCATTACAGAGTTCAGAAAGTCTAGCTTTCCCATCTTTCATTCAGTCACAGGATAAGGACAGTGACAAGACTTCCAAAGAACTCTGATCAACTTGACAGAAGGTGCCATTTGTCTACATATAGCTGCATAGCCAGATGATTCACCTGTCCTCCTCCTGCTCTCTACCAGTTAGAATAACCATTCAGGTGGCTGTCACAACAAGACAGTAAATCCTAGGAGTAGTAAATGTTACTGCAGTAGATAAACCCTATCCCAGGGTCTACAATTTAATATTAAAAATATCTCCACATGCTTGAGAGGTCCCCCGAACGAGCACGTAGGCAGGCACAGTCGAACGGCCGAAGACAGGAAAAACCTGGACAGGCCAGTAAATCCATAGTCAGGTAGCCCCAGGAGACCTCCAGACATGTAAAACATAAAATACAAAAAAGGTCCTCAGCCCCGAGGAGCCGGCCTGAAGGGATTAACGCATCTGACAAACAGCCCATCAAGCGAAGATGA
Organism: Iguana delicatissima; assembly: GCA_948472985.1. Lineage (NCBI taxonomy): Eukaryota > Metazoa > Chordata > Lepidosauria > Squamata > Iguanidae > Iguana > Iguana delicatissima. The sequence continues at coordinate 83,837 of CAOKZL010000757.1, forward strand.
TTTGCATACAGCTGAGGCTTTGACAACCCCAGCAAATTCAATCATGCAAAAGACGTTGACATATTGGAGCTTTGTTCTAGCTCCTCCACCTATTGTTCTCCCCGGGAAAGGATTAGCCCTCCAGGTACCTTTCCCCCATAAATAGACCTGGTTTTTGAGTGGCTCATTGGCTCGCTCCCGGCTTCCCAGCAGACCATAACTTCATCCATTGAGCTATCCTCTCAGCCCTCCATGTGCTGAGTCTCATCTCTCTCTCTGCTGCTGTCTCAGACCTCCAGACTTCAGGACCAGGTGCAGCTGTAACCTTCCAAAGCCCCCTATCCAATCTCCTCTCTTTTTATTCCTCTCTAGGTCTTGAGTGAGTAAGTGCGTAAGTGCGTACGTGCGCAAGTCTTTATTTTTAATAAAATCATTTATTAGACAATTTTGCTTGGTTTTTGGCTTGACCTGATCCCGTAAAAATTGGGTGAAAGATCTCGCTAGGTTACCCTGCCTCTCGCATTGCTATTGCTTGTGCTCTGGCTTGTTTCCATTCCCCATCACATAGAGCACATTGAGGTGTCCCCCAAGGGACCCCAGAAATCAGGGTAACAGTAAATGGACATCTGTAGCAGAGTTCTACCTGCAGAACTCTTATGCCAGGCTAGACTATGTAGGATCTTGATCAAAATTTCTTCATTCGTGTGTAAAACCATATTGGTGCTTTTTTCAGTAAAGTGACTGTGATTTCAGTAAACTGAGGTTTAATAGTCAAATATGAAGGAGATGACACTTCTACAAACACAACTCTTCCTTTTGTTCTTGTCCTCTTGATCTTGTCTAAACTCTCTAGAACTTACAATGGAATTCATGGATTGTCAAATGCCCAATAAAGTTGCCCAGCAATAGCTGCAGAGCAAGGATGGATGCCTTAGAGAGCTGTCTTGGCTGAACTGAACAACAGTTGACACAGCTTTCTCCCACCAAATGGCAAAGCAAAGTTGTTCAGCACAGAATTTGGGGGAAATGTTGGATGGAGAATTCTAGGAGTCCAAAAAAGTATGCTTTTCAAAGCGTTGCCCTACATGCATTCTAGCATTTAATAAGGGCTTGCACAAGAGTCCATGAGAGAAATAGACAGGGTAACTCTTAGCAAAGTGAACTGCCAGTTCACATCTATGAAGTTTCTGTCCACTGTGCCCAAGGGTGACTGGGTGAGAGGCGGAGGAAAAAGAGACCATAATGTGGAAATACTAGATATGTTCACCCTCAAATGGCTGTCTTTTGACCTTTGACATTGCTGAAATGGGTATTTATGCAGAAAATGAGTTCCATGTTCTAGTATTCTCTCATCTGGGCCACTGCAATGCAGTAAATACAGTGGTCTTGAAGATGGCCCAGAAACCAAAGTTGGTAGGAAGAGTTGTAATATGGACCAGGCAATTTGAATGTTATTCAGCCATCTGTACCATTGGCAGCTTGCCAATGGGACAGTTCTGATCTATGAAAGTCTTTGGGGCCTCAATTTGGGGAAATTATTTGAATGGCTTTGTGGTTACTGCAATCTCTGATGTCTCCTTTCTTGGGGACTGGATTGTATGTTGAACATTCCCAATCTGAGGGCCATTGTTTTGTTTCCCATATTTTAGTTAGAACTAGAGTAGATTCTGTCTTTCAGGTTTGAACCAGTTCTATTGGTATACCATTTGTTCCTATGGATTTATTTGTCCCAAATGCCCTGAGTGCAGCTTCTACTTCACTTGTATATATGACTTGTATTTTATGACCATCTCCAACAGTTATGTGGACTTCTGTAAGGATGGGACATCTCATACCCTCCAACATTTCATGTATGAAAACTGAGACAAGAATGGCCAAGCAAAATCGGAATGTGGTCAAAATGGCACAAGTTATTAATGAAGAAGAGCAGAGAAGCAAGGAGAAGCTGCAGTAGTTTGCTTTTGCCTGAACCTACTGGGAAGGACAAGATTCCACCCCCTCCTCTCTTCTCCTACTGCTGAGTTAATTGAGCACAAACTTCCTTTGCACTTTTCATTCAGATTGCAACAACTGAAGTAAGCTGAGGACAAAGAAGGAAAGTGGGAAGACGAAGAGGGAAAAGAGAGAGAAAATGGGGCATTTTTAAAGCATCTGAAAAAGTGTGACAGAGAATTGATTGGGACTCTCCCTGCCAAACTGAGACACATGGAGGGCATATCTTCTTGCACTCAGAGGGGACCCTGCCATTAGGCAGCAGGTCTGAGGTATAATTTAGGCCTCAGGCAGCAAGATTTGCCTCATGTAGTCATGTGAGGACAGCTGCATGCAATTACAGAATTTGGGAAAGTTATGTATTTGGAGTACAACTCCTAGAATGTTTGCTGGGGGGGTGGTATGGAGGTTTCAGTTAAAATGAAGTACAGTCCTCTCTCCACATTTGTGGGTTTGATCTTTGCAAATTTGATTACTTGTGAAGCACACCGTGCCTTCCCTGCCCCCATTCTCCTCTTGCCATTCCCTTGCATTTTGCCAGGTGTGGAGAAGGAAGGCTAGCTCCTGGACAAAAGGCAAGAAAATTGGGAGGAAGGCTTCCTTTTCCCCCTCAGGAGCTCCCCTCTCCCATTCCCTTGCCTCTGGCCCCGGCACTGAGAACTCATGTGGAAGAAAAAGGCAAGAGAATGGGGGGTGGAATTTGCACGATCCTTCCTTCCCATTCTCTTGCCTCTGGCCCTTGTTCACAAAAGACAAGGGAATGGGTGGGGTGAGCCCTGGAACAGAATAGGAAGGGGATCACTGGGGAAGGGAGTTATTCATGTTTTTTCCACTTTTGTGAGGGTTCTGTGCTCTGAACTGTTGTGAAAGTGGAGGGGACCCTGTAGTCTTTCCAAGCTCTGACAAACTGGGGGACATCATTTATGACTGTGTCTCAGGCAGCAAAATGTCTTGGTCCAGCTCTGCCAAGGACAATTGTGCTGTGGGACCATTGTTTTTAACAGAACACAGGGGCCTTCCGAGGATGGGAAGTCACCTTTCAGATTCATCCAGCCTGCTCCTTCTCACAGCAAAGACAGGATCTTGCTAAACATGATGTAGACTGTGTCTTAACAATTTGTTAAATGACACAGGTCATTCATGTCCTGGGAAAAAAGGAGAATAAAAGGCTGACAGAAAAGATCCCAGAAATTTAATCAAAGTGGGGAAACAGTCATGTTAGGCCAAAGTTACTCCCTCACAGTGTAGTAGAACCCTGCAATTCTGTCACAGAGGCTACATTGGCAGCATTGTATAATTTCGGTGGTGGTGTCATCTAGGTTCAGGCTTCCCTAGCACACAGCAAATTTCATTAACTTGTCAAAACACTCCAGTCCAAAATGCTTGTGGGCCAGCATAGAGAATTAGGGCATGAAAGACAGCTTATGTGGGAAGTCACAGACAATGAAAAGAAAGGCTACCATGCTTGAGGCCGTTCCTATTCATCAGAGTCTTGTCACTCCAGTTAGAGGCTGATGAATAGATGTGTCTAATCACATTTTGTTTAACCAGGCTAGAAAAAACAAAGGTTAGGAGGGCATCCTTTGATTTTCCATAACGCAAAGGGAGGTGAGGGGGAGCACATGTGGCTTCTGGGTTTTTTTTATGGTTTTGGGTGCATGCAAATTTTGCATACACTTTATAGCTACCTCCTTTTCAAATGTACCTCAGGACACCATTTCTCCTTCATGGGTAAGCTCTGGTTCACATAACTGCAGCAACATTGTAAGCATGGTGAGGCAGCAGGGACAGCATCAGCTCTACACATGCCCTACAACATTTCACAGAAGAAAGGAGGGATGCATCAGGCAAAGCAACTTCTGAGTATGGTCAAGATGGCAAAGGTTACTAATGAGGAAGAGCAGACAAGCAGGGAGCTTTACTTTTGCCTGAGTCAACTGGGAAGGGCAAGATACCACTCTCTTCTTTCTTATCTTCTCCCCCTGGAGAGTTAATTGGTTGCAAACTACTTTTGTACTTTGAACTCAGTCTGCAGCAATTGAAGTAAGGTGAGGACAAAGGGGGAAAGTGGAAGGGGAAGAAAGGAACTGGAGTGTTTTAAAAGTAGCTGAAAAAGTATGACGACAAAGGATCAACTGAGACAATTTTTGCCGAATCAGGACAATGGAGGTTATGCCTCCATCTCTCCCTAAACACGTTAGCTAGGGGCATACAAACACACCCTAATGGTAGCCCTCTTTTAAATTTTTGCCTGATTTGACTGGACTGGTAGCCTATACGATGGCAATTTGTGCTCTAAGGGAATCAGGGCTTGCAGGATCAAAGCCCAGGACGTTTTTGGTTAGGAGTGACTATGCCATCTTTTGGTGCACCTCCCCCTCAATTCCCTTGTTTCTTCTGAATTTAACTGCAAGCCACACAGTAAGTAGAGGGCAAATTAATTTTCCCAATAATTATGTATGGTTATAAGTTATTGCTGTTATAATCAAATGTATTTGGGGGTGGCTTTATGAAGCACTGGTTCCTGGTAGAGATGAAAACTGCTAGAAATGGCTTTAGATAAACACAGCCACCTACACTTTTGGACTCTCCATGGGTGTGTTGCTATAGAGATTGTTCTGGTGAGGGCCCACATTTCAGAATTTACCACTTCTTCATCACTGTTGGTGCTAACTCAGTCTTCAGTGGGTAAAATGTTGTTCAGAAGCAAACCAGATTGGAACACACTGACTCTTGGCTTTATCTGATCCTATTGACCCAGAAGTATAAAAGCTTAGTATAAATGTAGAAAATCTTTAACTGCTTGTTGTCTATGGCTAGAATCCTGTGGGTGACTAACAGAGGTACTATTCCTCCAGTTACACTTGTGTATGTATGTGTCTGTATGTTGCAGAGGGAGGCATCTTGCACCTCGTTGTGCAGTGTCCTTGTCCTCGGTGTGAAACAACAGTTTTGATGCTCAAAGGTATAGCTCTATTCTCTCAGTTATCAATCAGCAGTGAAAGTGAAAGGCATATCTCAGCATCTCTCATCCACCTGGAATAGAAGAAGCAGACATACACTGACATGAAGGTGACTCTTTCATCTTTGGGTACAAAAGGGCAGCCAGATTGTAGGTTCACCCCTTCAGCCAACACAGCTGCAAGCAGTGGCAGAGCTTGGAGTGTGGGGAGGGGGGGTGGGCTACGGCGCAAAGGGCATGGCCACTGTGTGTGGAGGTGTGGTTGCAGTGCATGGGGGTGTGGCCAGGGTGCATGGGGGCATGGCTATGGGCCAGGACACCTCAAAAACATTGCTGCCCAGGGTAAACCACCCCCCTCTGCCTCCCTGTCCCTACACAACTGGCTGCAAGGGCAGAGCTTCCTCCACAAGCTCCCTAGTTGAACATCTGAGGAGGAAGTAGAAAAGAAAGAACAATTTCCACTTGCAGATAATGACATAGGCACACCAACAGAGACTTGTGCCTTCCCAATGTGTTTAATGGATATCACCCCCGTTGCTGTTGTTGTTCATTGCTGTCAAGTCAACTTTGACCTGTGGTGACCCCCATCAGTGAGAGACGTCCAGGTTCCCTGTTATCAACAGCCTTGCTCAGGTCTTCCAAATTCAGGGCACTGGCTTCCTTGATTGAGCCTACCCACCTCTTTTCCTACTGCCTTCTATTTTACCAAACATTATTGTTTCTTCTATTGAGTCATATCTTCTTATGATATATACCTGATTTTAATTAGGAGTATGTATGCTTAACTTTTATCCTTATCATTTTTAAAATGATCTATGCTATTTTTTTAAATGATTGGTATTTGAATATGATAACTAATTTGACAGTTTTCTAACTTTTTTATTGTCAAAATGTTAGCCGTGGAGGTATCAGGTGGGGGGAAGAGAGGTCTATATCTATATTTTCATACAGAGAGGGAGAAACACAATGACCATTGGTAACCCTCTAGTCCCTAAAAATCATCCTCCATTGCAGGAATGCTCCTCCCCATGTTGCTCGCTACAAACAGTTTTGTGAAGGGGAGATATTTTGTGATATATTTGGTGGTGCAGACATTACCTCGGTAGCTGATGTTCGTGTCCACCTGCAATGTCAGTGTCTCCTTAGAAATCTGGGGGAATTATAGCTCAAAGGAGACCTCTGAGAGGAGGGTAATGGCACAGTCTTTTCACTTATGTATACCAGTACTATCTGGAAGGATTTTATAATCCATTTAAAATCAAACAAAGTATTTTATTTGAATTGACAAACACACAAGAAATCAGACACACTTAAGAAAAATACACGACTATCTGAAAGTGAGACAAGAAAGGTTGGATAGAGAGAGAAATTTGGTGGAAAGGGTGAGAGTTATCAGTCCTGAGGAAAGAAAGGCAGTTCGGGGCACTACCATGCTATATACTACAATTGGCTGGGGTCAAAGCTAGGGGTTTTATACTCTATTTCACACCCTGAAGGGGCGTGCTGACAAAACCATAATGGCTTTCCCACAGGACTGACAAAGGGGTCTGGAATAGGCTGATTGCTTAACTGCAGAGTGAAAAAACATTGATGGCACTCATGACAATCTCTTAATGTTTGGTCAGGTAGGGTGTATAAGGAAGATCTCCATAGGGTAAGATCAAGAGATGGTCTCTGATTGCTCGCCAATCTGGGCAGTTCATCTTTCCTTGTATTCAAAATGGCCAAGAATCTAAAGCAACAAAGGGATAAGAACAAACCCACACTATCTCAGCCTCAAAGGAAGGCAGGGGCAACCCCACCCCGAACAAATCTTGCCAAGAAAATCCTGTGATATGTTGCCATAAATCAGAAATATCTTGAAGACACACCCACCATCACTACAACTCTCACCCTGGCCTAATTTTGTGAGAGGATTGTGGACTGTTTCCTTGGGCTGGAGGAGGTTTGCATCTGGTTCAACCTGACTCTTTCTTCACCCCACACCTTCTCTGTTGTCTTTTTGGCTCTTCTACCAGCATATTTTGGCCAGCAGAGCAGTTCAGCTGGCAAATTGTTCTGAGGTTAGCCAGTTAGCAGAAGAAACCTGCACCTAATCTTAAAACTCACAACTTGATGCACTTTTGAGTTAGATTTGCAGTGAAAATACTAGTCTGTAAGGATCCTTCAGAGCCAGGTACCGTATCATCACCTGGATGTCTGGAGAAACTTCTAGAGAAAATATGCAGCTGTGAAGAACTGTGCAAAGGACATGCAGCTCTCCAAAGTTGTGAGGGCTCTTAGGAGCTCCCAGTTTGCTGCTTCTGGTATTCTCTCATCAGAGGCATCCATCTCATTTTGGCTGATAGGAGAACCACCCCAGGTACTAGCTTCAGTGAATATAGTTGCTCTCCACAGGCTTACAACTAAACATTCCGGCTCCACTGTAGCTTTTTCAGGTCCAGCCCTACCATTAGACAAAATAAAGTGACTGTAATTCCTATGAATTATTGGTTTGGCCCAGCGTGTGGAGAAACCCTAAGGAAGGGGATGTACTTGCTAGCTGAGTTCAGAAAGAGAGAGCCTGCTGGAGCTGGACAGGAGCTGCAGTTGCCAGAGCTAAGCAGTAGCCCATTTTCATCTTGAATAAGAGTTTTAAGATCGCATCCAAATGTTGAAATACTACTGAGTAGCTCAGGCAGGAGAGTCTTGCAGTATAGTCCTATACTGGTAGCTCATTGGATGCTTGGAACTTTTAGGACAATGCATATGTCTCAACTTTAATATACAGTGTTTTGTATTGTTGTTAAATATCTAGATTGGGACTTAAATTGTGATTATGTTTGCAATATTCAATTATAGTTGGCCCCAACAGAATCCAGAAAGAGGGACGCAACCACTTCAAGTGTCAGATTTTTAGTGTTATGAAAAGGCCATGTATTGTTAGTTGATTTAATTTAATATTTTACCAACAGGAAAGTCGTGTATATATTGGATTTTCTGCCTCATATGCCAAAATAACCTGTCCAGCTTTGGATATTACTCTCCTTGACTTGGGTAGGTACATGTAGCATTTGATGTTCTGCCCCAGTTATCAAAATGCTTAGGGAAGTTTTGAGGGTTTTTTTTAAAACTAGAATTTCCACAAGTCTTGTTTCCATCTCAGATCACCATCATCTAAACACTTATATATTTAAAACTATAAATATGTATTTGGGTTATGTGTATTTATAGGATAGCAAGGTATGATGATAGCACCTACCTGAAAACAAACATCAGCCCCCAGTGAAACACCCTGCAGGAGCAAAACCTGAACAACAGCCTGTCAAGAATCTTCTGTTCTTAGAACATCTGAAAGAGGCTCACACTGATTATATACAGGGGTAAAAATAAAATAAAGTATAATAATGAGCAGCACTCTTAAATATTTACATGGACAATCACATGTAACTCCTTTGCTTTTAATATAGTCATCTACAAGGCTTTTTTTTTTTTAAGAGCGGAGGCGTAAGAAGACTTCAAAGTAGCTCTGTGGGCTTGGATGAATGGCTGTCAACATCTTGGACAGGTGAAGGCGGCTTCAAAGCCTTTAGTTGCTTTCAAGAGGAAAGGAGTGAATCAGCTGCCTATGTATTGGTTTTGCTGTAGATGAATAGGACGGTTGTGTGCCCAGGGGCTGTCAAGCAGACCAAAGTCACTTCTGAGTGTTTTTTTCTTTTTTCTTTTAAGGAACTGTGTTCACCTGTAAAACAAACTATGGCCATTTCTGCACTAGACTGTTATAGTGCTATTATTCCACTTTCAACATCCTACGGAATCTGGGGTTTGCAGTTTAGGGAGGGGCATGAGGCACCAATCTAGTGTGGAAATGGCTAGTATTGAACTAAATTCTATAAATCAAATATTTATTTTTAATTTCTTTATATATCTTTTGGGTTTTGGTTTTGCTTTTGTTTTTGAAAGCCAGTGTGGTAGCATAGTTAGAAGGCTGGATTTGGAAGGTTTGGGTTCTAGTCTCCACCGAGCCATAAAATTCAAAGGGTCACATAGGATCACATTAGGTCAATCTGTCAAGGCACTCTCTGTCAGACTGATATACTTCACAGGGCTGTTATTTTGAGGATAAAACAAGAAGAAAAAGAAGAAGAGCCATGTATGCTCACCTTCCACTTACAAGAGGAATGGCTAAAGTTAACTAGTGAATGTAACTATTTTTTTTAAAAAAAATCCAATATTTATTGAATTTTCATACACACTAACAGTGCAGTCCAGTACCTGCCTCCCTACAAACAAAAGCTATGCTGTGATCACAGGGCCTTAATTCCAGGTAAATGTGTGTAGGATTGCAACTAACAAAACCATTTTGGGAAGTCTAGGTTTCACCAAGCAAAGCACTCCCTAAAAGCAGAATTTGGTTATATAAACATTTAGTACTAACCCACAGACATTTCAAATGAGAACATTACTCCTACATAGTTTGGCAGCTTCCCTCCAATGTTGTTCCCTCCAGATATTTTGGACTAAAACCCTCATAACTATTGCTGGTCAGGGCTGATGGGGATTGCAGTCCAAAACATACGATGGAAATCATTCTTGGAAAGGATTTCAAGAGAAGGGTGGGGATGGGAGGCTCTTTAGATATTGGAGTGAATTTCCCATCAGCCCTAGCCCATATACCTAATGATTAGGGATAATGGGAGTTGCAGTCCAAAAACCTCTTGAGGGCCACAGGTTGCAAATCCTTCTTGTAGAATAGAAAACACTCTGAAGCCAAAGGGTAGGCAGAAAAGCACCAGAAGGGATACAGCATGTTTAGTCAATATAATGCATGAGATTATTTCTATATAAGGTTACAATTTAAAAAAAAAAAATGGAATGGCCACCCAAATGCTAGCTGGGTGATTTGGAGAAGTGTCTTTTGCAACTCCAGCTAATAGCAACCTACCTCCCATCTAAAGCCAGATTCACTTATTCCATTGTAGATGAAGCTTCTTTGGGTTCAGCAAGGGACCTACAGTACCAGCTTTACTTCTGGGAAGGCTCCTGTGCTTTTAACAACTGTGTGGTTGGTTCAAGTCAGAAAGAACCTCATTCTTTTACAAGCGACTAGCATATTTACCCGGCGTTGTCTAGGATTTTATTTTCTCATAGGTAATTCTTGTAGAAATACCTTAGGAATTACCTTACCTTACCTTACCTTACCTTATGAATTAGATGTGGTTGATATACACAGATTTGAGATCCTGTGTCTGTAACTCCCCAAACTGTCTTGTCTAGTATCTGTAACTTTTTCCTCTAGTCCTCAATCCAGTCTGTATTCAGAGTTGTTAACATACAGAGCTTTGGTTGCTGAGATAATACACTGTCCTCCTTTTTCTTACTGCTAGGCCTCGTTTCCATAGGAACCAGCCAGGACCAAGAGCTCTCTGGCTGAGAATTCTAAAGGCCCCTCTCTAAATTGCCAACCCTAGGATTCTATAGAATCTTCACAGCCAGCCAATCATATGACGTCTTCTCACCTCACACAGCCAATCATATGAGGTCTTCACCTGCCTGACACAGAGAAACTCACAAACAGACAAACTTTGACTTTTATATAGTAGATGACATTATATGAAAAGTGTCACCTTTGGGGTTTCTGCCACTTTGTGGCCGTTCTAAGTACAGGATCCCTGCCAAAAAGAGCTCACAGCCCTAAGCAAACATCAGACAACTTAATGAAGATTTCACTATTGTTCTCTCTAATTTGGCTGCCTTCTAATATTAATCCCTTGCTGCTGTGCTTATGTGGTAAAAACTATTTCCATAGAGCCGTCTGTAGGGGACCTAAGAGAGGCAGCTTGGTGTAGTAGTTTGAGCACCCGAGGGTTCAACGCCCTGCTCAGCCATGGAAATCCACTGGGTGACCTTGAGCATATATATATATATTGATTGATTGACTGATTGTATTTGTAGGCTTTCTTCTGGAATTGGGACCCAAGGCCATCAATAAATACATATTAAAACACTTTAAAAAAATTAAACACCTTATTGTGTAATTGGTAATTCCATACAAGTATATTTAAAAATTTGGAGACCATTTATACAGTGTGTGAAGGACAGATTTGGTGAGAAAGCACAATTAGGTTTTGATATATACAGATTATTAGCTCTGAAATTCAGAGATAAAATAATTTATATGGATTTTCCTTTTTTTGACGTGAAGGTTTTTCTTTTGATCTTGATGCAATAAACTGATGTTTGAAAGTGTAGAAAGTCTGGAAGGGGGAAAGTGGATAAGTTGTAAGTCTAATATTGCCTCTTCACTTTTTAACTTTTATGTATTTACTAATTTATGTTATCTGCTATCTTTTTTTCCTTTCACTATGCTCTTTTATTCCTTTATTTTCCCATTTAGTATATTATGTAGTTGGGATTGATTAAGAACAGTTATAAGTGATACACTATGATGTGTTAGAGACTTTATTGAAACTGTGTCTTTTTTTTATTTCTCCTTTTTTCTTCTATTTTTTCTTTCACTAATCTAAGTTTGGTATATAAGTGTTTGTAATTTTTTTTCTATTTCCTTTATTTTTTTTCTGCTTTCTTATTGTTTAATTACTCTTTACACTTGATAAAAACAAGTATATTAAGTTATTTCTTATGTTACTATTATGTTACTATTTTTGTTTGTTGAAATTAATAAAGAATATATATTTTAAAAAATTAAACACCTTCAATACATTAATCACAGTCTCTTAGCCCCAGAGAAATGCAAAGGCAAGAAATCTTGCCAAGAAAACTCCCTAGGTTCACCTTAAGGTTGTCATAAGTCAGTTTTCCAAGGGGAGAGACATAATGGCTAGAAAGAACCTAAGCAGCACTTTGTTGCTGTGCACCTTCAAGTCATTTTTGAACTTATTAGAGGGGTTTTTTGGAAAGATTTGTTCAGAGAAGGTTTGCCTTTGCCTTCCTCTGAGGCTGAGAGAATGGGACTTGCTCAAGGTCATCCAGTGTCTGAGTGGGAATTCAAATCCTAGTCTCCAGAAGCCCTTAAGAAAGAAAGAAATATTTTGATATTTAAATAAATATTTGAATATTTAAATCTAAATTTAAATATTTAAATATTAAGTCTTGGAGGTCCCTGCCCAGAAATTATATTTACAGGAGGTCCCCAATAAAGAAAAGGTTAGGAACCGCTGGTTTAAAACATATAAATTGTTTAATTATTCATAGTTTTAAATTTTAAAATTGTGTTAAAATTAGGCAGAATGAAAACTGTGGATAACCCCTATAATATGTTTAATGGTTGTGTAAAAGAAGAAATGTCAGCAGCTGTTCCTTGTTACCTGGTTGAGTGACAAGCAAGCTCTGCTGAAATTCTTTCTTACACACAAAACTTAAGAAAAGATGATCCTCTACAGTTCTCAATCTAACAACTCTACATTAAACTGACCTTTTTTTTTAATGCTGCCCTGAGTTCTTATGATATAGGGCAGGATAGAAATATTTATAAAAGTGTATAAAGGTCATGTAATCTAAACAATCCTTTAAGAGAAGAATACAGAAGTCATTTTTGAGTAGGAGTAAAAGAGATGAATTTTGGGATTCTGTAGGCAAGGGGCATTTTTGGCTGTCACGCTGTGAGTTCTCAGCAGAGGCAGACTATGGCCCTTTCCACACAAGGAGAGGAATTTGCGTAGTGACGGTTCCGGCCGGTTTTTCCCGGGTTTTTTTGTATCCGCGTTAATGTGCGCTCTCTATCCATACGTCTTATGCTTGATCCGGCTTAGCGCGGTTTCAGAGATCCACACGTTGCCGTCCTGACCACCCCTGCTATTAACATAAACCCGCCCACTATGGCTGTGATAGGCTGATTTCGATTTTAAAAAATGGCGCGTTGCGTCGGTACGTACCCGCGCAAGTGCGTACATGCGCATGCGCGCATGTACGTATGCAAGGTCCTCCCCCAACGCCTCCCGCCTTTCGCCGCCATCCCCCACCTCTGGTTAGTGCGTTGGTTGGTGCCGGTCGTTGTGCTTCCTGCTTCGCCGAATTTCTGGCTTGTTCGTGGCTTTGCGATGGAGGGCGAGGTTCTCGATGACCTGGTCAGGTTCCTGGGGCCCTTTGTTGCGGTCCTGGGTGTAGTGGTGGCCACCATGCAAGAACAATGGGCCAGAGATCGAGCGAGGAGGTCCAGGCTCCATTGCGACCATGAGGAGGAGGATGTTTTCTATGCGCCCCTTCTGAGAGGACACTCGCGGCGTCTCCCATGCCCCAGAAGGTGGTGGGTCAGGGACAGGATGCGGAGGACATGGTGGGCTGAGGAGGTGCTTGCTAAGTGGGACGACGACCAGTGGCTCTACCATTTTCGCATGACGAAAGCCACCCTCTTCGAGATCGCTGACCGTCTGTGTCCCACACTTGAGAGGAAAGCCACAGAAATGCGTCAACCCATATCTGTGGAGGAGAGAGCGGCGATTACCGTGTGGTGGTTGACAACGCCGCTTATATATCGCAAAACGGCGAACACCTTCGGCTTGGGGATCTCCACAGTCACTGTGATTGTCATTGAGGTGTGTCTGGCGATAGAGCAGGTCCTCCTGTCGTCCACCGTTTCCCTTGGAGACTATCGCAGAGTGAGTACTCTACATCCATCCGCCCTCTCTCCCTTCCGTCCTTCCCCGGCACCCCGACGTCTCCCGGTGACGCTATCTCAGCCCAGACCGTTCCGGCCACCATCCCTGCACTGGCCACGCCACGCGCGCGGCCATCCGCGGCCCTCTGTCCCCCCTCCCCACCTCCATCCACCCTTCCCCCTCCCGCCCTCTCTCCCCTTCCGTCCTTCCCCCACACCCCGACGTCTCCCGGTGACGCTATCTCAGCCCAGACCGGTCCCGCCACTATCCCTGCACTGGCCATGAAGGGAGTAATGTTTGTTTTTTGTGTTGCCACCCATTGCAGGTCATGGATGGATTCCATCGCATGGGATTTCCCCAGTGCATCGGCGCGGTTGATGGTACACACATTCCTGTGCGGCCACCAAAAGGAAGAGGGGAAGAGTTCGTAAACCGCAAGAGCTCCTTCTCCATTCTCCTGCAGGGGATGGTGGACCATGAAGGACGGTTTTTGGATATTGTCCTTGGCTTTACAGGCAGAACACATGACGCATTTGTTTTCCGTCACTCCTCCTTGTGGCACGCCATGGAGGCTGGACGGTATGTTCCTGGGAACCCTACCATCACCATAAATGGCGTTTCCATTGGTCCAGTCATCCTCGGAGATGCAGCGTACCCCCTGTCAAGGTGGTTGATGAAGCCATACGGAGGGGCCATGGACCCAAGGAAGTTGGCTTACAACAGGGTTTTCAACCACTGTCGGAACGTGGTGGAGCGGGCCTTTGGAAGGCTCAAGGCACGGTGGGGCTGCCTCTCAGCTCCCCTAACCGTGTCCCAGAAGAACTACCTTCCTGTCATATCTGCTTGCGTGGTCCTCCACAACATCTGCGAGTCCAAGGGCCACATCCTGCACCCCGACCTAGCCCCCCCACCTCTGCGTCTCCCACAAACACGGGATGACTTCCGACCCCACTCCTCCGCCAGGAGGCTCCATGAAGGGGAATCTGTCAGAAACGCCATCGCAAGCCTTATTGCCGAGGACAATGTCCAGTAGATTTGTGATTTTCTCCCTGGTTTGAAGTTGGAATTTTAAGGTTTTTTGCCCCTCCCTTCTGTGAATACTTTCCCCATTACAAATAAACTTTACTCTGGTTTTGTTGCTCAAATAACAGGGATTGCTTTTATTATTTCAAAAACACAAAAACGACATGAATGGCAAACAATAGTAACGACTTCAAAGTAAAACAAGATATATGGCAACTCCCCTTTCATAGGAGAAATAGGAAACATAACTTTAAACAGTTAGATCGTGGATATTGCTAACAAGTTAACAGGGCCAAATGGGCAGGTAGGTGGGTAGGTGGTAGGTGGGCAGGTAGGTGGGGGGATGCATTTCTCAAGGGCTGTATCTGTGGCAGGGTCTCTTGACCCTTGGGAAATGTCGTCTTGCCACCTGCTGCTGGGAGGAGGTCGATGGGCTTCCCCCCATCGCAAGGCTCTGGCCTGGTTCGGGCTCAGTTTCTTCGGAAACCACACTGCCATCATTCCTGGGGAGGATTGCAGCATTTCTTGCATTCACTGCATCCGCGATTGCGGACATAACCCTGATACATTCCCTAAGCAGGGAGAGCAGCTCCCTGCGTTCTTCTGTCGCTGTGGAACTCTCATGCTGGAACTCCCTGTGTAGCGGCCAAGAAAGTGGCGAAAACCAGGTTTCAGGGAAAAATCAAAAAGCCAGCTTTATTACAATACCTTGCGCAAGGGGCAACAGTTAATTCAGAGCTGTTGTGTCGATTAATTGAGGTAGCATCACTATATACCTTTTGCATTCTATGTCAGCAATCAATCATTTACTTAGCCCGCCCATCACTGGAGAAAAAGATCTTTGGTTAACTTTCCATTACATCATTGACTGGCATACACGTGTACAGAAGAGAACAAAAGGGTTAGTTTACAAGGTTACTTAGAGTGATACAAATTAATGGTTACAGCCAAAATGAGGGAGTATGCTTACTCCCATTTAGTTCCCAGACCTCTGGATGTTGCAAGGCTATTTCTAAAATTTGAGATAAGACAGACATCTGCTATTTACTCAGAAGCACAATTCAATTCGCTTATTTTTCCTATTCAAGTGGCATTGGACTTAACCCCTTCATTCCCCCCTTCATGCTAAATTCAAAACTTTGCAATTTCAAGCATGTACTATTTCCTATTTCGTTATAGCACAAGTGATACATAGCAGCAGCATACATAGCAGCATTAGGATTCACTAACACACATTACACACTTACACGCTGTTCCCAATAACGGAGGGGGTCTGATTTGTGCGTAGAGAGGTTAGCGTCCGGTGTAACCCCAGCAGAAATCTAGCCCCAATCTTCAACTCCACAGCAGTTGCTGGATCTGATGTACGCTGCCTGGCAGCTTCCGGTGTGCCAGTCTGTACAATCTAGCCCAGAATTCTTCTCTCCTCAGGAGTTGCTGGATCTGGTGTACACTTTGGCGGCTTCCGGAGCGTCAAAGGTATCACCTAGCCCAGAATTCTTCTGACTCCCCTTTTCTGCAACCACCAGTTAGGCATACACATCAACTTCCTTCTTCCATTGACTTGAGCATTACGGATTAAAAAACAACACTTTTAACATGCAGAGTAAAGACTGGCAGATTTAGGAAAGCCATTATGTTAGTGCAAAGTACTTCTGCATACAGTGCTT
This sequence comes from Iguana delicatissima, assembly GCA_948472985.1. NCBI lineage: Eukaryota > Metazoa > Chordata > Lepidosauria > Squamata > Iguanidae > Iguana > Iguana delicatissima. Next base: position 100,060 of record CAOKZL010000757.1, read on the forward strand.
TTACCCATACTTACTTAAGGAACCCAATAATCTTGTCCACATGCCTGCAGACCACTAGAATGTTGAATGTTCTTCCCCTATATTGCATACTTCAAAACACATTTTCCCTCTTTGCATTCAACTTTTTTTACATAATGACAACAGGTTATATTTTACCAAAATACTGAGTACCCCTTCACAACTGAAGAGATAGTTTCATACTGAGCTGACAGCCAACAACGCACCTGCTTTACATGAAAACCAATTCCCTCCATGGGGATCATGTGTTGTCATGTCCCCTGTTTTTTTATTGTGAATCTTTTTCATTTTTGGCCAGCCAAATTATATCAGTTTGTGCACCAAGTGAAAAATTGATTCCCTGGGTGGCCAAATCATTTCATCCTAGAAGTTGACCATATACCCATTTGCCATTGTAAAAATTTTGGTTGTTTTCCAGCACTGACTATGGGGGCCCAACCCCCCTTTTTCCACACAACTCAGTAAAGCCTATGCTGTAAGTGGAAAGAAGTTAACATTGAAAATTTCCCTGGGCATGCCTATTTGCCATATACACATATCTTCCAATCCCTAGTGATAAAATAGGTAAACCAAACTTCCTGCCCTTCCTATACCTGTCTCAATCTATTGTTTTCCACATTCAAGATCTGATCATGCATGTGCCCCTTAGTTTAGCATCTTGGCCACCTTTCCCACAGTGGGGGTTGTCACTACTACCTGATAGGTCCCCACCCATGTCTCCTGGTTTGAGGGTGTGCCTGTGCTTGTAGGGAAAAAGCCCCTATTTTAACATTTTCTCCCTTGTCGTACTCAGAGCTTTCCCTAACACACTAACCCTTTTCTGTAGAGTTATTTTCCCCTTTAAAATCCATCCAAAAGGACTTTTGCTGAAAGGTGACAACTTCATGACTCTGTGAAGTATATATTCATCTTCTTCCCCATATGATGGGGCTTGGGAAAAAAAAAAAAACATTTCCTGGTTTTTCTTTGGGGGCTCACATGGAATAAAGGGAAAGGTTTTTTATAAAATGGGCTCAGAAGATTAATGTGGTATCATGCCGCTTGTCCTGTGCTGGCATAAGTCCAAAAACATAGCCAGGGCTGTTATTTGGACCATACACGTTGAACTACCGAGTTCCAGGATTTTGTTTCATCTTCTCCAGTTTCCTTAAATTCTGAGGTCTTGCAGGTACAATGTGACTCCTCCGGGGACTCCTAGCACAGTAATTTAATCTTTGATGATCTGGTGGACAAATGCAGGCCCTTTGTTTGAGCCTGTATGATGCGTGGGCTTTTTGGGGGCTGTTGTCGGTCTTTTAGCTTTTCTCACAGCGTGCATCTCTTTTCCTCCTCTGCCTTCTTCAGCCAGAGCCCCCTTAACTGCAACTCCATTTCCCAAAACGGAAGGGGCGCTTCTCGCCTCTGGGAAAATGCTCCCTTATTTTCTCCCCTCCCAACTCACGAGGTGCTCCGTCACCTTTTCCCCCCAGCTTGTTTCGTAGTGGGGGATTTCTGGTGGGACTCGAACCCACAACCCCCAGCTTAGGGGTGCTCCATCCCTCCTCCATCCCGCTGGGACTGCACCAGGGAGCCTTTCCAGTTTTCCATCTTTCGGGAACTGGTGAGGGGGCGCTACTTTGCAGTTCTGACTCGGCCCTTTCCCGTATTCTCCATACTTCTGCTGCCAACGTTTCTCACCAGAATGTCACAACCCGGAGCCCTTGCCCTTTGCAGTTTATGGGGCAAAGGGAACAAAACTTTTCCTCTTAATTTGCTGACCAATGCCATTATTCATGGAGTTCTGCTGTCATCTTCCAAAAAAAGGTTTCCCACCATACATCACCTCTCACTTGGTCCCTGCTGTCTTCTTCCACATATCCACCACTTATCCACATCCTTCTTTTTGACTGTCTTCACCATCTGTCCAGTTTTTTCTCATTTTATCCTTTCTTCTGCCCACACTGGGCACTTTGGGCCCCCCCAGAGACCCTTTTTCCTCTTCTGGGTTTTCCTACCACCTTCTCATCTTCCAAGCTCTACTCATTTTGGATTTTTAAAAAACTTCCCAACCCCCCACATTCAAAAGCGGTCTCCCATCCAAGTACTAACCAGGCCCGCCCCCCTGCTTAGCTTGAAATCGGGTGGATGGGGCGTTTTTTCAGGGGGGGTTGGCCGTAGGCAGCTTTTGCTCCTTTCTGCCCTCGTCAGCCCCTTGCAGCTCCTGAACTTTTGACTGCTTTTTTTTCCTTTTTTTCTTTCTCGCCTGGTTCTAAAACCCCAAACATGAAACTAGGAAGGGGGGGGGTAAACCCCCCCTTTTTTTCCGAAACTGACTCCTCTGTTCCTGCTACTTATTGTCGGCTGCATCCTCTCAGCCTCCGCTGCATCCGCCGTTTTCCATTCGCCCCCCCCCCCAACCCCTTTTCTCCCTCCTTGACTGGCACCTCAGCGGGGGGGGGGCTGTTGTTTCACATCGCTTCTCCCCCAAAGGGCCTCTTAATGCTAGCAGCGGCTTTCACTCCTTATTGCTGGTATTATTGCCCCCCCCATCTGTCCCCTCAGGGGAGGACAGGCAAACAGGCATGCAGACAGGATCCGGTGGGGGGGGGAGTGTGGTTGTCTCCTAAAGAGCTGCCGCTCCAAGGCCTCTGTGGGGCTCTACCTCTCTGTTCTTTTGCATTGGAATTCCCAAGGGTTCTTGGGGGAAATTTTGTTCAGGTACTAAAAATGTCCATCATTCCTGAACTTTCCCAATCTAGGCCTCTGTCTTCTTTCTCTTCACTTGCCTCTTCCTCCTGCCTGCTTGGAGTCTCAACAGCTCTCTTCATCCCTTCTATCACTTTTTCCACCAACTTGATAATCAGTGAGCATATTCATCTGGTCAAGATTATTTGGATCCCACCCTGGATCAGCTAGGGGAACTCTGCCTCTTCTCTGGTGCCCTCCCGGCTGGCTCGCCATTCCTCATGTTGGATTTTTTTCCCCCTCCACTCCTCAGTAGTGAACAAGGTCAAAAGCAACTATTGACAGTCCTGCCAGTTAGAGACAGGTGAGGCCATGATTCTGGAGCAAAGTTCTATTTCTTAGTAGGCTGACATGGTGAAGGGTGTGTATTGATAACTTTTGGCTACTGGTAGCAGCACCAGTGCCTCTGTTAGGGGCCACTTGGACTTCTGCTGTTTGGGACTGTTGAACCTCTTTCCCAAAATTTTTTCTAAGTCTTGTCCACCACTGCATACACAGTCTCAAGTGATGGTGAATGGATGGGAATTTGCAAACTGACAGCTCATTAAATATTCAGTGAAGTCTCCCTTTTTCCCTTTTTTAAGGCATGAGAGAATTTACTAGGAAACAGACTTTGCTTCTATAAATTTAAAGGGGAAAAAATTTCCTGTCCCCCCCTTGCGTTGATTCTAAAAGGAGCCTTGAGCATGGGTTTTCAAAGAGGGCTGTCAGTTTTGTTTTGTTTTTTTCCCTTTTCCCTTTTCCCCTTTAAAAGGAGGGGGCAAGGGGGAATTCCTGGTGTGTGCAGAGTTCCTTCCTTTTTTTTTCCCTTTTTTCCTTTTCAAATGCAGCTTTTTTTTTCTTTTTTTTTTTTTTTAAAAAATAAAAACTCTGCGCTGAGCTCTGCTAGAGGAGAATCTTTTCCAACTCCTGGCATGTCTCCATGCAACACCTTAAGGGCGTATTATTTTCTTTTTCATTAACTCTCTATAACTTTATTTCTGCTATTCCAAAACCTCTGTCTGCCGGCCCATTAAATCTCCATCATGGGGGGTAAATTGATCCTAGAAAAACCCCTTATTTCCTGTCATGCCGAAGTTCTCCCCCTCCTCTTGGCATGAGACAAAAAGGGTCCCTTTCCAGTTAATTGTAAAATTAACATGGGGAAAGGCTCTCTGAAGCCCCTTTGGATCCAACCTCAAAATTCCCCCTGCCTGAATTGCAAAATCCCGGGTTTTTTTTTACACCTAAGAGAAAACAATGAGACTCTGCATTGCTTCCTCACTATCCTGAGGTTTTTCTTTTGCACTGACTTTTATTTCTGCCATTTCCCAGCCTCTGGCTAAATTAACTTCTCTGGGGTTTAAAAAAACAGAGAGCCCAAAAAGGAGGGGCTTCGGAAATCTTGAACACTAGAGAGGAAACAAACCATTTTTTTTTCTCTTTTTCACTTTACACTACAATGGCAATAGTAAGTTTCCACTGAATCCTTTCCCTTTTAAAATTTTTTTTGAAATTCTTTTATCGTACACTCTAAGGGAGTTTTCCGATTTTCCCCCTCCCATTTCCTCCCAAATTCCAGACAAGACACAATAGGAATGGATTTGACGCACCAGTAAGGGGTCTATGCGCCCACACACAAAGGGTTTTCACTCCAGTCACTCCAGCATTGACTTGGCCACCCAGACGGTCATGGCATGACGCAAAAATGCAATGCTGCAAGCATTTCACACACACATCTTTCATTCAGACAAACAACCTCCCATCTGGCCCATTAAACCACAACTGAGACGTCTCATTTATTATTCCGCCATACCAAAAGTTTTGGGGGGTTTTCCCCCTTTTACCGCTAAGAGGTACTAGGGCCCAAACTTCGAGGAGTGATCAGTTCCCCCTTCCCCCCCCCAAACACCGGGGGGGTTTCTACTCACCAAAGGGCCATGGATGGGAGGCTTGGTTTCCAGCTGTAACCCGAGGTCCTTTGACTGGATCGCTGTCGCCAGGGATTCCACCGCTCCCCCAACCAAACCTCTTCGACAAAAGGTCGAGGGCGCCCTGGGTTTTATCAAGGGGGGCCACAATCCCCGACGTCCAAACGTCCGTAAAGGGGGGCAGAATAGTCCCTTCCCCCCCTTTCCCCCGGGCCCAAAGGGACCCGAAATGTAGCGGCCAAGAAAGTGGCAAAACCATTTTAGGGAAAAATCAAAAAGCCAGCTTTATTACAATACCTTGCGCAAGGGGCAACAGTTAATTCAGAGCTGTTGTGTCGATTAATTGAGGTAGCATCACTATATACCTTTTTCATTCTATGTCAGCAATCAATCATTTACTTAGCCCGCCCATCACTGGAGGAAAAAAAATCTTTTTAAAATTTCCATTACATCATTAAATAACCTGTAACCCAAAAAGAACAAAAGGGTTAGTTTACAAGGTTACTTAGAGTGATACAAATTAATGGTAACAGCCAAAATGAGGGAGTATGCTTACTCCCATTTAAATCCCCCGACCTCTGGATGTTGCAAGGCTATTTCTAAAATTTGAGATAAGACAGACATCTGCTATTTACTCAGAAGCACAATTCAATTCGCCCTTTTTTTTCCTTTTTCAAGTGGCATTGGACTTAACCCCTTCACCTGGAATGCATTTCCCTGTTGAGCTCCTGCTGCTCCCGTATGAGATCCATGGTAGCTATGGTAGCAGCGGGAAGGTTTCACTCGCCCCGCTGCAGTGGTCCTATGGGGCGACATGCGTAGTCTGGACCTGGGAGACAGGCCCGCGGCAGTAGTGCTGCGTGTCACCTCTGGTGTACCGTTGCTTTCCTCATCTAGGGAGAGTGAAAGCGAAACGGAAGTAGCATTGTGCTGGTTAGTGGGATGTGATTTTTGCCCCGGGGAGCAGCAAAACCAATCACATCTCTATCATCCCATGTATCCCGTGCATGCAAACAATAGTATGTCTAGTTTCATGAATCATGCTCACTCGTGAGACCCAGGCTTGACTGTTGTTCAAAAGGTCCAGCAGGAAGGTTCCTGTACCTTCCGGCCAACACCTCTAGTGCTATGGTGACAAGGTGTGGAGTAAGGGTGGTGGTTAAAAACTCACCTGTACCAGTGGTGCTGTCATTTTCCGCTCTAGAAAGTCCCAGGATTGAACTGCCGTGTTGCTGGTGTCGTCCATGCCTGCATTGGGGGATAGGTTGCGAGGCGTGAAAGAACAAGTCTGCTGAGAATGCATTCTGCATGGCTCCCGGCGGCCCCCCCTTTCCCGGGCCCTTTCCCCCCCTTGACCTATGCACATTGATATCCAGCTGGAAGGGACCAGGCACATCTGCACGCCGTTTGCATGCTCCCACACCGTTAGCATACCCAGAGACCCACGGGAAACAAGGAGTTCAGACAACTTCCCTTTTGGGGAGCAAAAGGGCTTGCTATTGAGTTAGTGGTAAAATAGTGATGCAGGAATCGAAAGGTAGGTAGCATGCATATTGCAAAAGCATTCTTTCCGCTTCATAGCAGTCATGCCCAAGGGCTATTGCGACCCAGGGAGATAAAGCGAAGCTTATACGTTTGTTGACACACTAACAACCTGCCTTACCTGATGTCTCCGCATCAGAGGTATCCGGGGAGATCCCCAAAAAAGCTCCTGGCTATGGGCACGCTCTGGAGCACAAAAAGGGAAACGAATGGGTGGAATTTACATGCATAGATGAGTTAGTGATACAAAACTAAAATGAGGGTACCCCTCTTAACATTCCTACCTTCTGATGCTGCAGCCCCCTCCACTCCGTGATCCCCGTCCTCTGCAATCTGTAGGCTCGCGATGACCCTTGGTGGGTGTGCACCCGTCACCACCCAAGATTCGCGACAGCTCCTCGAAGTAAGGACAGGTAACCCGGGACAAGCCTGCTCCTTTTGTTTGCAGCGACCGCATGACGGTAGTCCAGCCGCATCCGCTTAGTTTTTGTGCGGCATTCTTCTGCTGTCCTTTTGTGCCCTCTTCTTTCCATTTCCCTGGCTATTTCTTCAAATATCTCGATATTCCGGTAACTTTCCTGAAGATCCGCCTGGTACTTCTGTTCGCCCCACACTTCAAGGAGATCCTTTACCTCGGAGTGGCGCCACGCGACCCCCTGCCTTTTGCCCTGCTTCTCCTCGGGTTGACCTCTCCCTCTCCAGGGCTGGACACATTTCCCTGGCTTGCATCTTGGGTCTCCATAGCCACCTTCAGCTAAACTCTACTCCGCAAAGTTTGGCTGACCACGAGGTTGCTAGTTCCAAGGAATGGCTTCCTCCTCAGTGCCCCAGCACAGTTTCTTCCGGCGGCGACGCTTCGCACATGCGCAGCGGCCACCAGGGCATCGCGCCGTGGGACCCCCACAGGAAGGCGGTGGAACTGCAGCCTTCCTGTGGGCTAGTCGGGGTGGAAGGTAGGGAGATTAGAGGAGCGTGTGAGTTTATTGTTTTTATACTGTTATTAGACAGATAGATAGATAGATAGATAGATAGATAGATAGATAGATAGGCTGATAGGCGGATAGATAGATAGATAGATAGATAGATAGATAGATAGATAGATAGATAGATAGGCAGATAGGCGGATAGATAGATAGATAGATAGATAGATAGATAGATAGATAGATAGATAGATAGATAGATAAATAGATAGGCAGATAGGCGGATAGATAGATAGATAGATAGATAGATAGATAGATAGATAGATAGATAGATAGATAGATAGATTAGATAGATAGATAGAGATAGGAGTGTTAAGTGTATAAAGAGAGAGGAGAGAGAGAGAGAGAGGAGAGAGATGGAGCGTGAGGGTGCCCTCTGGGACGATTTTGAAACAAGGGAGATGCTGGCTATGGTCGAGTGGTGCGGAGGGGTGCAATGTACTCCTCCGTAGTACAAATGCCCCCAACAGGGAGTACTACGAGACCATAGCCAGGGGGTTGTCACGGCAGGGGTTCGACCGGACGGCTGCGCAGGTCAGCTCGAAATTCAAGGCCATCAAGGCGGCGTTCTACAACTGCATGGAACGCTTCAATGGCCACCCACCCCCATGCAGCCAAGCCTCCCTACTTCCGAACCATGCTGCGGCTGTGGAAGTCTGCCGGGCACCCCTCCTGGCGTGGCCGCAGAAGAGGACGTGAGTACCCTTGACAACCATCCCCCTCCCCAATGAACAAGTGATGGTCAATCAAATGGTGGGGGGTTCCTGGTTCACCCCATTATGTGAGCACACACTGACAGAAGCATGTGCCACTTCCCAGGTGCCAGACGCCGTGCAACCAGGCGGAATGTTGATGTCGCCGGGACCCCAGAGAGGGAAGGCAAGTGTGATACCTCCGGTTCTTATGAGATTCCCAGCCCTGTCCCTGCGTATGCCAACACGTGGGGAACTAGTGTGTTCTACGAGAGGTCTGCCCGCTGTTTTGCAAAGGTTGAGAGCTTTGCTTCTTCCTGTTCTCCAGAGCCTGAAACAATCGTGCTGGGGACACCTCGGGCCCCGGGGAGGAAAGTGACGTTGGAGGTGCAGGGGAAGATATAGGTAAAACATGTGCAACAGCTTTGGCGTGAAAACTTTATTCACAGCTAGGAAGTTGATCTGTTTTCGGGGCAACATCTGTTTCCCGCTTGTTTCTATTTCAGCCACAGGTGCACAAGCAGAGAGCCCCGCTGGTTCCTCCCCCGGTCACAGCGACCTGGTGATTGACACGCCAGGGGAAGAGGAGCCAGCAGCTGACGGTACAGTAACCACCTATGTGGGAGAAAATGTGGAGATTAGATGCACAATTGCTGACAGGGATGTTGAACAGTTTCCTTCCTTTCGCAGTTGGCACGCTGTCCGCAGAAGAGGAGCGACAGGAACACTTTCCTGGAGCATCCTCACACACAGCTGGCAAGTATAAAAAAATCACTCCGCGGAAGGTGGCACACATGGAGGCCCACTCCAAGGAGTGCCTGGCTGCCAATGTCACCTTTTCTTTCCAGGTCCATCCCCCCAGGACCTGAGGTCCATCGCGGACTCCTTGATGGCGGGGATGACCACGCTGGAAAGGAAAACAGTCGAGATGTGTAAGTTAGCAACACGGGTGGCCATGATGGAAGGTTGGCTACGGTGCTTCCACCAAGCGTGTCAGCACGGCGTCCTAATACCTACTCTCCCTCCCACAGACGAGTCTGCACAGAGAAGCCTCCTGGAGGTGTCAGCCGCCCTGGAAAACTCGTATGCGGACATACTGAGGGAGCTGAGGGAGATAAAGAGACAGCTGAGGAGGGGCAACCTCCTATGATGTTTTGAACTGTTTCCTTTTTTCTTATGTTATGTTGGGAATATCTAGTTATTTAATAAAACATATTTTTCTAAGCTTTCCTGTGACTTGTTTTCAATGGTTGCATGTAACAGATTCACCCTTGGAAGCAGTCAGTTCAACCTGGATCCACCTGCCATAGCAAGGCAGGTGTGGAAAGCACTTGAAGATTGTGTGAACAGGCCCCAAATCCCATGCCAAACCTGGATACTAAGCAGGGTGCATTAGGATTTAAACCCGATGGGAGTCCACCACTTGAAATCCATGGTTTGAAGGAGTACCATACAGCTTATCCCCTATACCTGCTAGTACTTGGAGCAACTGCATCTTTTGACAGAGAAGCCAGGTGACCAGTTTGAGCTGCAGGTATTTTGGAGAACTGGATGGAGGTTTTTCGCCACGGAGTGTTCCTTGTCTGATCCCTCTGTCCGCCTCGAAGGACGGGCCACCGGGGATCCACCTGCGAGGAAATAGTGGGTTTTGGGGAGGCTGGTGTACACAAAGCAGATGGTCATCTTTCTGTCCGGAGCACCCCACTCAGCCCCCTCCTCCCCATCCTTCCAGACTGCGTCCCTGTCGTGGCCCCCACCAACCGCCCACCAATCAGGCTCTAGTTCTGTTGGAGCAAGGGATGTCAGTCGGGTCACACTCTCTCGGCCTCAAGTGACACCAACTGCAAATCAATCATGCCGTTCGGGGAGATAACTGGTCGGGCTGAATGCCTGGAGTTCGCAGTCCCCCAGCTAGCCACCCCACCGCACTCATTTCGGTCCATTCTGCCCAATGCAGGACATGGCCTCCTACCCCGTTTTCCCTCATGTTCTGGGCATTTCTGGGGGACAGTCAGGGTAGCCCCACGACGCTTTCTCAACGTGAAGGCGAGGCTTTCCGTGGTCACCCTTGCCCCCCGGCTCACACATTCAGCGGTTTGTGGCGGGTTGCGAAATGACGGTATTAGGGGAGACTTTCTAAAAATCACCCCCCCAATATGCCGCCGCGGAAGCCAGGTGGCTGTGGGTCTTTCGCTTTCATCCGCGGTAGCAATGGGGGGGGGTATGAAAGAAATAATCCCAGTTTGCAAAACCTGTCATTGATATCCCCGCAGCGCTTCTTCAAAGTGAAGGCGCCATTACTCCGAGGCTTCCCGCGGGACCCCTTGGCGGCCACCATGCTGCCCTGTCTGTTCAGCGCCCTCTTGGCAGGGCGCCGAAGGGTCCCCACCCACCGCCGCCGCGGCCCCCATTGCCCCCCGGCTCACACATGCAGCGGTTTGTGGTGGGTTGCGAAATGGCGGTGTCACTAGAGGCGACTTCCCAAGAAATTCCCCCCCCTCCACCCCCATCCCCACCCCGGATAGCCCACTCTGCAGATGAAGGCAATAAATCTACAGTCCTCCTGAAGCTCCAATATCCCCACGGAAACATCAAAAGGCGATTTTAAGATGGACTGTAAAGAAATAATTCCAATTTAGCGTACCTTTTCTTTTTCCTGCTGTGGGCTCTCGCTAGCGAGGATTAAAAAATGGCGCCGTTCAGCTCTTTGTGGGGCGGGCCAACCGCCGAAGCTGTCCACGCCCACGGCCCACCCCCCGTTCATCTCAGGGGCGAATCAGCGCAAATCTGCGCTTCCACACAAGTGAGCAAGGACGTGATTGCGCGGATCAGGGGGAAAAGAAACACTTTTTTTCCGGTTTTTAAAAAGCACGTGCAAGCACAGTTGGAGACGTTTCTGAGCGGATTGACGTGTGGAACTGGGAAATTAAAGACGACTCAGCGCATTCTAAGGTATGGAAGACCTCCGTCAGATATCGCGCTAAAACGTTTTATTACCCCTGTGTGGAAAGGGCCAAAGTTACTTCTTGGGACAACAATTCTCAGAATTTCAGGAATTACTTGTTTGGCCTACAGGTCTCAGCCAGCATGGCCAGTAATTGGCCAGATATCTTGGTTGACAACTGCTGGAAGTGATAGTCCCCCAAAAGCAATTTCTACAAGCTCTGGTTTTAACCCTCCGTATTTGTAAATAAATGCAAATATTGCAGAATGCTATAAGACAAAGGAGTCCATACCTGGGGAACTTCTCGTCCCTTTGAGACTGAGAAGGATAAGAGTGAGCATATAAAAGAAGCTTAAGATGGAAAGGGATTGCTAGTCGCAACTCAAAGTGAAACAATTGGATGTCACACAACAGCCTTTTCTTCCTTCGCTTTTGTTTAATAGAGCGTAGAAGGGCCAGGGGAAGACTGTGGGCGGGGGGGGGGTCCTCCTTTAGTGCCCTGTTTGGGATTCAAAAAGAAAATCTCTCTAGCTTCAGCTGATTAAGAATGCTTGACCTCTTCTCCTAGGCTTCTTTAATTGTCTGTCCTCCCTCCCCCTACTCCATGAACACAAGCTGTCCCTCAACACACAAGCAGGAAGACAATAAACAGAGCAGTTACCAAAGACTGGATAATGAGCAAAGCTCAAGAAAGGGGGATTGGTCCAGAGGACACTCAAACAAACCTCTCTGTTGTCTTTTCCTTCCCTGCTACAACAATTTGGTTGCCTAAAGCAGGTGGCTTTTTTATATTCATGAATGGCAACCAGCGTTTCCTGCACTCTTAACCAAAGAGATAGGTTTGCATAAGCTTCAGAATACGTGTGTGTGTGTATGTGCATCCAATTTTCCTTCTCGTTTTCCTCAATGACAAGCATACTATTAGTATAAGATAATTCAAATGTTTTTCCTAAGGTTTTGCAGCATTGATGTCTGCTTTTGATACACTTCTACCAGGCTGTTCCCAACATTTTTAAAATCCATCATACCAGACTCAGGATCACATTGCCCAAAGACTGGAAAGTTTGTAGAATCACAGAATCTTAGAGTTGGAAAGCACCACAAGGACCTTCTAGTTCAACTCCCTGTCATGCAGGAATACACAACTGTCTTCAAGTCACCTCTTGACTTATGGCAACCCCATGAATTTCATAGAGTTTTTGTAGGCAAGGAATAGTCAGATGTGGTTTTGTCATTTCCTTCCATGGAAACATAGCCTACAGCATCTGGTATTTGTTGGCAGTCTCCTATCTATTTACAGCACTCCTAAAAGATGCCCATCCAATCTTGGTTTAAAGACCTCCACCATCATCTGAGGCAGTCTATTCCACTGTTGAACAACTCTTACAGTAAACAAGTTCTTCCTAAAGTTTAGATGAAACCTCTTTTCTTGTCACTTGAATCCACTGTAGTTTCTGGAGCAGCAGAAGATAAGCTGCCTCCATTTTCTACATGATATCCCTTCAAATATATAAAGATAGCTATCATGTCATCTCTTAGTCTACTCTTCTCCAAACTAAAATTATTTTTAAAACAAATGATGGCCGAAGCCACCCATAACTGAGTAAAGGTACAATGATACTATGGGAAGAAGAACATAATCCTACCACTGTTCAATTTTGGATGGCTTCACCACACCATTACATTAATTCATCTTAATAGTAACTTGCCAACCTCTTTCTGTCTCTCTACCCCTTAAGGACTCTCATAGATGCCCAGTAATACTCTTACTCATCTTAGCATTTCTAGCCCTACTCAGACATCTACATATATATTGATCTTCCTCAATATACCTGAAAACAAACAAACAATGCGATTCTTGAACTACGACCCTGGAGACCATAGTTTGACTCCTCACTCAGCCATGGAAGCCCACTCAGTGATCCTGGGTAGGTCACACACTCTCAGCCCCAGAAAACTCCATGATAGGTTCTCCTTAGGGTCACCATAAGTTGAAAACAACTTGAAGGCACACAACAACAACAACAAATTTAACATAGCAAAACTACATTTCTTCCCCTTCCCACTGCTATTGATCACATAGTACCAACACCTTTTCTATTTGGCATAAACAAATTTCCAGGGTTTTAAAAAGATCCCTCCTTGGTGTGATTAATGAGAGATTAATAAGAATAAAAGGCCAGCAAGTTCTGCCTTCTAAATACATACATCAACCCAGAATGTGAAAGGTAAGAGAAAAGGGGAGGGAGTAGATCAGAATTTAACATTCAGTGAATCTTTTTCTTTAACCCTCCTCTCTGTACCTTTGGGACTATCTGGTTCCTTATTGCAGAACATGCTAGGGGATGTTTGGATCTCCTTCTGTAAGAGAAGTGATGATAAAGAGGGCACTTGAAAGGGAACTGCCATCTTGAAGAGGACAGATTTCTCTGGAAGCTTATGTAGCATTCAAAGGGGTGGTGATTTTTAAAGACAAGCCAGCAAGAAGCTGCCTTCTGTGCCTTTCCCTCACATATTGCTGGTTTCATCTTTTTTTTTCCCAGGCCCAATGGCTCCATTGCTTCAAGGATCAGCTTTGTTCTATTAAGATTACTGCCAGGGGTATATTTGTCATCTTGTCTTCTGAAGATGTCAGTTTTGGAAAGCACAGTCCTTTGACTCACTTCCATCCTTCTTCAGGAGCCTACAGACATTATATCAGTGCTTGGAAAAGCTGTGGTTTTCCCCCCACCTACCACAAAGCATAACTGTCAGTATCTGTGGCTGTGTTGGGTAGGGGATTCTGGGAGTGGTAGTCCATGAAAGTAACTTTCTCGGTCCCTGTGTTATATATTGCAGTGGTACAAGAAGCTTAGTGGTTTTGCAGAAATGATGGAGGGCTGCCCAGAAACAAGGACAGTGTGTACCAAGGATAATAAGCTGTTCTCAGACACATTGGTGACTGAAGTAGTGACTGATTAGTACATCCTGCAGTGCTTTGACAGATACCAAACAAAGTTCACACAACATGGACTCTGGGAGAAGCAGATGTTCATAGCAACAAAGGGCCTTGAATCCAATCTCTGGCTTCACACACCGCATGCCTTCAAAGTCTCCTATTGGCTTATGGCGACCTCATGGATTCATAGGGTTTTCTTAGACAACGGATACTTTGACTTGGTTCTGCCAGTTCCTCCATCTCAAATGTAGCTTACAACAATGACTCTCTCAGAAAAACTTGCTCTAATTCATTAAGAAAAAGTTCCAGATTACTGGGCACTTAATAGCACTTTACTGAGCAGAGGAACTAGACTGTGACGATCCCCAAAGAGCCATTTTGATTAGTCAAGTAAGGATCATATCTTTTGACCTTCAATGCAACTCTCTTGTTTGCTAATTAGGAAATATGAGGGTGACTTAAATTTGGGAACTACTTTTTCTTACTTAAATTTTAGCAAGTCCTCTCCTGTTTAGGGAGCTATGCCCTTTATTGAGTAACATTTAAAAATAAAAACACATGGAAGTTGATACAGAAACAACAGCAGATTCCTGTGGCACCATAACAATGGTCGCAAATTTACTATTAATGTGATTTTGTGAATTGCAGCTCATGCTGTAATTAACATTTTAGACCAAAATCCAGTTATTAGTCCTGGCTAGAGTTGATCCACTGGGTTATTGGAGCTTACATTTTGTCTTACCAAGTTCTTATCAGTTCAGTAGGCCTACTCCCATTAGAGGTTACCAAGTTTTCATTGACTCAACAGGCCTAATTAGATGGATTTAGCCCTAATTGCTTAAGTTGCTATGGAACTCTTGTATCGTCACTACAAAAGACTTTAGAACTTTCTACAGCAGAACTTTCTAAATTGTGTGTTGTGACACGTTAGTGTGTCACCTGCATGTGTAGGTGTGTTGCGTGAACATAATGGGTGGAGGGGCTGCCTCTGCCTCCCCCACTGCCCTGGACTAAGAAAGACCCCAGTGAGGGCAGCGGGGACGCTGGGCCAGGCTTGGGTGAAGGGGCTGCTTCCATTTACTGAATTACTGTGTTTGAAATGATGCATGTCTAAGGCCGTTTCCGCACTAGCCTGTTATAGCGCTACGATTCCACTTTCAACATCCTCTGGAATCCTGGGGTTTGCAATTTCGGGAGGGGCCGGCCGGCCCCTCCCGAAATTGCACACCCCAGGATTCCAGAGGATGTTGAAAGTGGAATCGTAGCGCTATAACAGGCTAGTGCGGAAATGGCCTAAAAAGTGTGTCACCAACATTAAAAGTTTGGAAAGCTCTGTTCTACAGTAAGAGAAATGCTAACTGTTTTTTGTTTGTTTTTTGCTCCAATATCAGCTTCTGCTTTTGTTTCTTGCTAGGGAAAAGACAGGATATAAAATTGCATAAATATGTAAAGTTATAAAACATTTAAAATTGAAAGGCTGCAGAATCATGTTGACAGCACTCTGAGAAAGCCATAGATGGCATCCTTAGCCCCTTTCACACTAAATAACTATAGGACTATCATTCCACTTTAACTGCAATGGTTCCAAGTTATAGAATCCTGAGATTTGCAGTATAGGTAAGGGTTAGCAATAAGCTAAGCAGTGTCAGCCCTGGTTAGTACTTGGATGGGATACTACCAGTGAATACCAGGTGCTGTAGGCTATATTTCAGAGGAAGGAATTGGCAAAACCATCTTGCATAAGAAAATCTTAGGAAATTCATGGGGTTGCCATAAATCAATAGATGACTTGAAGGCACATACACACACAGATTTAGAATTAAGGAGCTGTAGTGCTTCACCAAACTACCCCAGGATTCTATAGGATACAGCCATGCTAGTATTCCAAGTGGAATCATAATGCTATAACTGTGTATGTGTAAAGTCTCCTTCTAAATTCATGGTAGCGAGCGTCCATACAAATTTGTCTTCATTTTAAATCTTCATCCTGGCACTTTCGCCTCCCCAGGCCATGTTTTGTTTCAGACTTCATTCAGAACTAGACCTACAAGGCAGCCATTCTATAGTACTGTCACTGAACGAGTTGTAAATAAAACCTACATGTTTCAATGTGTACAATGTCATGTACATTGTGTATATTTCTTTAACAGACAAAAAACTGATAGGACAAAAATTGTCCCTGCAAATTACTGACAGGTGTGTGGGTTACATTCTTTGCAAGCAAGGAAGGCAGGAACAAATGGCCTTCCACATATGAATGTGTATTTTATAATTTGGTGTGTTTGAGTATTGTGAACTATACCCACAAACACTCAGTGGCAGAGCTTGGAGTGTGTGGAGGGGGCAGACAGAGGGGTAGGTGGAGGAGTGGGGGCAGGTCTCCAGTGCATGGGGGCGGGGCTCTGGTGCATGGAGGCGGGGCTCTGGAGCATGGGGGTAGGGCTATGGTGCATAGGGGTGGAGCTGCAGTGCATGGGAGAGTGGTTATGACGGGGGAGTTATGCCACATAGAGGAGGGCAAGCAAGGAACCACGATGCCCCTCCAAAATTGCCACTGGGGCTTACCCCCCTAATCCCTACGCAACTGCAAACATTCCTATGGACAGATGCCACTTTTGTAATCCACAATATGTAGGCATTCTCTCTGGGATCGGAAAATAACCCCGTTAAAGTGCTCAATAGAACTGCTTTTATTTTCTTTTAAAATCTGTTGTCACCACAATTCCTAACCCAAGCTTGGGACATTAGATATCATTTTGATATCAATAATTCAGCTCTCTTCCACCACCCCTCTCCACATGTCTGCGAGGTCACTGGACAAGCTCGCAAGACAGGCATGGCCGATAATTGCTGCAATATTCCACACAATACAGGCTGGCCAGAAATAGCCATCCTGACGCTTCAGGAGACCTCAAAGGCAAGTGCGCAATTATGTATGCATGCAACTCACCAAAGAACTCCCTGTCCTGAGCAGGCAACTTGGCAAGTAGAACTCTCAACTGTCAAGCACCTCGCGTTTGCATACTGGCTACCTCTTTGTCAATTCGGACTTAATTCAATCATGCTAAATTCTGACCTTTTGGAGGCTTTGTCTCCAGACCCAAACTCATTGTTTTCCCCAAGTACGGAATAGCCTGTGGTCACATTTCTCCCTATAAAAAACCCTGATTCTGAGACCTTCCTCGGATCGCTCCTGATTTCCATCCCGCCTTGCCACCGCTGTGCTTGGCGAGCTGTCCCTCAGTCCCACGTACTGAGACTACGCACCTTCGAACTTTCACAGTGATCTACCCGGGCTTCAGGACAGGTGTAGTGTCACCCAAATCAACAATCCCTCTTAAAATTCCCTCTGTCCCACTCAAACCTTTATTTTCTCTAGTTCTCTGTGTGATTACAGTGCATACACTGTTTGTCTGTATTTTAATAAAGATCACAATTATTCTTATAACCTGGTGTGCTTCTTGGCTTGGCCTGACCATAGACATTGGGTAAAAGATTCTGCTGCATTGCCCTGCCTCCCGTATTGCTAGCTTGTGCTCTTGGCTAATTTCCCCCAACTTGTATAACTGAGAGTGCATTTAGGTGTCCCTCCAGGAACCCCCAGTAAACAGGGTAACACTGTTTAGAATGAGGGTTAAAAATAGAAAACAATTATCAGAATTTTATACATTTATATGTGCTTTTGTTTGTTGGCAGAGAGCTTTGCCTGTTAGATTTTCTATCATTTTAAAATTTATTTAGAAATTTATCTCTCTTGGAATATCTCTAATGCTTGCCAACATGGAAGGTGGTAGGAGAAGAGGAAGACTTCATTAAAGGTGGATTGATTCACTCAAGGAAGTTACAGCTGCTCTGAGTTTTCAAGACTTGAGTGGGCTGTTTGTGATCCATTGTTCTTTGAAATCTCTTATTCATAGGGACATCAGAAGTTGAAGTTGACAGCAGCTGACAAGAATAAATGTTGTCAATTTGCTTTAGAAAATGTCTTAGATACTCAAAACAGAGTGCACATATGCAATAATTCCCAAAAGCATTTGTTTAAACTTAAGTCTAAGTTTTAGTATTACAGATGGAATCCAGCTAATGTAAATGTTAGGCTTATGCTGGGTGACTTCATGAAATGTGTGTGAGTATGTGCACCTGTTGACTTATGGTGGCCCCATGAATTTCACTATTTTACTACTAATCTTTAATTCATGCACCTTGTTTTAACTCATGCATGAACTCCCTTGGGTTCCATTCAGGAGAAGGGTAGGATAAAAATTGGAAGAAAGGAAAGAATTATTCAGTGTAACCCAATTCCCCATTTGTGTCCTTCCAATGCTCCTGCATCCCTTTACTCACCCATGGCTTCCTTTTCGCTCATTTAGACTTGCAGTCTTGCTCTGTTTCTCTCTCTCTTTCTAGCAGCAAGAGCAGGCTGGCTAAAAGTCTTTCATATTTTGCAGTACCTAATATTGTATATCATTATTGCTTTCTTTGAAATTCCCTTATTTTTACAGTGAATGCCAAAAAAACAGACAAATGATGATGCTGCCAAGAAAGACAAAAAGACAGGCAACACAGTTGGGGCCAAGGTCCCTTCTGGAATGCTGGGTCCTAATAATTTGTACCAGCTTGCCCCCAAAATCAGCCTTGCTTTTTAAAGTTTTTTTTTAAAAAACAGCATTATTGGAGGTCTCTTGAGTGCACTTTTTCACATTTTATACTGTTCTCTTACCAATCCTAAGATTTTTTTTAAAAAAAACCATAAAATAATGAATGACGTTAATTAGTTACCCTCAGGCACCATAATGGACAATGATGACAAATCAGTTTTTAAAACAATGTATGATGTAGTGGTTTGAGCAGAGTTTGATTCCCAATCAGCTATGGAAACCCACTGTGTGACTTGGGCACATCACATGTTCTCAACCCCCAGAAAACCCCATGATAGGTTGACCTTACAGCTGCTATAACTCAGAAACAACTTGAAGGCACACAATGAAAACAACAAGAAATAGCGAAAGGTTATTTCTGTGCTAATCCAAACTCTGTTCATCATATCCTACACTATATACCTATTGACACGTGGTGGCGGTTTGTCTGTGTTTAAGGTGGGATGGAATTGATTGCTCTCCTTAAAAACTGTACGATCTGAACAACTAATTAATTGTGTGAAGGAAGAGAATAATCCGCAGAGGCAAGATCTAACTTGTATGAAGGAAGTTGGTCATCTGTAGAGGGAAGAAGTATCCATTATTTGTCTATGACATGGCCTGGCAAAAGCTTTTAATCTTCTTGTACCCCACTGGGGCTGTTTATGAGGAGAGCAGGGGGTTAGGCTGCCAAAGGGTGTTTAATTACCATATCCCCAGGCCAGCCAACCCAAAGCACCTGCTCCTCTGTGCTTTTCACATTACAAGCTCATTAAGGATGTGGTTGCCTTCCATCTCTGCAAAAAGGAAAACAGTTTGAAGCAATTCTGCAATGGGAACTGATAAAACCTAGCACAAGAATCAATGGACATCAGGTAAGAAATTTCTGTAGGCAAGGGAGAAAATCCTCTGTTGATTCTGTGGGAAACAAAACAAGTTTGGACAAAATTATATGGTAGAATGAACAATTCTAATGTTGCTCTGTGTGCGTGTATGTATATATAACTCACATATATATTCTTGTCTGTGTGTATCTGTAACGTGCGTTCATGTGTTTTAAAAGAATGCCAAGAGGGATTAGATTCAAAATCTTAAGGTTGTGAAGGGCAGTTTGTGGTACTTTCTGACTATATTTCGAATAGCTTATTCATTTATCCTCTATTGCTATACAATCACAGTTCCCCTACTCACTAAATCTTTAGTGTTTAGCATTAAGAAGACTTTTGGAAAGTCTGTTAGGTAGATATATATGCTCCAATAGTCTTAAGATTTGTGTTCTTATGTGTAGAAGTAAATGTATTTTTCCCTCTGGAAAAGCCCAACTCTACTAAGCTACACAAACATATGTGCTTAAGGGAAGTTCTACGTTAAGAGGTATATTAGCCTTTCTTATTTGGAATCCCCATCAATTTCTGACCTAGTAATGTTGAAGTTTCCCTGATGTGCTGCTGCTTTACCACCTTAAGGGAAATTTGGAGGACCTTAAGAGTTCCTGAGAATATAAATGTTGTGCATTTTGTTTTTGTGATACTCTTGGATGTTGAGTTTTGTGGATTTCCAGAAACATTCATTTCCCCATGGTCTCCTTTCTCCCATCACCACTTCCAGTTTGCTTCTTCTATGCTCACCAATCCACAGGTGTGGCTCTGTGCTGTGCATCTGGAAGTGTGAGCCAGCTGATGAAGCACCTGCAAGCATCAAGGGTTTTTCTAAGGCCCTTTCCACACGGGGGATGGGGGAACGGGGCAGCGCACGCAGGGACGGATCTTACCTCAAAACAGGTTGCTCCGTCCCTGCGGGGAGCGCACGTTCGCCGCTCCACACACTGGCGAGTCTCGGCGGTGTTCGGCGGCGCCCAAAATGGCGGTCGGCGACTTCCGGCGGCGCTCCGCCAATCAGGGCAGCGCGCCAGCAGGAAGCCCGCCCCCGGGCAGCTCTGCAGGGATGCGCTAGCGCGTCCCTGCAGTTTCACACGGGGCGCTGCAACGGGTTAGCGCGCTCGCGTTTCGTAAAAACCACATAAAATGTGGTTTTTAAAAAACGCGCCGCGCCACCCCTTGCGGCCGTGCTAGCGCGGTTTGAGGTGTGGAACCTCCACTATTCAAACCGCTCTAGCGCGCTCCACGGTGTGGACGACCTCCGGATGAGTCGCCCTAAGCCGTTTTTTTTTCCCCGTGTGGAAAGGGCCTAACATAAGATTAGTATGCTGGTTTGTTCACCTGCTCAAGCAACGGCAGGAACAAAGGGGGAATGAATGGGATGCAGTTATGGGCAAATTGATCATTCATTTTATGGTTTGTTAAGCCAACATTTTTCTAAGTATGTGGCTCTTTCAGATGACCTCCTGCTCCCCACACTTTCCTTTTTGGAGTGGGGTTTTGGTTTTGATTTCAATACTATGGTTGATTGGTCTTTTAGTTATAAAGCACCATGTACAGTGATGCTGCTATATAGATAAATAGATGATGATGCCAGGATATGTAGCCCCTGTCATACGTGTCTCTGCCGGATGTGTATTGAATATGGTAAGCAGGGTAGAGGACAACACGTGAGTTTAGTTATAGCACCACAAAGTATTGAGTGTTAATTGTGGGTTGCAACAGTGTATCAGTTTGAAGCTTGCTTATGTATTCCAATATATCAGATGGTTAATTGCTTTATTGCCCATTGCTACAATGTATCTGTTGAGGGGGGAGTAGATCAGACTGAGTGAAAACAAAGTACCAAAAGGTGTTGTGAGAACTTGAAGTGTCTAAACATAAGGGGCAGGAAATATGTTCCTGCCTCAAGGATGAAAGAAGGAGAAACAACTGCAAGTGTGAAAAATGTCTAAAGATGTGGGGTGATGTTAAATTTATGATCCTCTCCAACCACAGCTTTGCATGCCTAAATCTGTATGTATAGGAATGAAACCTGTGACCTCCATGTATGCTTCAGTTTCAGCAACTTTGGAAGAAGTCTGTTGTGTTGCTTGCTTTGCTACAAATAAACACTCCTGCCTACTTCAGAATGGAGTTTGTGGACTGCAAGTTATCCAGGGCATGACAGATGATGATGTTAAACTAATGTTTAACTGGAATGTTGCCAGACATATATTTGTCTAACTGATTAATGGAATAAATATTTCAGCCCTAATAATAACTATCAAAATAATGTTACAAAAACATTTTGAGATTCTCAAGCTATTGGGATTTATTTCCAAGTAAACAAGCATAGAATTGCTGTTTTAAAGTTCTAATTGCAACAATAATATAAAAGCCATAATGTCAGACAGCTTTTTTCACTAGCTTGGTTTTTATTTTGATTGTTTTCATCAGTTTGCTGTTTGCATCCAGCCTTTTTTCCAACAGAAATGAGTTTACACAAATGCCTCTTTTAAAGAGACGGCTGTTAATATGTAGGGTTTTGTCTGATACTGTTAAAGTCACTTTCTGCTGCTCCAGGGTCTGGAGCTTCATTGTGAAATAAGACTGTTAGCCTGTTAAAAATTTTCTTTCAGTGCTAATTGCTAAATTCTGGCTATCTGATAGGTTTTCCCCACCCCCATAACAGTGACAATTGCAAATTGTATAGTCCACAAGAGTGGTTTTTTTAATGGTTTCCTACTTGGAAGAATAGATACTATTTTGTACAAAATACATCCACAGTGCTTCTTAAACTATCCAATGTGGGAAACTGGCTTGTTTTTTTCTTCCAAGGTGCCAGGGATTGGCGCTGTATGTATGCCCATTGGCTGCAAGCGTTTCTTTCTTTCCTGGAAATTTGCCAGAGAACAGCAGCTGCAGATTGACATCAGTCTACAGACCACCACTTTAAGTAGCACGGTTTGAGGGCCTTTCTGCACTACTAGGGCCCTTTCCACATGGGGAAAAAAAAAACGGCTTAGGGCGACTCATCCGGAGGTCGTCCACACCGTGGAGCGCGCTAGAGCGGTTTGAATAGTGGAGGTTCCACACCTCAAACCGCGCTAGCGCGGCCGCAAGGGGTGGCGCGGCGCGTTTTTTAAAAACCACATTTTATGTGGTTTTTACGAAACGCGAGCGCGCTAACCCGTTGCAGCGCCCCGTGTGAAACTGCAGGGACGCGCTAGCGCGTCCCTGCAGAGCTGCCCAGGGGCGGGCTTCCGGCTGGCGCGCTGCTCTCATTGGCGGAGCGCCGCCGGAAGTCGCCGGCCGCCATTTTGGGCGCCGCCGAACACCGCCGAAACTCGCCAGCATGTGGAGCGGCAAACGCGCGCTCCCCGCAGGGACGGAGCAACCCGTTTTGAGGTAAGATCCATCCCTGCGTGCGCTGCCCCGTTCCCCCATCCCCCGTGTGGAAAGGGCCACTGTTACAGTGCTATTATTCCACTTTGAACATCCTATGGAATCCTGGGGTTTGCAGTTTCGGGAGGGGCATTGAGAATTCTCAGCCAGAGAGCTCTTTGGCCTCAGGAAACAACAAACCCCAGAATTCCACAGGATGTTGAAAGTGGAATAATAGCACTATAACAGTGTAGTGCAGAAAGGCCCTGAGGTATTTGATATTTTGACCAGTTAGGTGTCCTTAGCAATTTTCAGCTAAGCATTTCCTCTATTCCTTTGTCCAAGCCATGTATAAAGAGGTTAAAGAACGCTGGGCCTTTTCCAAAGTTGGTGAAAAGCCTTTGACTAGTACTCTTAAGAGTATAGGCCATCAACTATCTCCAAATCCACCTAGCAGTGTAGTAGTATTCTGCTGGGCACATTTTAGGTGCTTACCAAGAACAACAACAGGGGAATCCTTGCCAAAAGTCTTCTTAACATTATCATGTTGTTCAACAACCCATGCTGATTCTTTATGATCACAGCATTTTAAAATAAAAAATCATCTGTACTGCAAGAACTTTTTTTTTTAAATTACAAGGAGTAGTTCAGATATTGCACCTGCAAGTTCCTTTAATCTCATAGAATGTGACTCATCAGGACTTAAAGAACTATATTTGCTTAGAGTGGCTAGGTGCTCCTATACTACCTCTGTACCTGTTTTGGATGGCAGCTCTTCCCTTTTTATTATTTGTTCTATTTTTGCTTGGTTATGAACACTCATGTGGGTGAAAACTGGAGTCAATTTGAGTTGATTAGTTCTGTTTCCTGTCTGTTGCCTCTTAAATTTTCTTCGTCTTTGTCATTAATCAGATGATGATTCACAAAGCATTTGACCATTTTTGACTATTTTTAATTTTTATTGGATATGCAGTTAATTTATAAGATAGAATGTAATGTGTAAAATTTTACAAAATCTGCCTGCCTCTGTTAACTCTGATAATTGGCACACAGTAGAATTTCTTCCTATGCATATCAAGGCAGATGGCTCAGTGCACAGACGCTTGGAGACAGGAAAGCTGAATTAAAGCCCATGCCTGAGTAAATATTTGCAGACAAAACACTTGACATGTGTCAGCACAATGCTCAGAGTGCTAAAGAACAAAGGGGCTTAGCCCTTGCGAACATGAGACCAAGCAATCAAAATAAAAACAAAACAAAAGGATGGGCAGGTGGGGACAGGATGGATCTCATAAAGTGCTACATCTCTTCTGTTCAGATATATAGACGCTAAAGCCTTGACCTATGTGTAAAAAGTTTTGCATTTCAGATTGCATTTATTTATTTACTATAACTATTAAACACCTCTTAAAACAGATTTCCCTATGCTCCACTTATTTTTTTTTAATTATAACTGAAATTCTAAAGAAAACAAGAAAACCTCAAGGTTATTTTTTATTTATTTTAAAATAAATACATATTATTTATTATTGTACAGTTACCCCTCCACATTTGCTAGGGTTAGGGGCACAGGACCCCTGTGAAAGTGGAAAACCATGTATAAAACACAAAAAAAAGTATGATCACCATTAGGGATGGGCCAACCGAATTCTCAAATCCTTGGTAAGGATTTGAGATTCCCGAATCTGAATTCCTGTGCCAAAATAGGCAGACTGAATCTTTTGAATCTGCCAACCAAATAGATTGTTGGAGACTGGGACTCCTGAAAACCTAGGAGGCCAGACATACAAGGGAAGATAGTAAGCAGATGAGTTTTCCCCTTGGAGTAATAATAGCCTTTGCTAACAATTTCAGAAATTACAGCTGAGGTTGTATTCTAAGATATTTAAATTGAACATTTCATATTTAAGTTCAGTACTTGACTGGAAGCTACAGGCTTGAGATTTCAAGGACAGCTGAAACATTCCTTTGCATAGCTCCCTTGCAAACCTCTTTCAGACACAATTCTGGGGTCTGGAGTTTTACAAGCTGTCACAGCCTTCTCTGCCAATGTGTGCCGGTGCATCATCAAACTACAAACCCCAGGATGCCAGAAGGAGCTATGCAAAGAAAAGCCAGTTTTGACCTGGATTATCTCTCTACTGTAGTATGTGGCCCTGTTTACACAGGCAGGAAAATGATGGATTAATGTCATTTTCAATCTGGGGAGATCCTGAGGCAAAACTAGGACAATTGCCCTGGCCACATTTCTTCAGAGGGAGGTTTGCCTTTGCCTAGGCTTTTCCCAAGGCTGAGAGAGTGTGTCTTCCCCAAGATAATCCTTCCTTCCCTTGCCTTTTAAACTCTTTTTTAAAAAAAGGATTCAAAAGATTCAAGATTCGTGAGATTCATGGATTCCCAGAATCTCCAGGGATTCGGGTCTGGATTCAGATTCGGAAAATTCTGGATTTGTCCCATCTCTGATCACCATATTCAGCCCACTGTGGATTCCTTTGAGGCATCAGGTTTCATTTGTAAGGCAGACCTGGGTGGCTGGTGAGGCTTACTGCCACTTCTGCTGCTGCCCCACACCATTTTCAAGAGGGGCTTACTAGTCTCATTCACAGTTTCTCAGTCTCATGAGGCTTGCAGTCCCTATTAAAAATGACATAGGGAGGCAGCAGAGGTGACAGCAAATCATCCATGAATAATCAAATCCGTAAAAGTGAAACCTGCAAATGTGGAGGGCTGACTGTCCATTTCATACCGATATAGATACAATTTAATACTTATCAGGCTGAGTTCAATTAACCATTGAATTTTACACAAACACTCTACATTAAAAGTTACAGAAAAGCAAACAATACATTCATAAGTTTATCAGAGATGATTGATCCACTTTCAGCCTTTGGTAGAAAAAACAGCTGTACAGTCCTTGTTTTTATCCATAAACAAATTGACCATTTCTTATTACTTCCCACTTACCTTTTGTTGGAGTTTGTTTTTGTTGTATTTTAATACATTTAAATTTATTTCTACCTTACAGTCTTTTCTGCCTTTTTCTTTGGTTTCTTCAATTCTGTCATAATATTGGTATGTTTAATGATTTTTGGGGGTATTTTAGTACACTTTGAGCTTCTGTGCTAATATCTGTCTAGTTGATGGCATTAAAATATATATAATCCAGAAAACCTCAAGATTAAAGGAGTAAGAATAAGAGGCCACAATTACAAACTGAGTAATTTGCTGACGATCCAGTAATTTTTTTTTTTTTTTTTTGAAAGATCCACTGGGCAGTATAGAGGAATTTAAAGAATTATAGTAGAATTTGGTAATATATTGAGATTAAAGGTGAATGAAGCTGAGACAAATATATTGACTAAGAACATCATTAAATCTGAAGGAAAAAAATTACAGGAGACTTCTGATTATAAATAAAAAGTATTTAAGAATAAATATAACAAAGAAGAACTCTGATATATTCCAAAACAATTATGAAAGAACATGGACAGAAATCAAATGAGATTTTCAGAGGAATCATAGAGTTGGAAGAGACCACAAGGGTTATCTTTGTTAGGGAGAATAGTGACTATAGGTATTGTAATTTGTTTTAAAAATAATGCTTCTAAGCTCTGTTCATCATAATATTGAAGATCTTGAAGTCTATATTTCCAGATGATTTTAAGTGCCTTTATATAGAAGATGAAGGATATAACAGATAAGATGAGACCCCCAGAAAGCCATGGGGTAGAAAAGCAATCAGCCAATGCTGTTTTCTGAGACTGCTCTTCTAGAGAGGAAAAGAACCATGGTAGTGCTCTGCTTCTTGAGTCTGATGGCAGATATTGGGATAAGAAGAGATACCACGTTGGTGGTATCAGATGCCACTAAGAATCCAAGTAGGACTAAGCACATTGCACTTCTGTCACCTAATCTCTACCATAAATCATCTGTCACAGCAACCAAGAGTGTTTCCATCCCTAATCTAGTATATCCTAGAATCCTTGAACAGGATTCTCATTGGCAATGAAGTTATTGCTTAGGACCTGAATCCTGTTGTCAGTCCCAACTAGAGAAAATTCATCAAATCAATGGGAATTACATAAGTGTTTATTTACCATTCAATAACTGATTCAGTAGATCTTCTCTAGCTGGACCACCAATAGGATGTAGGCTTTGGATTACCCAGGGTAAATAATCTGTCACCTGCAAAATCACCCAGAGCTGAATGGGTGTCCCCACCCTATTCCCAACACCTTTAATTAGTTTTATCTTGTGGCTATTTGAAATGACAGATTTTTGCATTTTTTTTAAACCATACTTGTTTGCAGTAAGCACATTTTTGACATTATCTATCTCAAGCAACTCCCATGAAACTGAAGAAATGAGCTACTAGATAATGTCAAAAACATGTGTGGTTTTTTTTAAAATTCCTCTGGAGGGATGAAGCGCTGCAATCCAAAGGGTACTTGCCATTTTATGGGAAGAAATAGAGCCTGGAGGATCAGCAGGGGCTTGGCTAAGAGAGTAGAAGGCCTCAGTTGAGCTTCAGACCTTGCTGGATAGAGGTACTCACTTGGAGCTATCCAAGATGCTGCACCATCTGACAAGCTCTGCCATCTTGCTATGGGTTGGTACTGGCACTACATGAGATAGCACCCCATTTTCTTTCAGTAGGGTGACCTTCAGTCCTCCCCAGGACGCCAAGGGCTGTGTATACTCATTGCTTCTTGCTGAGATTTTCCTTGCAGTCCAGCGTTAGGGGTTTGTGGGAGACTGGGATTCTTCTTATCCTAGACAAAGACCCTCATCAGCCTTGCCTGACCTTGGTTTTCTACATTTTATCTGCATGCTTCAACTAAAGATCACAAATAAAGCAAAAGATGAAGGAGAAACTATTTATTCTTCTATAAATGGGGCCAGGCCATTTATCAGCTTAGTCAGTTTGAAAAAATAATTGCATTACTGGCTATATTCTTGCTTTTTTGCCATTAATTTTACCAACTCAACTAGTTTTTTTCAATTAATTTTACTCATGATAATATTCATCTAAAGTTTAATTGGAAAGTATAGTGTCTGTTGAATTAGCTTTTACTAGTTTTGAGCACAGGGAAAGAACTTTTATATCATCTGCTGAGAAGACATCATCTTTAGTTAATTGGAGATTTTTCTCACACCATTTAGCTATTAAACCCTAGCATATGGGCTTTGATTGGTTTTCATATTCAAACAAGGTGGTGGAAGGAGGGGGAGTACAAAAGGAGTACAGTAAGGCAAATACAGATAATTCAAAGTAAGGATATCAATTTTTTCTGTACACATCATATTGTAGTGTGGTATTGTTACCCTGTTTACTGGGGGTCCCATGAGGGACACCTAAATGTGCTCAACTATAGGTGGGGGAAATTAGCTCAGAGCACTGCTTTAGAGTTACGAGAGGCAGGGTAACTTAGTAGGATCTTGTAACCCAGTGTCTACAGGGTCAGGCCAAGTCAAGAAGCAGACCGGTTTGAAAGCAATGAATGATCTTTATTAAATACAGGCACACAATGTAAGCAACACAAGCACACAGATAACTACGAAAATAAAGGTGTGAGTAAGATAGCGGGATTTTCAGAGGGATAGTTCGTTCGGGTGATACGAAATCTGTTCCTGAAGCCTGGAAGAAGATAGAGAGCGATGCTGGGGTTCGGTGTGGCTCAGCACGTGGAGCTGAGGGGAAGCTCGCCAAGCAATGCGGCAGCAAGGCGGTCTGGAACTCGGGAGCGATCCGAGGAAGGTCTCGGAATCAGGGGCTTTTATAGGGAGAAGTGTGGCCTACAGCCATACCACCCTGAACACGCCCGATCTCGTCTGATCTCGGAAGCTAGGCAGGGTCGGGCCTGGTTAGTACTTGGATGGGAGACCGCCTGGGAATACCAGGTGCTGTAGGCTAAAAAAAAAAGAAGAAGAAGTGTGACTGCAGGCTATGCCTTACTCAGGGACAACAATGAGTTTTGGGTACGAGACAATGTCTCCGAAAGGTCACAATTTAGCATGATGAAATCGGAGCCGAATTAACAATGGTGTAGCCAGTATGTAATGCACAATGCTTGACAGTGGACGGTTCAGCCTTTGTCAAGTTGCCTGTTCGGGGCAGGGAGCCTTTTGTAGGTAGCGCGCATACATAATGTGGTGTTTGCCGGGGAGGTCCCTGAAGTTGCGATCTGGCTATTTCTGGCTTGCCTGTATTGTTTGAGAATATTTCAGCCTTTAAGTTCCGAGCCTAATTTCGTGCTTGTCCAGGGGCCTCACAAACATGTGGAGAGGGGTGGTATGGTAAGGCTGAATTATGATATCAAAGTGATATTGGGTGCTATTGCCAGGTAGGCCTAAACTGCAGTAACAGTATATTCTCCAATATTGACTGAATCTCGTGTATATATACTTGAATATATCCCACTTAAATATTTGAGTATTTCCCACTGAGAATAAAGAACATCCTTAGCAGAAAAAAATAAGAGATGATCAAACTACTTGTTCTAGGGCTTTAGAAGATAACAAATGGGATAGCTGGTGTTGTATTTGTTGGAAATTATGATGTTTCTAAACCATCCTTCATCCATATGGTTGCCGGAGTGGAGTGCAAACTTAGTTAAAACAATAAAATAATTAAGGCAGTACAAACTCCTGATGTTCTATTGAGACCAAAAAACACACAGAGAGAGCATTAACTAATCTCAAAATGCTGTGGCATTTTATTGCAGTAAAGCTATCCAATACATTTCTTGCTTAAGTGTGTTTCACTGATTTTGTAAACAAAGTAGGCTGGGCTGTGATAGGACTCTTTCAATTAAATAAGCCAGCTTTTCCATGACACTTTTGATAGTGTCATGGCATACACTGAGGAGTTCCCCTCAATTGCGGAGGGGAGACAAAAAGCCTCAGAAGGAGGATTTAGAGGAGGAGCTGGGTCTTTCAGTTGCTGGCTACCTTCTGGGGCCATTGAAGACCAATTGTGAGACTAGGGATTTCTCTTCCCCAAAGCAGTAGATTGAAGACACTGACATGGAGGCAGAAAGGCTCCTACATCGTCAGGAGAAACAAGGCAGAAGCAACAATCTGAGAATGCTCAGCTGTGCCAGAGTGCATGAATCCAACAGAGTCTTATTGCTAAATCTGTCCTGTAGAGCAACAGCCTGGCCTCCCCCAGTAACTACCTGTGAGCTGCTGGATTCACCATCTGCTCTCATTAGTTGTGAACCCTATTTCTAGCATTCCTCTTTGCTATCAGATTTTCTTGCCTACTTTGACCCCTAGTACTTTTTCTGGACTCCTCTTTGGCTTGTTTCCTGTTGTCTGACCAACTGGCAAAACACCAGTGTGTTAATCTCACATAGGACTGCTTATAGACAAAGCTATCTGTATCTGCTACTTCTAATGATGCTCTTGCCCTTGTTGTTGTTGTTTTTTTGGGTGGGGGTGCTTTGGCTGAGGCTTGATTCTGACTC
Source organism: Iguana delicatissima (assembly GCA_948472985.1). Lineage (NCBI taxonomy): Eukaryota > Metazoa > Chordata > Lepidosauria > Squamata > Iguanidae > Iguana > Iguana delicatissima. The sequence goes on from CAOKZL010000757.1 coordinate 130,158, forward strand.
CACTCCTTGATGTTCTCTTTCATTGCCTTCTTGTCCCAAGGAACTCCGAGATCCTGTTTGGGTACTTGCAGCCATGAAACAGATAGCTGGGAAACAATTTGCCCTCCTGGATAAATATTGGAGACATACTTGATAACAAAACAAAAACTTAGATATTGACATCAAGAAACAGATATTTAGCATCTTTAAGAGTCATTTCAAAGAGATAATTTCAACAGCTGGAAGTGTAACTTGTCATATAAGCTCCACCTGTTGAAATTCCCTCTTCTGTACAGTTGTTAAAGGTGTAGGCTTCTATGAGTTATAGTTTAAAAACTTGTCTTTTCCAACTTCTGCTTTCTCCATTGTGGAGAAAGGAATGGTACAGGCAGGGGCACAGTGCAATTGCTCCATAGTGGGGGCATAGCAAAAGGTGGTCACAATGACGGTATTGCACTCCATGAAATTTTCTTTCCACCTCCAAATTTCAAGCACTGCAGTAACCTCAGTTTATCTTTTAATACAGTTCAGGCATCCAAGGAAAAGGGGCAGGCAAATTTACTAAGGGAGTGTGAATACAGCAAATATGAGTTCTAGGTTTGAATGATTTTCAGTTTCTCACTATCTGGAATGCTAGAAATTTAGAGACTGAAGGAAAATTTCATTGTGGGAGCCAGAATTTTTATTTGGGGGCAATGCTCTCAGTTTGTCCCTCCTTGTAGCTATTCCATTGACTCCATGCCTCTCTACATGGGGGGATCACTGACTTTGGTTGCCTCCCTTCTTCCTAATGAGGGAGGGTGAGGGAGAGGTGAAGCAGATTCACCCAGCACTGCAATATGCTGCTTAAGGAAGAAGCTGAATCCTAAGCTGGCTGTGATTTCACCCACTCCCATCTCTTTCCACAGCCAGGGAGGTTGAGTGAAGAGCACAGCTAACCGTGCAGTGGCCTGGAGAAGCTCTCCGTGAGACCAGGGATCAGTTGCTATCCTACTTATCTGAGGGGAGCAAGCCTCGCTCAGGGTATATGCAGCCAGGTGGACCAGCCACTTGGGTTAAGTTCAAGCCATGAGCCACAGGTTTTACATCCTTCCCAAAATGGACAAGTGGTACATGTATAAAAATAGTTCCTCCAATGGGAAGGCTGCCTCTTTCCAGTTGTATCCAGGGTGTCCTGCCCTGCTCATCCTTTAGGTCTTTCTCAGCCAATGTGATATTCTGGGGATTCCCCCACATATCTCAGCAGGAACACATGGCGCTTTTCAAGTACTTTAGCCCACACTATGATGTTTCTGCCCAAGTGCTGACAAAGAGATGTGGGAGTATCATGCTACCTGCTACCACACAGACTGGTGGATGTCCACAAGGCAATCGGTGGTTTATCCTTTCAAAGCACCCTTCAGATTCTGACATGAAGGCACACAGTTTAGGAACTGATGTTGGGATAGGCTCTGCTTTTCCAAACTCCATGCAAGTCTCACAAGATCCTTTTTAATGACTCCCATAATGCCTCTGGGCAAGCCATCCAGCTTCAGTGAAGCTCTCCTCTCTCTGAACAGAGTAACAAAGCAACAGCATGTGTTCTTGCCAGTTTGGTTTATCCACTTTTACAGTACAGAGTAGATAGGTTGTGATACAAGGACCGTGACTCTTCAGTTTCAGTCACATCTCGGCATATCAGGTGGGCACATCCTCCATATATCCAGCCACAGTTTTGTCACTCTGAATTTGAATGCCACATTTATTTCTGCAACCAGCTTGTTATTGTTAGAGGAGGAAGAAATCAATGCAACAATAGAGTAGAGCAGGTGACTTTGAAAGATAAAGATAATCAAGAAACCATGTAAGTGTTTCCAACCACCATATTCATTTCTGTTAGGAAGCTCATTAAATAGCTCCCTGCTGAGGCAGCAGGAAAGAGTCTGTTTACTGGACAAGTAAGTGTGTCTCAATGCACTGGGTTAATTTATCTTAAATTATGTATTTTTTCCCATGAATTACAGTTGTTGAAAACATAGCAGCTGGGTTGCTGAGATGAAAACCAGAAAGATGCTGAAAAAAGTTTCTTTTCTGTCAGGAACTCACTAAATAGTCCACATTTCAAGATGCCCCATCCACTTTCAGGGAGAGATAGTATGGTGTAATGGTTCTGAGTGTTGGGCTAAGACTCCAAGAGACCAAGGTTTGAATCCCTGGTCAGCTATGAAAACCTGTTGGGTAATTTTCAGACTTCCTCTGAACAACACTTGTGAAGAAAGCCCTATGAGAGTGTTGCTATAAGTTGGAGTCAACATGAAGATGCATAGCAACAACACAACCAGCTTTTAATAAGATCTATTCCTCTGTGTTTTAGGAGTAGCCAGTGCTGGCCTACCACTGAGCAGAATGAATTGGTTGCCTCAGGCACCAGATCCCAAGAGGCGGCAATGATATATCAGAGGAGAGGAGCATGACCCATGAGGCCTACTCAAGTCAACCTGTTGCCTTCAGGTGAAGAACATTCTCAGTGTTGAAGACTGATTCAATATTGAAGATTGTGATGGAACCGATATCCAGTTTGGCCCTGCAGTTCCAACCCTTGAGCTTGTATCACTCACCACCCCCTTTTACCCTTGGGATCGCTCCCTGGATCTGGGACATGGGCCCCAAGGTGACCACTATACTGGACATGTGGATCTGTGGATCAATGATTTCAGTGTGTGACTGAATCCTTCTTATCACCTCTTAAAACATTCAGACAGAGTTGAAGAAAATAAAACCAGTAAAGCTTTACTATATACATGAAATAAATATCTAGCCTTATGCTGGTTCCACACACAGTACACTGTAACACCTCAGTTTCAAACAAAGAACACATTTCCCTCAATTCTTTCCATCTTCTCAGCTCCCAAAATCCTATTCAGATCTCCTCCATTCTTTTCTTCCTAACTTTGCCCTAGCCAACTGTTATTTCTAACTAGTCCAATTTTTTATTCTGACTGGCCCCATCTAACCATTTAACATACAAGCCTCTAGGTTATATCTTTTACCCATAGTATGCCCCCCTACACACACACATTCTGTGAGTTGTAATTGGCTGCCTAGGCCTGCCCAACTTCTGGGTTGGTCCTAAACAGGAAATCAGAAAAGATGCCATCTTGATTTTTTTTTTGATTTTTTTTGTCTCAGATAACAAAATATCTTGAGCTGGCCCACTTGAAGGCAGATAATAGGAGAATGTTTACTTCCTAAATTTCCGTGTGTTAGGTTATTCTTAAAAACATGCTGACAAGGTAAGCAAGAATATTGGCAGGCTCTGGTTGAGACAGAGGCCATTTCCGCACGGGCTTAAAGAAATGGTGCAGAGCATCCTCCAGAGAGGACGTCTGCACCTGGGAGTGGACTGGGTCGGACCTACTTACTGTAAATCTGCACCTCAACCTGCTCCGGAATGACCCGAAGTGGTTGTCCAGCGTGCTTTTGAAAGACTGCTTGAAAAAGGTCTTTCAAAAGCACGGAGCCCGCCACTCCATTCCTGCGCTCTGGTGCAGATTTGCAGACTCGCACCAGTACGAGCCTGCGATCTGCCAGGGGAGGGCTTTAGGCTGGCGAGCTTCAGCGGTTGGTGGAGAGCCTCCACCAACTGGAAGCCACCATTTTCGTCCCTGGAGCAGTGTGGAGCAGCAGCCACACACTGCTCTGGACCAGCCTGGACCCAAGCATCGAGCCCAAAGGTCCGGTAAGTACTAGCACAGGGCAGTTCCCTCGCCCTGTGAGGAAATGGCCAGAGTGTAACATCTGGCTGTGTAGTTCCACATTCCTCCTGCCTTTGAAATGCAGTTTTAAATAGTTGGGTCCCACTACCACAGCTGTCTGCAGGTTGGGGGAGAAAGGGGATGACCAGACTACATCTAGCTGCAGTTTGCTGCTGAAGTTGTCTGCCCAAATCTGCAAAAACTCACTATAAATCAGTAAATGGCTGGGGTAGCAGGCTCCAACTCTTTAAAAGTGCTGGGTGCTCAGGCAGGTGAGAAATGGATGTTGCACATGGAGTGAATAAGCCCTTTGCAACATCCAAAAAGAGAAACGTATGTGCATATGACCTGGAGTTAGGCATATATACATCATTGACAGGATTCCAGCCATGGCCACACTGAGTAACTCAACCTTAAGAAAACTTCTGTGCCTCAGCTTTAGTGCTTACCTCCATGGCATGGAAACACTAATTACTATGTTTGTAGAAAGTACTGAGGAAATGCTATAAGGGATATTGACAATTCTCCTAAGTTTAAAAGTTATGCAAAATGTAAAATTCCTCCAGATGTGAGAATTTAAATCAACAGTTGGAAAATATTACCATGCTTGTTTTCCTCAATACTTAAAGAGCCAGGGACAGCGAGTGCTGATTTGTCAGTGAAACTTGCATTAACATTGACTCTCTGAAAATGGGAATTGCTGACCAAAAGTGTCTCAAAGGGAAACATAATGTTTTTCTCATAAATTAGATGATGAGGTGTCATCCTCCATCAACTTAATTTTTATTGGCGAAGATCATACATAGTTGCATAGCAGCATTTCATATGGAATGCTGCTTTGGATCCTCTGTCACCATGCCCAGGACTCACTGTATCTCTTTAGTAACCCCCCATGTCTTTTCCATGACTGGGGCAGTGGGAGTGGGAAGCATCTGGTTATGTTTCCTTAGCCAGACATAGACTGAGGTCAACTTCCACCACAATCTGCCAGTGTTCTCTGGAGGTCTCAGCAGAAGAGGTCATCAAACCATTCTTCTCTGATCCCCTATTCTTTCCACCAGCAATCCGAATGGACATGGTAGAACTGTCAAAGTGACATAGTGAGTCTTGGAGGCTTTGGTCATTGCCAAGGAAGAAAGAGAACATCAACCTTTACAACAACCACAAAAATATATACAGAAGCATAAGGTGGAAATACGCTTGCATATGTTACTAAAAGGATGCTGAGAGTGGAGTGTTTATGATGGGTCAACATGTTCTTTATTTTAAAGTCTCCATTCCTTATGAGAAATCATGTATTTTAGCAGCTGGCACATGCTGATCCAGATACTTGGTAATTGATAGCTCTAGTTCTTATCCAGCTAAATTGATGGCTGTACATCTGTTGATTTCCAAGGGATTAAGACTACAAGCTGGGTAATATCATTAATCAGAACATTCTTTTAGAATCTAAGTGGCCTCATAGTATAGCACAATTGGTTGAAAGACAGTTGTTGTTTTGTTGATCATGGAGAGACTACACTAAGGAGATGAAGCAATACTTTTAATTGACCAGGTTTTGTTGCTTTAGAATTGGCAAGCTTTGGAGTTACAACAGAATCTGCCTGGTAGAATATTAATTTTAGTAATTCAGGCTGAAATTTTCTCTGACTTTAGTTCTTAAAGCAGTTTGAAGTTGGTAAGACACTTACAGAGCAAAGTAACTGAAATGGGAAATGCTTACCGATACAGTAGGGGAAATCTTGCCTGACAGAAACACATTGCATCAATTTGGCCACTAGCAAAGGGTGGATGTACAATAGTGTTGAAAATGGTGGTTTATAACATTTTTGTAACATTCTCTGCCTAATGAATTCCTAGGAGTAGCCATTAGTTATGCAACTGCCTGATTTCCTGTTCTAAGCTGTTTTAAAACACTTTTCTACCTCAAATGGAGGGTTTTTCACTGAGCACATTATTGTCCATTCAACACTGTACAGATCCAAGTGTTGCAAAACTAAAACCCAACCAAGGTCAAACAAGAGAACAGAATATCCCATTCCTGTTCTAGAAAATTGGGGGAACAAACAATGACAGTGATTTCTTGGACATCTAAAGATTTTTAAAAAAAATCAAAAATAGTGTGTTGAATTGTCTGTGGGTTTTTGATCTCAACAGGGACATCTCCCTGTCAATCAAATATGAAATTATTCCTCAGAAAATATAGTTTGGAGGACTGGAAATGAGCTATGTCTTCACTAGTTGTTCACTAATGAACGCAGCACATAATTTGTTTGAATTGGCAAACCATAGTTAGTGCTCACTCTCCAAATGATGGTTTGCAATTCTGGTTTGAAAGGCAAATGCTGACCATAGTTTGCCAGCTCAGGGATCACAGCAAACTATTTTTAAGAATAAAGAACCGAAAATAAAACAATCTGTGAGAGAGGAAGGCAGAGAGCAAGAGGGATATGAAACAATCATCATGATTGGAGTGGTGGGGGCACAGTTCAACTTTAAATGTTTCTAAGACTGTTCTTTGCTGGACCTTTCCCCTGCTGATTGAAATCTACAACGGTGCCCTTGGTGAGTGTGTTTGCACTGTAGAAAAGGTAGGTGGTGCTCAAACAGATGATTGTAGGACAGCATGGAAGCCAGGAGAGAAGATGACAAGATGTGGGTCGTGACCTTCTGAGCGCACAGATGTGTACTTCACCCTGCTCTCTCTTTTGTAGCTGATAATTAACTGGCTTACTCATTAATTTCTTGAGGAAAAGGATGCAGGCCATTCTACTAATAAGAAAGAAAGAAAGAAAGAAAGAAAGAAAGAAAGAAAGAAAGACAGACGAAGGAAGGAAGGTTGGTTGGTTGGTTGGTTGGTTGGTTGGTTGGTTGGTTGGTTGAGAACTTCATTTATGGATGAAGAAATGCTACAATGTTTTTGCTGTCTTGCACAGAAAGAAGTCCTAAATAATAAAAGCTTTCAACCGGGGGAGGGGATTCCCCACAAAACTCCAGGAAATATCTGAAGAAATAATACTTAATAAATTGCCCACTGTTAGAATTTAGATCAGTTTTCCTCAGTCTGTGGACCTTCAGATACGTTGGAATTCAAAACATCACCCCAGCCAGTATGGGAGTTGTAGTCCAACACATCTAGAAAGTGCCAATGAGAGAGGCTCCTTAGACTATTCAAAACAGATTATGTGCACTAACACTCCACAAAAGTGAATTTCCTAAGTCAGCATGGTTTGGAACTAGTTTGCAGAATTAAAGATGCTTGTAAGGAATTCAGTTTAGGTATATTTAGATTTTCTGAAGTAGTGAATGGATGTCTTAATTACACATAGACCTTAGAAAAGAGAACAGGGCATCTGTACCTTTGGCAGATATAGAAGAGAGATTTTTGGTACATGTCTAGCTTGTCATGCCCACCTTCTCAACAGTGTTGATTATTTGAACCAGCTCTTCCCCCTGCCCAGAAATACGAGTGCTGTTAGTGTTTCTAATTTTCCTGTATTTTGCTCAAATTACTTTAAATTCTTACCAGATTCCTTAGTGCTTAATCTCAAACACAGATGGTTGCCTCTTTTGCATTGATGTGTGGTCCCATTGCTTGGTTGGTTGGTTGCTTCTTTGGAAGGATAGACTTGTACAGCCCAACCCGCCCACACTCTGCTACCACTGTGAATTGTGTGTGTGTGAAGTGTCTTGTAATAGAAAGGAACGAGGCCAACCTTGTGATTAGGCAGTGAGGTGGCTACCTCAGATAGAAGATCTTGTCAGACAGAAAATGACAGACAGTTATTGGAGAACAGACTTGTGTGTATTGCAGTCAGCAATACAATAGCCTGCAATCTTCTGGTAATATACTGAAATCTGGTTAGTGTCTGTATATGGAACAGAGGGTCACCCTTTTTCACGTTGATTAAGGCAGCTAAACGTTTTGAGTTGGCTGTGGATAGCAACCACATTGGGGACACTATTGTTATGATAGCTATGAATATCATAGTCTCAAGAAAACAAAGAAAGTATGTTTGAACATAGTTTCCTCTTGGTATTGACTTAGTTGACCTGCTTGGAGATACCTGCCAAGTATCAGAACTAAGGGCAACAAATTGCTTAAGGCTACCTACCTTTCCCTCTGGAAGTATTTCTGGACTTTAAAGCTGCTTGGGAACTGCAGTGGGACTACATCCAATCTATTTTCCTCCACCACCACCACCACTGCGGTGGGTCATCCATTTTTTCAAAACTGGAAGGCACTTTCAGAGCTATTTGGGGTCCAAGAATGTGCAGATGAGCCCAAATGGTTGAAAATGGAGAATCTCCTGAAAACTTCTGGGAACACAGTTCCCCATTTCGGACAGTAGTGGGCTCCAGGGAGAATCCAGCAGTGATCTGGCAGCATATTATTGGGGGACATAGTAGGTTGCACAAAGAAACAGCAAAGAAAAATCATAACTGTCCACTTTTGTGTTCATGCAATTAGAAATAGCAGTGAAAGTTTTTTTTTTAAGGAAATTGCAGGGGTGATCTAAACTATACTCCTGGCACAATGGTAGAGGGCTTTAACCCTGCTAACCGAGATTCACACCTGCAACTTACCTTTTTTTTCCTTCTCTCTTTCTCTCTCTCTCTATATATATCCCATTGCTAATTTGCATAAATTGGTACTTCTGTGTTAGTTTGCTTCCACTCACCCCCCCACTTAAAGTCAACAAAAGGATAAAATTTAACTTGATCATGTTGGTTGCCTTTGGGTTTTTGAGGGAAAAGAGGAGAAATGTCTCCAAGGGCTTAGTGGATTTATTAAAAATGTATTTTTTTTTTATTGTAGAACAAGCCCAACACATGTTGGCCTATGTATATATTTCAATAGCTTTCTTCATACATAAATACAAATAATAGAAATGTCAAGGACAACACATATAATTATACCACAATATCTACAGAAAGTATCATGATGCATTTCAGTTATGATGTTTTATGTGGATATTATGGTTTGTATTGTCTTTGGATTTTTAATCACATTTTTTGGAGGTATGCAAATGTAACAAAGGGTCTGGAGCAATTGTGCAATGGTAAATGTTGGAGTGCAGGTATTCATAACAACAGTCCCTGTAGCCTAGGGCTGGGAACTATGTACCTCTCTAGATGTTGTTGAACTGCAATGCCCAGCATTGCTCACCTTTGGCTTTGCTGGCTAGGCCTGTGGGGAATTGCAGTCTAACAATAGCTGGAAGGCTGCACGGTTCCCATTCTTGCTATAGCTACATCCTCCAAAAGAGTCCCCCACCAAAAAAAATTCAAATAGCTAACGAGCATTGAGAGCCAGTGTGGTATAGTGGTTTGAACATTCGACTACAAGCCTGGTGACCAGGGTTTGATTCCGCATTCAGCCCACTGGATGTCCTAGGGCATGTCACACACTCAGCCACAGAAAAAGCCTGTGACAGGTTTGCCTTGAGTCACCATAAGTCGGAAACAACTTGAAGGCACACAACAACAACAACCAACATTGCTACCAGGAGCAGATAATTTATAAAGGTAATAGGACTCAATTGACTAAAACACAAGTACTTTGTATAATAACAGAGATAAGATGACATCACAATAAATTGTTGCTGGGAACATGCATCTCTCTCTCTCTCTCTCTTTCTCTCTCACACTCACACACACACATGCGCACACGCTCTGGTGCAGATTGCAGTTGTAGGCAGATGATGCCATCATCCCTGCTCATCCAAAAGTCCCAGTGCTTTGACCTTTCAAGCCCTGCTTCTACAGCAGTCCTGGTCTGCTGATGAGTTGGAAAGAGAAATAGAAAGGAAAAGATGTAGAAGAAATTCATTCTGTAGAAGATCTGCCCACAATATAGCATTAAGAGCACACTTTTTTTATAGCAGTTGCAGTTAGCAGTTACATTTCTATACTGCTTATCAGTGCAAAGCACTCCCAAAGCAGTTTACAATGTATTTAGCTAATGGCCCCCAACAAGCTGGGTACTCATTTTACTGACCTACAGGAGGATGGAAGGCTGAGTCGGCCTGAAGCCCTGCAAGGTTGTGGCTGCAGTACCAGCATTGCGCCACCAGGGCTCCGACATCTACCTCTGTGTCTACTTACAAATAAGCCTCACTATAAATTCAGTGGGACTTACTTAGGTGCGTGTGTCTAGGACTGCAGCCTTGCAAAGGGACAGCCACGCTTGCTGGTATATCTTTGCTTTGCTTGAAAACAAGTTAGTAGGTCTCCCCACTGGCAACCCCATTTTTCTTTTCTTTGCTGATTTCTCAACGATTAAACTGCTTGAGGGAGACATTGGGAGCCATTCGTAATCACGCAATGAGAAAAGCAATGGCTTAATCCATACGGATGCATACAGGATATTCAGCAAAGCGGTTTCAGCTATGAATGGAGAGTCTCGGGTTGTTTGGCTGCTATTTCCTATCTTGCTTACTGGAAAATGCAGCAAGCAAAATCCACCTGAAAACTAGAACTGAAAATTGGACAGGTGGTCCCTGCAAGGCTAAAAATGGCTCGAAATAGAAAAATGTTGGGTGAGAACTCCTCAAGTCTTATTCTATCACCTTTAGAAGAGATAAGGTAGGACAGGTGGGTGGAGAACAAAAGAGTAGGAAGAGGATAAAGGGGTAGTTGTGATGGTAATAGGATCATTGGTGCTCTCAGTTAGCTAAGACTTGTCTTCATACGGCATTAGCCTTTCTCAACCTGCTGCCTCCCAAATGCATTAAACTACAGCTCCCATTATTTTCTGATACTGGATGTGCTGGATTACAGCTTTCATCAGTACAGTACAGTCAAATTTATTTTTCTGGGAATTATGGAACCTGTGGTCCAACGTGTTTTGGAGGATGCTGGATTGCAGAAGGATGGTATGTATAGATAATAACACACAACTGTCTGCAGCAGAAGTGCACAAATTGTGGCCCTGCACATATTGTTGATCTTATGGTTCCCCACCATTGGCTGGCTAGTGTTGATGGGAATTGCACCACAACAGCTGGAAGACCACACATTGCTAGGTATTGATATAATGATTAGTGGGTCAGGTTAGGACAGTTGCAAGTTTCCATTCAACTAAGCAGCTCACTGGCTGACACTGAATCTAACCTTATAAAATTAGGCCATTTCAGGTACACCTATAAGATTCAATTCCTTCTCTGGAATGAGCAAGATGCTGGTGCACGTACACTGCTTCTGGATCATTGCTACTTAGATTTTTCCTGTGGTGAAACAAATCAAGAAGTCTCCATCTTGTTTAGTGCTAACATCAGGATGAGTGGTTGCTTCCATGTCAAGGATGCAACAAATTTGCTCTGCATTGTACTCCAGACTTTAAACGAGCTAGTCAGTTACTCGGCCTAGGCACAATGGAGGTGTGCATGTTTGCTATTCTTTCCCTTAGAGGCCAGGGTAGTCATAGTTGGGATGGACAGAGGGCCTTCCATCAGCTGCTGGACCTAGGCAGCCCACTCAGCATGCCCAGTACTAAGGAACTGTAGTCCAGAACATCTGGAGAACTGAAGGTTCGCACCACTGCTTTAACAGAGAATCTTTGCACCACCACTAAGCTATAGCCCTTCCACATGGTCAAACTATTGCTATCCCCATGTTGAGGCAGGGGAGTATTTTCAAAAATGCAAACTATTCTGCTTCTGTTCTCAAGTCTGTGTCTCCTGCTAGATACATGTGCAATTGTGATGTGAACTAACTAGTAAAAATGAGTGAAGTTATTAATTTGGTAATTTTCTAACAAAAAGGGCAACAATTGAATTTATTTTTAACTAAATAGATTGACTTAAATTGACATTTCAGCATGCACTTAATTCCAGAATTAATTTATTAATTAATTAGATGAGAGACAGTGCTAAAAAAAAATGAACCAATTTTACATTCATTACTCAGTCCCTAGTTCTCTGGGACATTTTCTCATTGCTGTTATTTTTTTTTCCCTTTGAGGTTGAGGAATTACAATATTAGTCACAAGGGCCAAACAACTTACTTTAGTTCATGGTAAGAGTACAGTATTTTAATTCAAGCTATTGATGTGGAAGACCAGCTTTTTTTTTCCTGAGGTACCAGCACCCAGGATCATATTTATGACTATTGACTACAATAGTTTCTTTTTTGTGTGAAAACTGTCGATGGACTCTTGAACCATCTCTGGTCCAGGAACAGCCAGTTTAAGTAGGATTGTTCTAGTTCAGTGGTTCTCAACCTGTGGGTCCCCAGATGTTCGTGGACGTCAGCTCCCAGAAGCCCCAGCCACTATGGTCAATGCTCAGGGCTTCTGGGAGCTGAAGTCCAAAAACATCTGGGGACCCACAGGTTGAGAACCACTGTTCTAGTTTATTCCAAGCTAAAAAGTTTTAAGCCAACAACTAGCAAGGGTGGCTTGGAAAGGGATGGACTTCTTTTCATCCAAATGGTTCTCCAGTAGTCTATGGTGGACACCAGATACAGGCCATTTCCTCACGAGGTTGATACGTCATAGCAGCATCAAATTCTTACCCTCTGGTCTGCACATTGTACCATTTTAGCATCATAGCTTTCCTCGTGGTTCTCCGTGTTTTCAGCTCCTAGAATGGTTCACTGCAGTTCACTGCGATGCAAAACCACTGTATGTGAAAATGGATGTAAATCTCCCAAACCGGTTCTGCTTTGGTTTTCGCCTACATGCAGAAGTGTAGCATTGATTCACATTGCAGAAGTGGCAGGCTATGGGTGTTCCCAGGCTGTCTCTTCCGTCATTTCCATCCCTATCTCTCTCCGCTCATCAAAGGACAGGCTTCCGTCATGATTGCCTTCATGCATTAAACAGATAGCAAGAAGAGAGTGGAACTGGTAATGGACTGTTAAAACGTGCTTTTTTCTACATATCAACGAACATACATTCCTACGCACAAGTGTAGCAACACAGAAATGTGTTAAAAATGTGTGTGTGTGTTTTCAAAAACAGACCAATCGGCGATGGCGGGGTGGGGTGAGGGAGGGGAATGGGAGTGGCCAGGGACTTGCTGTTGTGGATGCAGCAACCGCTGTTCTCTGCAATGGAGGGGTGCAGACATCACAATTTCTGTATTTCTGAATTCAGTTTCCAAATTGGACTATAAAAACACTGCTCTTGACACGTGGTGAACCACTCCTCTCCTCTCGCGCGGAAATGGCCACAGTCTCCTCCTCAGTCCCAGGAAAGTTGCTTTTAAAGTTCTTAATCCTAAGACTTCTGTTGGGAATTAATAAGCTAAAGAAAGGGCATGAGTTGAGTATCCCTTATTATCACAAGAGAGAAGGAAAGAGAATTGAGGAGAAGGGCTTTTGTTGGGGTGGATGAGAAATAAGAGTTTCAAAAACTCATGTAGTTGTTTTCTTCCCTCCCAAGGTCAAGATGGGGACAGCAAGAGATACTAAAATCATGGATGGCATTTTCAGTATTTATTTATTTATTTATTTATTTAAGTGTGTGTGTGTGTGTGTGTGTGTGTAAAACATCACACAAAAACAAGTAGAAAATTAGCACAGCATTTTTCAGCTCCATGTTTTTAAGGCTTCTAGTGTAAGCACTACTTAAATTTAAATGATAATTGAACATAAACACAATGATTGATTTTTCTCCTTCTAATGTAAATGTAATTGAGTTAGGCCGTTACCACACAAAGTTGTCATACCACCACAGCAATGCCTTGTTCTTGTCCAGGACCTGTGCTGTTGCACAACATCATCTGTAACCAGTTTCTATCGTGTTGCCATGCATTGGAAATCTGCCCCTTTTCAATGCTGAAAAAAATCCAGTAATGGCCCCCACAATCCTGTCAGCTGCGTGAGTGTGGTTTCTCAATAGTGCTTGATAGCAATTACTGCTAATTCAGGATTGGGCCTGGTGTGGGCATTTCCAGGTTGTCTCTCCCTCAGCTGCTCCCATGGCCTGGCAAGTTTGACATCTATCACTTCTTTGTTTATTCTAAATTCTTCCTTTGAGTTAAATTTTTTTATTTTTTAAATACATTTAGTGTTATAGTGCAAAAATGCAATAGTGTACAGGCGTTGCAAAGTTGCTGCGTGAGTATGGCTTACAACCCCCCCAAAACCTGATCAATCACAAACTGTGGAATGGGGAAAAGGTGTGGAAAAGGACTTGCCAATGACACTGCAATGTGGAGAGAATACCAGTGGCACTGATGCTACTCATCCACTTAAGTCGAAAGGGTGTGGTAGAGAGCATTCAGAACCTGATACCATCATGGAAATGGCAATGCTGGAATTGAAACAGACCAATGCACTATTGAGGCATGGTTCAGTAAGGGCCTTAATTTCTTTTAACTTATTAACAAAACATGTCAACCCTTTTCTACTAATGTACGTATCTCTGGTTTCCAAACTGCATAATAATCTAGCAAAATTGCGGGTAGCTAAAGTGTTACAAAGAGTTCAGTTTTAATCAAGTGACGGAGGTTGTATAGGTTTCACCCCAGTTTCAAAGCAGAACTTACTAGGTGGACATAAAATGCTTTGTAGATTGCTTTGCTTTGTCTGGAAAGAGCCCAGATTCCTAATGCATGGAGCTGAAGTGGAAAATGTTCCTATTTTTAGGCCAGTGCAACAGGACCACCAACACACTGATACACAATTTGTTGTTCTTTGACTTATGGTGACCTCCAAGGCACCCTATCATCAACAAATTACACTTCAGCAAATTTTGTCCACAAAAAATGACATTTAAGTAAGACATGTGCCTTTATTGTGCACGCAAACCACAGAATTCAGTGAGACTTACTCCCAGGTAAATATGCTTAGAATTTCAGTCATGATAATTCACATAAATTCAATTTAATGTTAGGTACTGCAGCTTTTGGTGTGCTGCATATGCTGGTTTGTATGTATGTGCACACACACATGTAACACATATGCACACCACACAGGTCACAATTATATGCTTCAGAACTTCTCAATTTACCAGTACACCACTGCTGGAAATTCGGATGAAACTAATGACTTGATTTGTTAAATATATTTTTATTATTTGCTACCTGAATTGCAATGAAATATTGCTGCAATTGTTTGTCAGTGTTAGAGTCTGGACACATTCAGTGCTAATAAAAAAGTGTCTTGTGATTACACGTAGGCAAAATGGATTTAGCTGTTCCTCTTCAACTAAATCATGATGTGCGATAATGAACTGAACAAGGTTGGCTTTTGAATCTAGAAATCAATGCATCATCCTTGGATGTTTTCTTTATAACATGGAGCTAGTTTCTTGATATTTATTGATAATGTCTGTAGCAGGAATAAGTACTGGAAAGCATCAGCAGGAAAGAAGGAGACTAGGGCCATTTCTACATTAGACTGCTATAGCGCTATTATTCCACTTGCAAAATCCTATGGAATCCTGGGGTTTGCAGTTTAGGGAGGGGCTGACTGGCCCCTCGTGAAACTGCAAATCCCAGGATTCCATAGGATGTTGTAAGTGGAATAATATCACTATAACAGTCTAGTACGAAAAGGGCCTAGGCTCCACTGTCCATCACAATAATGAGTGACGATATAGAAAAAAAGGCTGGTAAGTTAATATTCTATATGACAGCGGCTGCTAGAATGTTGTTAGCTCAAAAATGGAAACAAAAAAACTTTCCGATTTATAGCTGATTGGAAGATGAAGCTTTTTGATATACTACAAATGGACAGGTTTACTTATGTGCTAACGAGATAAATTTGAAAAATTTACCAAAGATTGGGAATGTGTGATACAATATTTCAGAAACTTGCGGGGAGATATAAAGATAGTGAACATTGATTTTTGATTAACAAATGGTAATTACAGAGGAAAAAAACATTTAAAAAGTGATAGACAGACATGTTGAATCTTTTCTTTTGGATTTACTAATATTTCTTATTCGGGGGGAAGTCATGGATGATTGAAGGAGGAGATTAAAGTAATAAAATATAAATTTGGTATGTATGTAGATATCTATGTGTTATATCTTTGATGAGCTTGAATGAATGTTAATGTTGTTTTGTTTTATTGTTTTTATATAAAACTTTATAAAAAATAAATAAAAATAATATAGTCTCCCTCTTTCCTGTTGGCTATGTCTGTGCAGTTACTTTCCCTCCGAAAAATTACATCACTAGTGAGTACCAGTAGTGAGTACCAATCTTGGGAGAAAGGTGGGATATAAACTGAATGAATGAATGAATGTATAAATAAATAGAAATAAATAGAAACTACAGATGAAGATCGAGCTCATTAATTCAAAGGCCCTTTCCGCACCAGGCAATTAGAACGGGGCAGTGCATCCTCTCACGGAGGTCGTCTGCAGCTTGGAGCGGACTAGAAGCGGACTACTTATCGGAGATCTGCACCTCAGTCCGCTCCAAAATGACCCCAAGTGATTCTCTAGCGTGTTTTCTAAAGACCGCAAAAAACAGGTCTTTATTTTCCTGGAACGCACCATTGCGTTCCTGCTCCCTTGTGCAGATTTGCAGGCTCGCACCAATGCAAGCCTGCGATCTGCGGAGAGCGGGCTTTAGGCGTGGTGAGCTCCAGTGGTTGGTTGGGACCCACAACCAAGCGGAAGCTACCATTTTGGAAGCCGGAAGCCGCCATTTTGGAAGCCAGAGTGGTGCGGATCTACAGACTTCACACTGCTCCGATTCACCCTGGACCAAGGAGAAGCCCTGTGGAAGGGCTTCAGGCACAGTCTGCGTTGCTTTGTACCCCAGAAGAAGCAGTAGGTAACGGCAGGGAGCGATTCCCTCACCTCGTGCAGAAAGGGCCAAAGACTTGGAAGGACCTACCAGTTCAGGCAAGAGTACAGTTCAAGGGTAGATCTCATGGTTTGTATTCATCTCCACAAGCCCTCCAACATTTCACAGATGAAATCTGGGACGTGTTTGACCAACTGACACCAAAACATGATCAAGATGGCAAAAGTTGTTAATGAGGAAGAAAAGAAAATACTGAAAAGGCTGCAGCAGTTAGCTTTTTGCCTAAATCTACTGAGAAGGGCAAGATTCTGCCCCCTTCCTCTCTTCTCCTCTCTTTGCTGAGTTAACTGAGAGCAAGCTACTCTTGCATTTGGAACTCAGTTTGCAGTGGTTAGAGTAAGCTGAGGACTAGGTGGCAAAGTGGGAGGAGGAGAAGGAGAAGAAAGAAACAGGGGCATTGTAAAAGCAGCTGAAAAAGTAGGGTACAAGAGGATTACACAGGACTGTCTCTGCCAAATCTGGACAATGGGTTGGTATCTCTCCAATTTAAAAAACAACAACAACAACTGGGGAGCAGATGATATGAAGGACTCATGGTAGAGTGTCATGCTAACCCAAGTGGGTAGACTGGGCTAGATGAATCAGTGATCTGATCTGATCTAAGCTTCCTGAGTTCAAAGCAATATAAGATTTTTTGGTTATCTTTCAATCTCCTGGCCAAGTCCAATGCTACTCAACCCCTGCCCATTCTCTTTCCAATCCATTCTCATTGTCCTTTATTTTCTTGCTCCTGATGAAAATGGACCAACACAGCAGCTTCCATTTTTTTGTTTTCTTTCGGGCATGGCTATGAGGCTTGTCATGATTATCACTTGTGCTTCAAACCTGACCACCATACAACTACAAGCTGGGAGGCTGGGCTTGGTAGTAATGGGAAGCTTTTAGCTTTTAGGTAAATCCTATTGGTTTATTTCAACTAGAGTAGAACCTATGAATCCATTGCTGAGTGGTGGGCCAATGTGTCAGTAAATCCTGTTAATTTAATGGGTCTACTTTAGTTGAGACTAACAGAATTCAGGACTTTGTTCTTTGTTTAGTTTAAGCATTCCTACTGGGTGGTAGGAGCCAAAGGAGAACAATTGATGATGAACAATAGGACAAAATTATCAGAAGTTCTGTCTCATCATTACATCCAAACACAGCCAGTAAATTCATGTTAAGGTTATGTTATTCTAATATCTGTGCTCCTTTTCCAGTGAAAAAGGGATGCACAGCAGAGAAAGGATTTCAACCAGAAACTTTATGATTACCCCTATTCCCAGTAGATACAAATGTGCTGGTTTACAAAGGAGAGGAAAACCAGCATAGCAATTGACAATAAAATGTATTAAACCCTCCAAAGTCTGATTAGATTATCTGGCTGGGACATAACACTGTAACATGATGTGTTTATTATAATAAGATTATTATATGTCAACCTGTTTTCTAAGGAATGGTTAGTTTTCCTCTAAAGATATTTGAAGAGGAATCAGTCCTGGAAATGAGTTTGCAAGTACATTTAAGCCAACTGTAAATAATGTTGAATAACCCTGAACAAAGCCAATCATATGGCAGCGCTACTATTGTTGCAAGGAGAATGGAATTATCATTCTCTGCGTATAGTAGAAATTTATTTGAGCAACAGCCAGGACCCCATAGGAAAGGTCACCTCTTGGTAGCGCTGAACAGCAGTTCAAAGTTAAGACAGACACATAGAAGCCCAGCTCCCTGTGGAGCATGTCTAAATGTACAATGTGTGTCATGGCTCTGTGTCAGCGTTGAGAGGAGAGACAAAGGAGCAATTCTCAAAGGAGGTCTGTTTCCTCTGCTTTAATAAATGCACCAATTTGATTTGTTTACTCAGATCTCAGCTCCCTTCCCCCATGCAAACTGTTTGGCTAACCTGTTAGTCTCAACTCAGACTGGTAAAACCAGCTAAGCTGATTAGTCTCTCTCTCTCTTTCTCTTGCTCACACATACACACTCACGAAGAAAGGCTACTGGGAAAAGTATGGCCTTCTTGACATTCTGAGGCTTTGGCCTGGATCGATAAGGGTGGAGGGTTGCTGATGCATGAGAGCAGTGTGATTCGACAGTGGAGCGAGCCCCAATCCTTTCCTTTCTAACTGGGCCTTGGGATCGCATGGATATGAGCCATCATGTTTCGCGTCACGTTCAACGTAGTGACAGAGAAAGTTACCTTCACCTTGGCAGCCTGCCCCTCCATTACATGGAAGGTAAGCACAAAAATATAGGGAGAGTACAAGGGGAGGTAAACAAACACAAGGGGAAGAAACTTTTAGTGTGAATATTCCCAAGTAGGCAGAACACAATCGTGATGGAGAGTTGCATTTTCAGAGTTATTTTATGGCTTGGAATAAAAGGTTATTTGCATTTGAGTGTGGGATATGGTCTGTGGTCTGCTTTTTTTTTTCTTTTAGTATGTAGCCATCATCACAAAAACAGGGGGATGAGAAGAAGCCCAAATGTGCAATAGCCAGAAATGTCAAAAATGCTCCAACTACTTCTTCCTAGGATGGTACTAGCAGCATCTTTCAAGCTCCTAAAACTTCTATCATCTGCCTGCCTGCCTGCCTGCCTGTTTTTAGTGAAATTAAATATTGGGCAAATTATCATCTTACGTAATCATAGTAATAAGAAAAGGGTTTTTTTTCCACTGTGTATGGAGGAAAAAGGCATGGGGAGGAAGGGAGAAGAATACACATTGCCATTTGGGCTGCAGTTGTGCAGAAGGATTCTCTGTAATATATAAGTACTTTGATCTAGCACTGCAAAATTAGGTCTAAAGTCACTTCTTACTTTTATTTCATTTTAATTTTTTTTAAAAACTGCCACCATGCTCACCATCTAGTAGAAATAATAGAACTTTTTCTAACTAAAAATATAGTTTAAAATGTAATAAAGATTAGCATGGTTGACACTGGACAGATCACATTTATGTCTTTACTGAAAGTATTTTTATATGCCTTTCTGAAACCAATAAATGAAGCATGCAGAGGCATAAGCCATGAGCATTTAGAAGATTACTGCACTTTACCCAGCTGTACACAGCCAGCCAGCTCTAACGTTATAGGACGTCAGCCTGGTTTTTATAGTAAGTTACTGATATATTAACATGTGGTTTTTTTGTTGTTGTGTGTTCTCAAGTTGTTTCCAACTTCTGGTGACTCTAAGGAGTCTATCATGGGGTTTTCATGAAAAGATTTTTTGGCAAGGGGTTGCCTTTGTCTTCCTCTGAGGCTGAGAGAATATGACTTGCCCAAAGTCACCCAGTAGGTTTCCATGGCTGAGTGGGGATTCAAATCCTGGTCTCCAGAGTCATAGCCCAACTCTCAAACCACTACCCTGTGCTTGTTCTCTGTATTCATGTATCTATGTAGAATTTGATAGGGTTTATTTTTGCGATGACAGTCCCTAAAATCCTAAGGCAGCATGATCAGTTACGATCATGTTTGTGGATCCTGGGGACTCTAGTTCAAAAAGTAACCTTTCTAAGCTCAGCATATATAGCTATATAAATATTAAAATAAGCCTGCACTCCTTTAAGTAACTTGATCTACTGCAAAAGAATAAGTCACAATCATCTCTTTTGATTCCACTAACATTAATAGGGGGTGTACCAAAGCTCATCTGCACTGTTATGCACCCCTCCTTAATTCTTTCTGAGAGATGAGTAGAAGAGGCTTCTGCCATCTTTCTTCTTGGAGAGCATATTGTTGAGAGTAAAGACTACCACTTCCTGTCTGTAGATCACTTGCTTAATAGTGGGTTGCACTTCTAACTCTGACTTGTGGGTATTAGTGTTATGACTACCATGTTAAATATAGATGTGCAAGTTTCAGAGAAAAACAAAAAGTAAATCTGGCAGTGAGTTACATCTTGTCGTTCTGGTCTCATCTGAGACACTTTGAAACAGGTATTAAGATCTGCATTTGGCCAGCATTAATTTGAAGTGTGCATGGATGATCACTTGATTCAAGATACAGTAGGCATGTCAGGATACTCTAGACTGCCAAACAGACAAACAAATCAAGCCTGAGCTCTCCATGGAAGCCAAAGATGACTAAACTGAGACTGTTGCCCTGTAGACCAGTGGTTCTCAACCTGTGGGTCCCCAGATGTTTGTGGACTTCAGCTCCCAGAAGCCCTGAGCATTGACCATAGTGGCTGGGGCTTCTGGGAGCTGAAGTCCACGAACATCTGGGGACCCACAGGTTGAGAACCACTGCTGTAGACATATCATGAGAAGGCATGACTCAGTAGAGAAGACAATAATGCCTGGTCAGATGGGAGGCAATAGGAAAAGAGGAAGACCACACTGCAATTGGATAGACTCAGCCAAGGAAGCCACAGCCCTGAATTTGCAAGATCTGAGCAGGGATGTTTATGACAGAGTGACTGGGAGGTCTCTAATTCATAGGGTTGCCGTAAGCTTGTCGACTTGACAGTAGTCAACAACAAAGACATGTCAGCAACAAGATTCACAGAAGTAACTTGAGTGTTTTTTCCAGCACACCATGATATTCTCTTGACTATATCCTAGCTATCATGAGGCAGATGGCACGCAAACTGGCAGGAAACCATGAAGGAGTTTGAATGTACAAGTCATTCTGCTGGGCTAGACTACAACTCATATCATGTCTGTACTGTCTGCAGATGTTGGGAGTATAATCCAACATACCTGGGCAATGCTGGGTTGAGAAAGGATGTTCTGTCACATCACTTCTTGTAAAAGATTTCTTAATTGTGCATGAAAAAATGTGTCTTGGCATTTTTTGGCCATAAAATGAAAAAAAAAAACCACCTGTGAAGTATATTATAAATCTAGCTGACTGACTTTACAATTAATGGCTAACATTAAAGAAAATGTGCTGGGAAATTAATCATTTATTCTGAAAACAATTGACTGATTTTCATTTTTTTAAAAATGCCCTTTCCTCCCCCCTTTTCATTACTTCATAGAAAAAATGGCTTATAAAATGTTAAACATTGACTGGTTTATTTACAAATGGTTAAGAAATTTACTTTATGAGTAGACAAGATTTAGAACAGCTTGCAACATGATGTTAAAACTTCTTTGGTATAATATGTGATATTAGAGGTACAGAGGGAAGGTAACCAATATGCTCAAGGTGTGCCAGTTGAGAGGTTATGGCAGTGACTACCAACCTGGGATAGGTGTACCCCGAGGGGTACGAACAGAACATTTGGAGTATGTAAAAAAAATTGAATAATAGCTGGAAAAGGCACATAAGACAAGATAGAAGTCAAAAGTTATGAAATTACTTGAATGTTATGATGAGGTTATGAATGGGTTTCCTTTGTTATTTAACCTTGAGAAAAGCCCAGTTCTGTCGTTTTATTATTTTGATGAATGGTGGAGATTCTCTCCCTAAACAATGTGTTGTGAACATGCCACTATAGTGCACATCCTTGGCAGTATGCCTCCTGATAGGGTCCGCTTTCACTGTCTCTCTGCTTTGTGAACATTTGAGTGCTGTCATGCTGATACCTGTGTATAAGTGGACACTTCAGTCAGTCTTGTGAGCAATGCTCAGTGAGTGAGTTCTTCTGGGTCTTCTCACCATCTCTTCTCTTTGTCATCATTTTAAGTTTTAAATTAATTTTTCAGTTTGTGCATTATGGATCAGTAGTTAATGTAATGTAGTTTTTAAAATGTAATCTGTGATGTATTTACGTGAATTCATTGTATCTTTGAGTTTTGAATGTAAATATATTTGCACTGTCTATCTACCTCATTATTCCATTACTTTTTAATTCCATTATTGAAGTATTTATTTATGGTTACAAGATATAGATTTGAAATCACAGCAACTATATTAATTAGAAACATTTTGTTAATAGGAAGGGTACATTCTATGGAAATAGACCACCATGGGGTATGCAAATGAAAAAAAGGGTTGGAAACCACTGGGCTATAGGATACGTCAGAAGCCATGTTATTCCGACAGAATACAAAATATACCACTTCTAAGTCAGGTCAGGAGCATCCCAGTTTCACGGCTCAAACTTGAAATCTTGTGGTAGACCCCGTGATAACAGTAGGTGGATCACAATTCCTGCAGCCAGTCTGGGTCATAAGGGTGGAGCTCTGCCCTCACAGTACAGGTCTTTAAGCCAGCTGTCCATTGTCCTGTGGGTGTACGATAAATTACTTGCATAAGGGCATGCTGGATACCCTACATGCAAGTATCAAAAAAGTACAACCAGGAGTTACACTGCATAATGTTCCAAGTGGTTTCTACTTAGGCTTCCATCTATGAACTTCACAAACAAGGCACTCCTGACCTCTAAACCCTCAAAAATGCTTCTGGAAAGTTTTATTAATAAGGAAAGGAAATTATACCCCCACAACTTCACAAACTACTGAAGCTAGATTTATGGAGCAGTGCAGCAAAAGCTCTAATAGTATGTGGAAGCATCATTACAGGTTATAGGTTAATGTGTCCATAGTGTGCAGTCATTTCTCAAACAGTGGGACAGAGGAAGAAATGGTGTCCCCCTGATCCCACAGTCAAGGTGCATAGTATCCCAGGCTAATCAAATTATTTTGATACCTAAGGCAGAAAGTCTCCACGGTGTCTCTTCCTTGATCTTGGGAGTAAAATACAGTAACAGCTAGGTATATAACTAACCATTTGCTACTCTTTCACAGCATTCAGAATTTGCTAGCTGAGGTGACCCCCTCACTATGCATAAAGATTGGGTTGATCTGTAAAACAAGAACAACTCAATTAAGAATTTTAGATAAAATGTTTGTTGTTGTGTGCCTTCAAGTTATTTCCAGTTTGTGGCAATCCTAAGGCAACCCTGTCATGGGGTTTTGTTTGGGGGAGGGGGTGCCTTTGCCTTCCTCTGAGGTTGAGAGAGTATGACTTCCCCAAGGTCACCAAGTGGGTTTCCATGACCAAGTGGGGAGTCAAATTCTTGTCTCCAGAGTCATAATCCAGCACACAAACTATGCCACACTGGTTTTCACAGATATAATGTATACAACATGAGATAGACAGACAGATAGACAGACAGACAGATGGACACATACTATTTGCCAGAATGATGTCACAGCCCATTCCTATGAAATAAAGTGGATATGCCCTATTGTTTGCCTAACAGGCAGTTGAATATAATATAAATTTGTTGCCATCTTTTAAATATAAGCAATGCCTGGTGTTGAAGCATCTGCCCCTTCTCTCTCTCTCTCTTTCTCTATCAATCCCACCCCCCACCAATTTCAATCCCTCTCTTTGTGCCCCTCTCCTTCCCTCCATCTCTCTTGACTGATACAACCATTATGAGTGAGAATTTACCATCTTAAAGGCTATTGTGTAGAGTGAGGGCTATTTTTTGAGAAAAAAGTGGGAGGTGAAAAGATTTGCTTCGAAAAGCTGAAATCAAAAGCAGGAGTCATGAAAGGAAGGGGTCAAAAAGTGCAACTTGTTAATTATAAGAGGTCTACTGTACTTATGCCAAATGTTTCTTTTCTCTGTCAAGCTGTCATTGCCTTTTAGATTTCTAATTCCCATCCGTTAATATCGGGCATTATACACTTGTGTAGATTTGGCAAACACCTAGTTCTGTATGAATGGCAATGCTTTTTATAGCACTTTTAGTGTATATGGTGTTTTGCTATGCTCTTCTCACTGCTTCTCATGAAGGGATTATTAAGTGGTAAAGCTTTTTCTACAGCACTCAGTGATGTACTGGAAGAGACACATGGTAACAGTGCAGTGCTGGTCAGGGTCTCCCTTCACACTCCCAAAAAATTCCTCCTTCTGGCAGTATATATGGTCATATTTCTTTGCAAAAAAAAAAAAAAGAGAAGAAAAATGAGATAAGGGAAAAGGAACTTTATTTCATTATGAGCTTTCACAATTAGTTTATCAGTACATCTTAACAAGTTGATGGACATCCATGAAAGCTCATGTTGAAACAAATCAGTTTAATCTTAAAGATGCCTTCTCCCCATATCTCCTTTCTGTGTCATCTCTTTGAAAATGTCTGAAGACACAAGAAATAAGGATCCTTTGCCCTCAGTAGAACTTACTGATAGGAACTTTACATGGGATTCCAGATGTGCCCCAAATATTTACCAGTGATATTTTTATTAGAGGTTTTCTTTGGTTGTTTTGTGTGCTTGCTTCAAATGTCTATGATTCATGATGAAGTTTCTAGGCAGAGCATTGGCTCCTTTTGAGAATAAATCACAGAAAAGCAAAACATAAAGATCTGTTACTCTCCCTTGAAGATATTGTGATGGATTCTATTTGGAGATGTAATGATGACCTCACACCTAGGGATGGGGTACCTTATTTGGACCAGATGACTCCTTGCAACACCACTGCACTCATTCCTCCCCAAACGAGATTATTTTATGAGATGTGACCATGCCTACTAACACTCTTGAGTCCCCAGTTCATTTGGGAAGCTGGTTTCCCTGTTCAAAGTGAATTGGGAAAAGTCTGTGAACTTGCACCAGGCAGAGTGGTGGATGTAAGGGCACTTCGGCACACAGCACTTGGGCTGGGGACCTGGCTCCCCTGCACATGGTCTACACAGAACAAAATCTCACCTACTCCCCCACTTAGAGTCTTGATCAGGTAACTTTGCTTTCCTCACTGAGGAGGATGCACCAGTATGATGAATCTCTACTGCTATCTCTGATTAGAGATTGGAGACAAGGAGGGGGGATTCCTGTGCCTGCTACTGGCCTTCTCAATTAGTGAGGCAAGTGGGCATGGGGAAAATCCTGCTCCTATCTCTGATCAGTGACCATAAGAAACAGCAAGATTCCCCCATGTGTCCCCCGATTGGGAAGGGTCAAAGACAGAGAGGTGAATCTCCCTCCATCAGGAGGTAAGGCTTCAGGGAAGGAGTAAGGGCTTTATGTAAGGGAAGAGATTTCCCTGGACCTTCTGTAGGCTAAATGGTGAAAGTTTACAGGCTTGAGTCTCCTGGTGCCTCGACTGCATTACTTCAGATGCAAGGTTTTGGCAAGGGTAGAATTGTATAATTAGGTGTCAATCGGCATTACTTGAGAGTAGAAGAAGACTCTCTTGCAGAGTACACACTTAACCTGTGAAATTTTTCCCCCCACTTAATAGCACAAAATCTTTGGCTCTTGACTCAATAATTTATGTTAGAGTGCATACACACATATTGCCATGAAAATCACAAGCAATTACATTGTTTTTATCTTTTATGTATTATATTTCTTTATTTACTGCATTTCTATACAGTTCAGTTGCCAAAATTCTCCAGGTGTTCACAAAACAGAGACAAACCCATAAAATATAAGAGTGATAAAACATAATATAATATAAAATCTTTTTTAAAAAATCACAAATGTGACTGAAAACACCCCCCGCACACACATTCAATGTGGTAGCAGAGGACAAGAGTGGAATGACATAAAAACCTCAAACACAATGATAAAACTGAAGGAATAAAAGACTTGGAAAAAGTTAAAAACAAAACAAAACATAGGATTCACCTGGCACCAAAAGAGATGTTAACATGGGTACCAGGTGAGTATCTCTTAGGAGGGCTTTCCACAGCCAGAGTAGCTCAGCTGAAAACGTCTCGTTTAATAGCCATCCCATCATGTCATTCAGCAGGAGTGTCCACAGACAAGCTGGACTCCTACTTCATGTTACAAATATGTGTACATAAGCCGGAGAAACATACAAACTACTTTGCAAGTACAGAAAGCCTGTTGTTGTTGATGATGATGATGACGACGATGATGACGATGATGATGATGATACTTTTGCTTAGTAAGATCAGAACTGAACCTCACCATTGGCTAACAATTATGTTCCAGAATCCTGTAAAAAGCCCAGAATAGTGTAGTAGTTCCACACTCTGAACTACACTCCAGCTGGCCTTTCACCATCCCCATGACTTACTGCAGAGCCACTGAATCTTCCCAAACCTCTGGAGGTCTCAGCAGAGGATTAATCATTTTGTTCTTGGCTACAGGGGCATAGCCACACACTTCTCCAATTCTCTTCCCCTGCTTTCCACCAGGCATGGAGAGACTGGGAGGGAGTTTCAGCAGCTCCACAGTAAGCCCACGAGATGTGGGTTTTTAGTTGTTGCAGAGTGACGAAGGAATGGCAACCTCCACATTGACCAAAATAAAACATATGCATACATAAGGTTGACTTATGCCCCTGTATGCTACTAATAGGATGTCAGCCTTTATCTGCTGCAATTAGCTGTTTGCAATAAAGGTATACAGTGCCAAGAAAAGTTCACTGCATTACTCAGTATCACCTCTCAAGGGTGTCCTTAATTCTTCACCTTTGCTTTACTGAACTGGCAATGACCATATTTTCCTTTTCAAAAAAATTAATAGATATTCTCTGGTTTAGGTTAATCTGAAAAGGTTTATAGGTGATCCCAGAACTTAGTCAGTGTCCTTGAAAAAGGGAAGAAGTAGTGAACTGAGTAAAAAGTTGCTCAGAGTAAGGCCAAGGAGAACAGTGGAGCAAAATATTTCATTTGTTGGATGTCCAGCATCCCAGAAAGTGCCAAAACACAGCCATACTGAGAGTGTGCAAAAATCTCTGAGGCTGTCATTTTTACAGTTGTCATGATAACAAGGTGAGAGCCAGTAAGGTGTAGTGGATTGAACACTGGACTAGGATCCTGGAGACCAGGGTTCGTTTCCTCACTGGGCCATGGAAACTCACTGGGTGACCCTGGGTGTGTCACACACTTTCAGCCCCCAGAAAACTTTGGCTTTAGTGTTGCCATAAGACAGGAATGATTTAAAGGCACACAACATACATACAACATAGCTGAATGGTATTGATAATCAGATGTATAACTGAAACTGATGTAAGGTCAAACTGAGTTTTGCAATCATTATTTTCCTGCATTAACTCCAAACTCCAGTTTTACTCATATAAATGCATTTATTTTAAGTATTTCTAAACTGCTTTTCAGGACCAAAGATTTACCCAGCCTGGCTCACAAAAATGCAGAAAACATACATTTACAAATCCAACATTCTAAATGAATTTAAAACTATGGTTTGAAACAAATATAGAAACTTCTAGAGATAATCCACCAACACCAAATAAAGTTGAAAAAATATATAAACTGATAAGTCTTTAAAAAACTACTCCACCCACTGAAATCAATCAAACATATTAAATGCAATATGTCAGTTAACAGATAGTTCAATGCTTCAAAGCTGTTTTTAAAAAGCCATGACCCATTGGAATGACCATACAGTATTTACATTCTATTTTTTTTCTTCTTAGCCTTATTTATTTTGGGTACACCTGGGCTAGTACATTAGCTTAGCAGTTGCACTATTTTCAGGGCTGTGCAGTAATATTGAGGAAAAGCAGACAAAACCTGGTGGTACCAGATAACCTATTTCTCTAGTCCCTCATTTCCATCACATCCGCTACCTTGTGGCCTTTTTTCTACATCCTGCCACTACCTACTCCAGCATAGTTACGTAACCATGCAGGATTCCTGTCCTTGAAACTGAACATTTGATGGAGATGAATGAATAGGTAGTATTTGATTCCTACAGTGAAACTGCAGTCCTAGAGAAGACTACTCTAAGGTGTGAGCAATCATCAGTTATACCCAGATAAAAAATAAAGTAAAGATGGCAAGCTTCATTCAGTATGAAGACCACATTCCGTTTTGGAAAAGTTTCCCTGGGGGCCTTATTCTGGTGGCGAATGAGGCCAGAGAGTAAGGGCAAAAATATCCACATATTTTAGCCTCCCTTAGACTGTTATGTCATGATAACAACCTGAGAGAGGCATTTCAGGCTTTTAGAATGGGCTCTCCGTGTCTGCGGACTTTACATTCATGGATTTGATTATTTGTGGCTTATCCACTGCCGCCACCTGCATTGCTGCCCTATACCATTTTTAATAAGGACTTACAAGTCTCACCTTGTTTTCACATTCTCTTTGCAAGCTTCACAAAGACTGGAAGAGAATATGAGGGAATGCAAACATAAAGCAAGGCTTGTAAGTCCCTATTAAAAATGGCACAGGACAGCAGTGGAGATGGCAGCAAGCACCGCCAGCCACCCATTTCTGCCTTGCAAAGGAACCCCATTGCCCTGGAGACAAAACTGGGTGGCTGGTTTGCTCCCCACTGAGGATTCAAATGTATTGTGTACTGTACATTTGAATCTGCAGTGGGCTGAATCTGTGGATTGTACTGTATTTTTGTGCATGTTAAATATGGTGTGGGGGAACCTATAGGCATTTGGAGCTTTTCCACTTTCACAAGTGTCCTGTGCCCCCAACCCCATGAATATGGAGGGACAACTATAGATGGGAAGCCACTGGGTAACATAGAGAAAGGAGACATGGCAATTTAGGAAAGACCTAGAGGGCCAGATTCAGCCCCTGGGCCAGAGGTTTCCTACCTCTAAAATATAGTTTGTTGATTGCACAGATATAAGATAGGTGACACCTGGCTTGACCACAGTATATGTGAAATGGATCCAGGAGTCTTAGTTAGACCACAAGCTGAGCATGATTCTGCAGGGTGATGTGGCATCTAAAAAAGCCAATGCAATTCTGGGCTGCATCAATAGGAGTGTAGTGTCTAGGTCAAGGGAAATGATGGTACCACTCTATTTTGCTTTGGCAGACTCCACCTGGAATGCTGCGTCCAGTTCTGGGCATAAGTTCAGGAAGGATATTGACAAACTGGAACAGACCTAGAGGAGGGTGACCAAAATTGTAGAAGGTCTGGAGACCATGCCCTGTGAGGAGTGGCTTAGGGAGCTGGATATGTTTATCCTTAAAAAGAGAAGGTTAAGAGGGAACATGATAGCTATGTTTAAATATTTGAAAGGATGTCATATGGAAGATGGAATAAACCTGTTTTCAGCTGCTCCAAAGACTAGGACATGGAGCAGTGGCTTCAAACTTCAGGAAAAGAGATTCCATCTAAACATTAGGAAAAACTTCCTGAGAGTAAGAGCATTTCAACAGCAGAATATGCTGCCTCGGAGTATGATGGAGTCTCCTTCTTTGGAGGTTTTTAAATGCAGGCTGGATGGCCATCTGTTTGACGGTGTATTCCTGCATGGCGGGGGTTGGACTTGATGGCCCTTTCAGTCTCTTCCAACTTTATGATTTTATGATTGGCAAGGTGAAGTCAAATTGTGCAGGACCTGGGACAGCTCCCATATAATATGGATGGCTTGGCTTTTGCAAGGTGTTAGGAAGCAAGCTCTGAAGAACCTGAGGATCAAGCAGGAAACTGAAAGAGCCAGAAGCCTTGTATACCCTTCCCTTGAACACCCTTCTCTAATCAAAAAGAGTCTGGAAAAAAATTACTTTCACATTTTAGTGGCTGTATCTCACTCTGTTTGCTATACTTATTGCATAATTGTGTGGGATGCTTGTGAAATGACCTAATTCTGTTACACAATAAAGGTCTGTGGGATGTTTTAAGAACACTTATTAAAGAAAACTCTGATTTTAAGTAGAGAAAAGTAAAATCTGGTCTGCGTTTAAGGAAAGGAGATAGGATAGAAGAAACAGTATGAAGATCTGTAAGGAAGAACCAGTTCCATTTAAAAGATGGAAAGGAAGGGATGATGACATGTTTCAGTGAGTTTCCTTTGATTTAGGTACTGTACCTGTAATGATAAATATATATACCTGTTGTTCATTTTATGCGACTTCATTTGGCTTTTACTTGTGGAGGCTCTCTCCTAGGGTTTTCTTGGCAGGATTTATTCAGGAGAGATTTGCTGTTGCCCTCCTCTGAGGCTGAGAGAATGTGCCTTCTCCAAGGTCACCCAATGGGGTTTCCACAGCTGAGCAGGGATTCAAACGCTGGTCTCCCGGAGTCCTAGTCAAATCACTCAAACTGCTTCACCACAATGGCTCTCTCTGTCTCTACAGGGATAGTTTAATATCCTTTAAGCATTTTGAAAGTGAGAAATTGACATCTGTATGCTATAACTTCAAACTTTAAAAATATAGGCTTGGGCCTTTGTCTTTCCAGTTCTGCAATATAAGTTTTTTAGCCCATGAAACTATATGGAAAACTATTTCTTTTGACTAAACATTAACTTGCAAGACATGTATAAGCAATTCTAGAGCACATGCAAGAGCAAAATTCAAGGTTTACTATGAAACTAATTAATTTGAGAGATACTCTTTCCTCAGGAGGAAATTATTATCAGGTATAACCAGTTTTACCAGTTTTCATCTCCACCAGGAATAGGCTTTTTTGCAGAGCTAATGGGTCTTAATTGTCCACTCAAAACCAGCCACCGCAAAATGCTTAGCATGACAAAAGCAATAACAACATATTGTTGCTGGGGAAAATCCATTTTTCCAGTTCCTTACTGTGAAAATTGAGGAGAAGAAAGAGTAAGGGTCTGGCAGAATGTATCATCATGCCTAAAAATAGTGCCACTTTGATCCTAAGAGCCATGGTTCCACTACAGCACTGACCCTCAGTCAGCTTGCCACCAGTGCCATCATATTAGTCAATATGGTGAACTATTTCAACTCTCTTAACTCTTGCTTTTGGGGAAAGCCAAAAATTTCATTAATGAATGACCTATGGACAGGCAGAGTATGCATTCAGATAATTTATAAAATGTTTCTCTGGGTCCTGCTTTAATTGTTGTTGCTGTATGCCTTCAAGTTGTTTTAGACTTTTGGTGACCCTAAGGCAAACCTATCACAAAATTTTCTCATCAGGATCTGTTCAGAGGAAGTTTGCCATTGCCTTCCTCCAAAGGTCACTCAGCCTGTTTCCATGGCTAAGCGGGGATTTGAACCGTGTTCTCCCAGAGTTCTAGTCCAGTGCTCAAGCCGCTAAACCACACTTGCCCTAACTATTCAGAATTTGATTAATTATTTGCAGTTAATCATGTTGGAGTAAAACAGTGTGATATTTTTTGCCACAGATCCATTCTATGTTGCACACATTCTTCTGCTCAGATTCCTCTTTTGAGAGATTAGAAGACTGCAGGGTCACAGACCCCTTCCACTCAACCCCTTCACTAGTTTAATTTCTTGTCTCACCACAGCTGGGGTTATAGGGTATATTGGCTACCCCCACTTAACACATGAGGTTCCCTGCTTAACCAGTAAACTGTGCCATTAAGTGGCATGCTAAAGTCTGAACCCAACACTTCAAACTGTTTGAAAATCACCCTGTTCATTTACATGAGAGAGGACTAAAGCTTTAGCCACTAGTATTTTTTGTTTTTCTCCTATACTCACTGTCCTTCAAACAAAGAAGCTGGCAGATTTTGGTAAATTCTCTTTGAAAAAACTAATCTCCCCTCATTTCCATTGACTTAATTTAAATAGGCACAGGAGTGGTACATTAATTTACTGTGTAAAATGGGTACTCATCTCCACTGTGGTGGGGAGTGGGCCATGTTGGATCTAGCTTTCACACAGAGTTGTTAAAGACAAGGAGTTTCTGAGAGAGAAAAAAGGTGGCATCTCTAATTCAGCACTAACATGGTTGAATACACAGGCATTTGAACTTTCAAGAGTACTTTCAAGAAGACTTTCAAGAGTAAAGCACACAAAACCCTTAGCTCAAACGGATGAATTTGTCAGTCTTGTTTCTCCGATATTCAATATTTTAAACTTTCTTTTTTTCCCATCCTAACATGGAGAAGTGCTTGGGGAAGGAGTGGGTAAAACAAATTAAAACAAGATTTGTGCCTATTAAAAACACATTATCAAGAACTTCCAGAGGCTTAAAAGTAGTTTGAGAAACTGTTGTTGGGGAACAGATTGCAGCAACAAAGTGGAATTCAGTTTGGGGGAAAAAACCTCTTTATGTCTGTTTCAATAGCAGCTACAGAAATATGTTTAAAACTGATGTGTAGATGGTGTTTGACATCAGTGAAACTAAACCACATCAACACAAACCTCTCCCTAAGTAGCATGAGATGTTGTCCAGTCAAAGACATTGTATTCCGTTGTGAGGGCAGTCATGTAGGAATGGGAGGTGCCATGGAGGCGGCTTGCCCTGGGCAGCAATGTTTTTGGGGCGTCCTGGCCCTTAGCCACACCCCTGTACGCCATGGCCACCTCTCCATGTGCCCTCCATGCACTGCAACCACGCCCCCACACACAGTGGCCACGGCCCCTGTGCCGTAGCCCCTCCTCCTCCCCCCTCCACACACCCCAAGCTCTGCCATTGTGTGAGGGAGACTGTGAATATGCACAAGGATTTGGGACTGCCATTTTCAGAATGTGTATCTCAAATAACAAAACAAACAATTCACAACCTCCAACCATTAGCCCTTGTCTTTGTTTTCAATTACATATAAAAGCAATTATTACATATATACCTCCTTTTATTATTATTATCAGCTGTAGTTAGGATGGTTTGAGCATGATACCAGAAAATGAGTATAAAGGTAGACTGTGCATAGATGATTTTTAAAGATCTGGGAAGCAGCCCTTACTCGAAACCTGGAAAAAAAAATGTCAACAGTTTACAACAGAAATGGAGAATATTAATCTCTCCAGATTTTGATGAACTATCCCATCATCCTTAGCTAATATAGGCAGTGGTGAGGAATGCTGAGAAATGCAGTCCATCTATATCAGCAGCCACAGTCTCATTCTTAAAGTTGAGGGATGATCAAACAAGATTCCTTCTTAGAAACTCCATTGCTCTTCATTACAAATATTAGTGCAAGATCCACAAAGCAGCATCCACTGAATGCACAGTCATGCTTTCAGACAGAATTTGGAAAAGTTATTTTTGGACTAAAATCCCCAAAATCCTCTAACTTGGCCATGCTATCTGAGGGATTGTGGGAGCTGTAGACCAAAAAGTAACATTTCCAAACTCTGCTTCTGGAAGAGCTTCATAGTAAGGTTGATGACTAAAAACCAGCCTCTTTGTGGCTCTGACAAAGATTGAGACTTAAATAAAAGTGCATGTCCAGGGATAACAGTTCTAGAATGCATATAGAACTCATGAGGGATCATATAAAACAGCCCGTATGTGTAGTGTATGAATGTGGTTGAACTGGTGGTATATCATTGCACTACAATAAAGCAGTTACTCTTAGTAGAGATACATCTGAGGATCACGCTGAAAATATATTATTTTTGAATTCATGTTCTTTAGCAGAATGATGAGAAATGCTCCACCTTGTGGTGGATATCATTTCTATTGCCAGTTCCCCCAATATTGTCTCTTTTTCAAGTGAGTTCTGTTCCTCCAATCTCCTAACTTAAGTAACAATTCATTCCCATTACTTATTATAATATAGCCCCCGTTCTTGCCTGTTGCACTGTTCTAAAAGTAACTCATGTTGTTCATTGCTTTTTTTGTTATTTTTCACTGCTTAAAAAAACTGTTTAGGATCAATAAGAAAATAGCATAAAGAATTTCTGTCAAGGAGTCTCTTAAAATGTTCCCAAATGCCTTTAACATAACTTTAACAAGTAACTAGAAAAGATTATTTATTATACCACCAGTGAAGTGACTTCATTCCTATTCATGACTTTGCTTTTGAAACATGACTTCCTCCATTGCTAAAGAAAAAAAATACAGTAGCTTCTTACAGATTACTTTTCACTTGTTATTGTTGATCTGTGGTCTTGCACTCTGAGGAACCTATTAGACTTTGTTGTCGTTGTGTGCATTCAAGCCGTTCAGATTTATGGCAACCCTAAAGCAAACCCATCACAGGGTTTTCTGGGGTTGAATGTGTGCGATGGGCCCAGGGTCACCCACTGAGTCTCCATGGCCAAGCGGGGGAACTGAATCCTGGTCTCCAGGGTCATAGTTCAGTGCTCAAATCACTACACCACATCAGTTCTCTTTTGTTAGACTGGATTAGCACAATGCTACAGCATGTGTGGTTTTTCTCTTCTGTTGTTAGCAGCATGACGACTGGAGATAAATCAATCAGTGGTGCAGATCAGTGCAGTTAACATATGGTTGTTCTCTATTGCCCCTATTCAGGGTCGGCTGATGAACCCACCACCACAGGAGCAATTAATACACTTGATTTTACTGCTGCTCTTGGTGCTCTGAGATGTACAGAAGCTCTGCCAGTGCCAAATCTCTGAAGGGATGGGATTGACATAAGTCAAAGCCAACTTGATAACAAAAAAGCAGTGTCATTGGTCTTTTGTCAGCGTTGCTCCTAAATATGCAAAGAGCCAATAACACTAGTGGTATCATGAGTGGTTGAAGGACCGGCTGCTGTGATGGCAGTGAATTCACCATGGATTTTACTGTTGCTCCTTCCACAACTGCCTTTTATTCCTACAGGTTTTTAACAAGGGACTAGAGGGTGCTGTATTTTTGTAACTGAACTGTTTTTAAGAGCTTTTTTATAGCAATAGCAATAGCATTTATTTCTATACTGCCTATCGACTAGTGTTATCTAAGCGGTTTACAATGTATTTTAGCTAATTGCCCCCAACAAGCTGGGTACTCACTTTACCGACCTAAGAAAGGATGGAAGGCTGAGGCCCTTTCCACACGGGGGATGGGGGAACGGGGCAGCGCACGCAGGGACGGATCTTACCTGAAAACGGGTTGCTCCGTCCCTGCGGGGAGCGTGCGTTCGCCGCTCCACACGCTGGCGAGTTTCGGCGGTGTTCAGCGGCGCCCAAAATGGCGGCCGGCGACTTCCGGCGGCGCTCCGCCAATCAGGGCAGCGCGCCAGCCGGAAGCCCGCCCCTGGGCGTCCCTGCAGTTTCACACGGGGCGCTGCAATGGGTTAGCGCGCTCACGTTTCGTAAAAACCTCATAAAATGTGGTTTTTAAAAAACGCGCTGCGCCACCCCTTGCGGCCGCGCTAGCGCGGTTTGAGGTGTGGAACCTCCACTATTCAAACCGCTCTAGCGTGCTCCATGGTGTGGATGACCTCCGGATGAGTCGCCCTAAGCCGTTTTTTTTTCCCCGTGTGGAAAGGGCCTGAGTCAACCTTGGAGCCTGGCAGGATCGAACTCACAACCTTGTGGTTGCAGTACTGGCATTTAACCACTGTGCCACCAGGGCTTATATTTTAATATTGTGAATAGTTTAATTCTATTTAAATGTACACTTTTTGTATGTTTTTAATTGTATTGCTCTTTTAAATTGTAAACTG
The DNA here is from genome assembly GCA_948472985.1 of Iguana delicatissima. Classification (NCBI taxonomy): domain Eukaryota; kingdom Metazoa; phylum Chordata; class Lepidosauria; order Squamata; family Iguanidae; genus Iguana; species Iguana delicatissima. The sequence goes on from CAOKZL010000757.1 coordinate 165,768, forward strand.
CTTTGAGTCTCAATTTTGGGGGGAAAGCAGGGTACAAATAAACACAGCAAGGAAGAGGAGGTAGAAGAGGAAAAGAAGATAGGAAAGAGCAAATGGCATCAGTTTTCCTACCGTTTATCAGTCTAGGAGTGAAAGATTACCCAACACAGGTTGGACAAAATAAAGAAAATTCAAGGTGGTCTGTCTCAGTCTCCTGCAAATACAAGCTGAGTTTGCAACAGCATGAATGTGGTTAAGATGTGCGGGTAACAATCTAACAAGGCTGTTGAGGGCTTTACAAGCTTTGCAAATAAGGAATACAAGTGTTTTGCTTTTTTTTTACTAGATCAGGGAGAAGCTAAGCCATTTTTAGTATTTTCAAAACATCTTGCAATTTATGCATTTTGTTAACATTTGTATTTGACCCTCTAACATTTGTATTATATTATGGTATATTTAGAGCAGCGTATGCGGGTTTTTAGGAAGTTACTTATCCACAAACATACTTTTAGCGACTTATAAAATATTTCATCTTCTGCTACTGCCCTGAAATAGCTTAGACCAGGGCTTTTCAAATGGTGTGTCATGACACATTAGTGTGTCACCTGTAAGTGTGTTGGGGCGTCGTCTCCCCAGCCTAGAAAGACCCCCCTACCTGAGTCTGACCCGCTACCATTGCTCTTGCTAGGACCTTTCCCCAGGAAGACCAATGGCAAGGGGCAAGGCCTGGATAGGAGGGCGCTGTCTTTCCCCTGCTGTCACTCTCGCTGGGGTCTTTCCTGGTGAGGGCAACGGCAGCAGGCCAGGATTGGGTGGGGGATGCCTTTCTCCACCCTAGATATGCTTCTGAGTACCTCCAGTTTGCTAGTAAAACTGAATTATTGTGTCATGAAATGATGCATGTCAAAAAAATGTGTCACCAACATGAAAAGTTTGGAACGCTCTGGCTTAGACTTTTGCTCTTTTGGCTATAAACTTGCTCTGAGTATACCATTCAAGAGAAGTCTTTCAAGGTACAGTAGCTCCTCATAAAATGCCCAGACTCTTGTGGAGGAGTTAATCTACTGCATTCCTCAACCCACTATACTCCAAATGACAGACTACAACTCTCATTATCCATGCTTGTTGGAGATAATGGTAGACAAAGATGATATTTGGAGGATGTGAGACTGAGGAAGACTAACTCAGAAAGAAGATAAATGCCTTCTCTCAGTTTCTGCAGGTAAATTGCATACTGCAGTTCCTAGTTTGCCTCAGCCCATAATGCTGAATTGGGTAGCTAAACTGAAAGATCGTTGTTTTACATTTCAAAAACTAAACATAAGTAACTTCAAAAGCAATCATTTCTATGTACTAGAAAGACTTGGGTAACCCATTACTAACATAAAATTCCGAGAAGGTCAGTTCTGCACAGCAGAGTTTCATAAATTGTTACAGATGTGTTGTTGTGCTTTGACATTCTGGAGCAAATAGCTTGCTTAAGAAATGTGGGAAGAACAGAGCAATCAAACAAATTCAATTACTCACAGTACAAAAGGCACCACAAAGAATGTCAGATGGTGCAAAATTAACTTCTTATGGAACAATTCAGAGATGCACGTCACTAGAAACTGAGTTAAAATGGCTACATAGGTTGTAGTGATGGCCTGAAACAGTGTGACAATAGCAGCTGAAGTGTCATTTATTTCAGGGAGTGAATTAAGCATACATATAAATCTCCCCTGCCGAAATCAAAGCAGCTCAAAGATGCTTGTTTTGGGGTGGGAGGTATATTATATGCTAGTTACTAGTGCAGCAGAAAAATATGCCAGTTAAATTTGAGAACTAGGAGCATCAGCTTTGCATGGAACAAATTATGCTTATAGAAGACACATTCAACCAGTGTTAGAAATGAGTCCTATTGATTTTAATGGGTCTTTTCTGTATACAAACAAGTTACCTTTTCCCCTTTTTATATCTGATTGGCTATAAATCTAAATAATACCTGAGACTGTGACCAGGGTGTTTTTGCAACACCAAGGGATACAGAGAAGTCACATATGCCTCATTATTCACTGTGGTTCTCCCTTTCTTTTTATTTAGTTGTATCAACTTTTGATTAACCTGTAGGTTGTGTAAACAGATCAGAGACTGAAGTGAGTTAAGGGAGTTATTATCTCAGGATAATGAATCATGTAAATAGGTGCTTGGGTGCTGAATCAAGACATAGATTTTATCCATTTTCTGCCACTTGTAGCCAACAGAAGCGCCACAGCCCAATTAATATGGATGCATGCAATTTGCCTACACGTGAGATGATTAATCATCTGTTGGAGTGACAGAGGACAGCTTGCATTTATTAGTTTGTTCCTCTCTCAGGTAACACACAACTGCTTCAGAGAGATGGAAAGGAAGAAATCTCTTAATATCACTGAATTTCAAGCTTACTGAATTTCTACAATGAGATGATCACCCCCTGGTGATCAAACAGCCAGAAACATAAATTGGCTGGCATCCTGTTAGTGACTTAAGCATGCATAAGTGCAGCTTACAAGAATACATCCCATTTTGGTCAGGGTTCAGAGGGTTATTCTCTTGTCTTTGCACTCCATTCAAAACCCTTGTCCACCCAGCAGCTGCTAAGTATCAGTAGGAGCTGTTGCTGCTTCTCCTTTTTCCTAGGGGTGGGGCAATTCAAACATGAAGATCTGGATGGTCTGTACCTCTCCAAATTGCAAATCCCAGACTCTGTAGTATACAGCTATGATGTAAAGTTGTAGGAAACTGCTATAAATCTGTTGTGTTGGTAAGTGCGACTCAAAATTGCAGTCTTTAGACCAGCACCTGTCCTCAAGCCCTCTGCTGCCTGTCCCTGGAGACCTTCCAGGGGAAAAAAAACAAATGGGAACTGGAAGCCCCCACTTTTTGACACCCCATTATCTGACAATTCGCTCTTTTGATGCTTGCAAATTAAGGACAAGTTCTGGGTAGCAGTATATGTGAAAGGGATCTAGGAGTCTTGGTAGATCACAAGCTGAACATGAGTCAGCTGTGTGATGCAGCAGCCAAGAAAGCCAATGCGATCCTTGGTTGCATCAATAGGAGTATGGTGTCTAGATCGAGGGAGGTAATGGTACCACTCTATTCTGCTTTGGTTAGACCTCATCTGGAATACTGTGTCCAGTTCTGGGCACCTCAATTCAAGAAGGATATCGACAAGCTGGAACGTGTCCAGAGGAGGGCAACCAAAATGGTGAAGGGTCTGGAAGCCATGCCCTATGAGGAACGGCTTAGGGAGCTGGAGATGTTTAGTCTGCAGAAGAGAAGGTTAAGAGGGGACATGATAGCCATGTTTAAATATTTGAAGGGATGTCAGGTCAAGGAAGGAGTGGGCTTGTTTTCTTTTGCTCCAGAGACTAGAAGAAGGAGCAATGGATTCAAGCTGCAGGAAAGGAGATTCCACCTGAACCTCAGGAAGAACTTCCTGATGGTCAGAGCTGTCCAGCAGTGGAATATGCTGCCTAGGAGTGTGGTGGAGTCTCCTTCTTTGGAGGTTTTTAAGCAGAGGCTGGATGGCCAGCTGTTGGGAGTGCTTTGATGGGTGTTCTTGCATAGCAGGGGGTTGGACTTGATGGCCCCTGTGGTCTCTTCCAACTCTATGATTCTGTGATTCTATGATTCTATTACTTCAATGAGAGTTCCACTCTTTCATCGATTCTTTTTGTCTACGGGGACTCGCTTGGAACCACTTGCATGCACAGGCTGCTTGCAAAGATTGCTGGGGGAAGTGCTAAGGTGGCTGAGAGACTTTGCAGGCAGCACGCATGGTCATTCCAAGTTAGCCTCCATAAGACCTTCATGTTACCTAGAATACAATGCATGAGTTCCGCTTTTCAACCAGTTCCATTTTCTGACAATGCTCTGGCCCCTAAGCTGTCAGACAAGTCAGGGAAGCCTGTACAAATATTCTACTAGTCCGTGGCGCATTGAAGGAGAAAACTGTTGTTCCTGCACGTCAGATTACTTAAGAAGCCCTGAAGTAGATACACTAATGGTTCAACTGAAAGCTGAACTATTGATTAGATATTTGAGACTGCAGTTGTTGTTCTTACCACTAGAGGTCAGAAGACAACATGACAGAAAAAAATTGGGCAAAGAAGAATGGTGTCGCATCCTATTTGGAACTGCTTTCCAACTTATGTTCTCAATGAGTGAGACAGCATGTTTTAATTGTTAAAAAATAATGTTACATCTCCTTTGCTTAGCAACCAAGAAAGACATTTTTCAAATCATGCATATGGTATGCCATTTTCTGATGTGCTTCTCCTTGCTTACAAGAAAACATCTTGTAAAAAGGAGAAACCTGATAGCACATTAATTATGACTTTTGTTACAATGTAAACACCAGGTGAACTGTGGTCTTGCAGTATATGAAAAGTCAACTGACTTCACTTTTCTTCAGTGCGTTTCTTCTCTCAGCTGGCTGCATTATCAGCTCAATGAGAGAAGCAGTAACGTTGAACAAACCCAACCTTTCACCTTCTGCTTTATAAAACCAAGAAGGGGTGGCAGTAAGGGGCAAGAGGGAGGATATTCTATGTATCTCAATGTACTAGTGGCTTAAGTGTTGAACTCAAGACCAGGGTTCAATTCCCTGTCCAGCCACAGAAACCCACTGGGTAACTTCGGGCGGTTCACAAACTCTCAAGCTCAGAAAACCGCATAATAAGTTTACCTTAGGGTCGCCATAAATCAGAAATGACTTGAAGGCACACAACAACAACTGAAGCTTCCATTTCAATTTAGGAATACCCAGTCTCTTCCCTATCAAATACATTAGCAAAACAAGCTAACATCTGTATACTTCTTTCTCTTACTCAAGATCAGAACTAACCTGGTGATCAGAGGGCCACAATCACAGGGAGCCTGCGAGGCCTACTCCATTCTCCCCAGTTGTCAAAGTTCCTTTCATGGATGTTACGCTTACAACAACAAGCGTGCAAATTTGTATATGCCAGCCTTGACTTTGACGACTGAAATGACAGGTTCTCTAGTCCAATGTATCTGGAGAGTACCAGGCCATTTCCGCACTAGACTGTTATAGCACTATTATTCCACTTTCAGCATCCTAAGAAATCCTGTTTTTTGCAGTTTAGAGAAAGGCCTTCCCTCCCTAAACTGCAAAGCCCAGGATTCCATAGGATGTTGAACGTGGAATAATTGCACTATAAAGTCTAGTGTGGAAATGGTCCCAGATTCCAGAAGGCTGCCAGTGAAATACAATGTAGTGTGGTGGTTTCACTGTTGGACTAGGACTCTGGGAAACCAAGGTTTGGATCCCCACTCAGCAATGGAAACCCAGTGGGTGACCCAGTGGGTGACAGGTCACATTCTCACAACCTTAGAGTGAGGCAATGGCAAACCTACTCTGCCAAGAAAGCTCCATGATAGGTTCATCTTAGAGTTGCCATAAGTCAGAAATGACTTAAAGACACACAACAGAAAGGACAACCAGTATATTCCATTGAGTTAAATGGAATTTGCTGCCAAGTAAATGAATTAGTGTTTGAGGCTCACCTCTCTAGAATCTTCCCTGTAGAGCAACCTTGTCCATGATGGCTGGGATGGTGGGTTCTGTATTCCAACAAACCTGGGGAGGAACATATTAGAGGCACTTGCCAGTGATAGAGGAAATGAAGCAGGAAGACAAGTGTTACAGTAATCTTTCCACACTCCCTAGGGTTAGGGGCACAGGACCCTGGGGAAAATGTGAAAAAGTGAAAGTGAAAAAAACGTGAATAACTCTAGGCCCTCCCAAATCATATTTAACACACAAAAAAGTATGATGATCATATTCAATCCACCATGGATTCCTTTGAGGCATCAGGGTTCCTTCAGAAGGCAGAAGTGGGTGGCTGGTGGGCCTTACTGCCACCTCCACTGCTGCCCCACACCATTTTTAATAGGGACTTACAAGCCTTGTTCATAGTTTCTCAGTCTCCTGAGGCTTGCAGTCCCTATTAAAAATGGCATAGGGAGGTGACAGCAAATAATCCATGACTAATCAAATCTGCCAAAGTGAAATCCCCAAATGTGGAGGGTTGACTGTAGTTAGTTATATTTATATCCTGCCTTTACTGAAATGAAAGGTATCAAAGCTAGACCAGCCACTTATGCGTCCCCACATAAAGAATGGCATCCCCTTCTCCCCAAAAATAGCTCACAGGTTTGCACATAATAATCACATACTGCTTCATACACAGAGATAGAAATTTAGAAAGAGTTGCTGTAATCTGAGCAGAAACATTATAGCTGGCAAATTGTTAGTAGCTTATGTATGAGCAAGTCCCCTGGATATACAGTCATCCCTCCACATTCTCTAGGGTTAGGGGCACAGGACCCCATGAAAGTGAAAAAAACCATGAATAACTCTAGGCCAGTGATTCTCAACCTGTGGGTCCCCAGATGTTTGTGGACTTCAGCTCCCAGAAGCCCTGAGCATTGACCATAGTGGCTGGGGCTTCTGGGAGCTGAAGTCCACGAACATCTGGGGACCCACAGGTTGAGAACCACTGCTCTAGGCCCTCCCAAACCATATTTAACACACAAAAAATGTATGATATTGAATCCACCATGGATTCCTTTGAGGCATCAAGGTTCCTTCACAAGGCAGAAGTGGGGGGCTGGTGGGGCTCACTACCACCTCCACTACTGCCCCACACCATTTTTAAGAGGGACTTACTAGCCTCGTTCGCAGTTCCTCAGTCTTACAACGCATGCAGTCCCTATTAAAAATGGCATAGGGCAGCAGCAGAGCTAACAGCAAATAATCTGTGAATAATCAAATCCACAAAAGTGACACCTGCAAACGTGGAGGGCTGACTCTATCTAGTGCAATGGAAACATGCAAAAATGAAACGCTATTGAGAAGGGAGGACTTACTTGGGCAACAATACCCAAATATCTTGTTTCTCGGGAAATGGGATCAATAATAAAACCTGAAGTGCAAACTTTACACTTACTGTCCTAGTCAATTGACAAACTGACGCAAAGCTGCACATGTGGGCACATGTAAGAAGTTCAGGACATGGATGTTCTACTAGGCACTAAGGATAAATGCCCCTCCTTCCACAAATACACACAAAACTATCTGAGCTTATTAAAAATGGCATAGGGAGGCAGCAAAGGTGACAGGAAATAATCGGTAAATAATCGAATCTGCAAAAGTGAAACATGCAGATGTAGAGGGCTGACTGTAGTCAGTTATTTTCTTCTGATGTGCAGGTCCGTATTCAGTGGAAATTTGTGGGATTTGAGTTATGCATGTAGTGCCCTTCTGCATGTGGTACCATTGTACATTGTATGTTGAAATCCTGCATTTCAGATAGATTGCACATTTAATTGCACAGTGCTGAATTTCACTAACGCACAATCATGATTTAACTCCATGAGTCTGAAGCTGTACTTTCTCCTTGATGTAAGATCTCAGCCAGAATCTCTCTTCCTAATGGGGATGGCAAAGGTGACATGTGTGTCTGCTGCTAAGCCTCCTCTCCAAGTTGACAAGGTCCCTGATCTCCTTTTTTGCTGCTCTTCATCTTTAAACCAGACTTGGACTTTCAACTAATGGACGTTAGTTTCAAACAGAAACCTATCCCTTTATAGAGTGCATGGCCAATCTAAGGCATATCAACTCCACCCAGTTATAGTGGTTTGATATCACTTTAACTGCCATAGCTTCATCCTATGGAATCCTAGGATACGTCATTTTTTTGAAGTACTTGCTAGTCATGCTGGTGGTGGTATTTTGGGATGTCATCAACAGAAATTCTCCAAGCTTTGTCGTGTTATTATATTCTGAATATATAAATATACTCTTTTGAAAAGGTATAGCCTAAAAAGCAGTTCATAAAACTATATTACAAAATTAGAAAATCCAGCGAGAATAAAAATTAAATATTACACAGAGAAATCCTGAAGTGTGAGTGATTTATTTAAGATTAATAAATCCTATATTTCAAGATTTGTCTATATGAGTAGCCTTTTTTCATTAAATCAAACAACATTTTGTCTGTACTCTTGTTGAATTTTCAATGTACTTCTGGTTACTGCTGCTATAAGAAACTATTACTATACTATAAAGAACTAAGGCCATGAACTACATTGATTGCCACCACAACCCAAAAGGACAATCATGTGTCCAGTGTACAAACACATAGGCCATGCACTTCAGCATGTCACCTGAAAGCCATTTCATAGATAGTTGTTCTTATTGTTGTATGCCTTCAATTTTTTTCTGATTTATGGCAGCAGTCAGGCAGACCTATCACAGGGGCAAGCTTTGTTCAGAGGGGGTTTCCCTTTGCCTTTCTCTGAGGCTAACAGAATGTGACCTGTTCAATGTCCCCCAGTGGATTTCCATGCTGAGCAGGGATTTGAATCCTGATCTCTGGAATTACAGTCCAGCTCTCAGATCACAACACACTGGCTCTGGTTTATTTGGCAGATAGGAAGAAAGCTTTCTGAAAACCACAAGGGATTCTTTTTTGGTAACATAATTTTTGCAGTTGAGTATTCAGCTTAGAGGCATTACTCATCATCGCTGAATGAAAGTTTATCTGGCACATGGTATTAGCATGACACATAACCACAAATGAGAAAGAATTAAAAACTAAGCCACAGCACGGAATACAGCATGTATGCCCAAACTAGTAGGCATAGCTTTTAATTGTAGTGGTGTGAATACCTCAAACACATACATCCCAACCTTAATTTGCCCTATTTTCCATATTTTCCATATGAAAAATATCACTGAGAGCCAGACGTTATTATCTAAATAATCCAGTGCTGGTGGAGGCATAGCAAAAAGGGATACTCTCTGATTTGGAGTACCTGTTCTATGTTCCCAAACACATAAGCGTAGGCTATGATTATTTCCAGATACCAATTTTTAACTAGATTATACAAATCAGGACTAAGGGCTAGTATTTGACAAAAAAAATCTGGGATTATGGTGTGTGGGGTTCTGTCCGTGGAGGAGGGATCGTAATAAAGAAAAAGTTTATTAAAGGTTTCATATTTTTAAAGATGTTTGTGGAAACTGAATGTGATTCACTGTGTCTGTAGCAGTGATGTAGACTCAAGTCAATTGAATCAGACTCAAGTCACTTCAACAATTTGACCTCAGTTCGACTTGCCAATAAATGACACACTAACTCAACTTGCGACTTGTATATTTTTAGTGACTGAATTGCTGCCCTCGGTTCAGTAACATAACACATTCATCCAGAAACCTTGCAACTTTGAACAACGCTTCCATCTCTTTTTGCCTACTGGTCACATGATGATCTGTCTCAAACCCAAAACTTGGGCCGTTTCTCAGAGGTGAACAGCAATGGGCTTCAGGTGGCACTGAGTTTTGCTTAGCAGCCTGTCCCCACTGGATATCAGAGGAGCCTTCTAAAACTTTTCCTAACAGCAGAAGGCAAGACTTGCCCCCAGAGTGCAGGGAAGGATCTTTCCCTCTACAGCTTTTAGAAGTTTTAGTAACGGGGAGTAAGAAGGATCCTATTTCCCACTAGAGAAACTGTCTCCCAGACTTGAGACTTGACTTGGAAGTATCTTGTAAGGACTTGAGACTCGACTTGAGACTTGGGGTAAAAGACTTATATACATCACCGACCTGTAGAGAATTGTTCAGAAGAATGGAAGATGCTTTCATACTAGCTTCAGTAGAGGCTGACCCAGGGAAAAAGGAAAATTGTGTATGAGGTGATATAATGCAATTGTAGAGAACCGTTTGACTTTTTTTTTTCACAGAAGAAGAAACAGAAGTACCAACCCTTACTATAGCATCCTCAATTACTTCAGATAAACACATTTTGAGAATACAGTACCAATATTATCTTATCTAAGATCACGGTGTGAATGGAACCACCCTCTCGCCCCCCCAAACTAGGCAACACAAAAGGTTCTCTTATAGCATATCTTTGGCATTAAGTTACACAAGAAAGATGTAAACTCAAACTGAACATGGCACTTGCAATACCATCAGGATTTTACCTCCCACTTCCTTCATAGCCCTCTCTAGTGCTAAAAACATGCTCCTGTGGGAGTGTCAAGTCTCCAGAGCAGTTTTCAGGAATGGCAGTGGGTATGTGATACTGCACCCTCCCCTTATGCTGGATTCAACTTTTGCATCAACAGAAATCCAGTACAGGTTGCAGTGCGTAAGGTTCTGATTTGCAGCTTGGAAGTTCTGTGAAAACTTATCATAACTCTGTCCTATTAATATCATTCAGCCCACAATTAAGCTTAATTGTGTAATACTGGGGGAGGGGGATGGTATAGTGCAGTCCAATTTATCCCTGGTTTCACATTCCTCCAGGCTTCCTGTCTCCTTTGTACTGAATTACACACTGTAAGCTCCTTGGGGCAGATCGGTGGCTCCCCATGGTGTGAAAACTGCCACGTACACTGATGACACCATGTACATTCATCTAATTTATTAAATGATACAACTGTAACACAGAAGCTAGAGAGAGCCAGCATGCTGAAGTGGTTTGAGTGGGACTCTGAGAGACCAATGTTCAAATCCTTGCTCAATCATGGAAGCTTATTAGGAGGCCTTGGAAAATCACACTCTCTCAGCCCTAGAGGAATCACAGAAACATGGAGCTGGAAAGGACAGTAACCCCTCCCATGCCAGTATAAACAGTTTCAGCAATCCTAAAAGACGCCCATTCAACCTCTGTTAAAAGGAGATTCCATCACCCTTCAAGCAGTCTATTCGACTGTTGAATAGTTCTCACAGTAGAGAAATTCTTCCTAATGTTTCCACAAAACAAGTTCACTCCATCATCTACATGACATACCTTCAGATATTTAAAGATGGCTATCACAGCACCTCTCAGCCTTCTCCAAGCTAAACATGTCCAGCTCCATAAGTAATTCCTCATGAGGTTTGGTTTCATAGAATCATAGAGTTGGAAGAGACCACAACAGCCATCGAGTCCAACCCCCTGCCATGCAGGATCACACAGTCAAAGCATGCCCAGCAAATGGCCATCCAGCCTCTGCTTAAAAACCTCCAAAGAAGGTGACTCCATCACACTCTGAGGCAGCATATTCCACTGTGGAAGGGCTCTTACTGTCAGGAAGTTCTTCCTGATGTTTAGGTGAAATCTTTCTTCCTGTAGTTTGAATCCATTGCTTTGTGTCCTAGCTCTGGAGCAGCAGAAAACAAGCTTGCTCCATCTTCAACATGATATCCCTTCAAATATTTAAACATTGCTATCACGTCACCCCTTAATATTCTTTCTGTCAAGCTAAACATATCTAGCTCCCTAAGCCACTCCTCATAGGGCATGATTTTGAGACCCTTCACCATTTTGGTCACTCTCCTCTGGACATGTTAAGAGAACTCTGAAAAATTGTTGCCCCCCTCCCCATCAAAAAAAACAAACAAACAACCTTGAGGATAGAGTTGTCCTAAGTTAGAGTGAATCTCAGTGCACTTAACAGCAGCAGCATAGAAAGTGCCAGCTGCAGACGTTAAGGGAGAGGGAGAGTTTAGACTGCCTCATAGTTACCAGGCAAGACATTTTTTGGCATGAATCTAGGGGTGAAACTACTTTTAAAAACTATCCTTCTGTATTTAAAGGGGAGAAAAAATGACTCATTGAGTTGGAATTGTTAATGTTCTCAACTCTGGCATGGAGGAGGTTGATCAAGAATAGTTCTTCTTTGTTGCAAATACTTCCCTCCTATGAAGATAATAAACCTTGACATTCAAGTCAATTTGTCCCCTTTTGAGACAAGGCTTTAATTCTGGCACACAAAGACATATACTGGCATCTAGCCATATTAGTATTGATTTGGATGGTTTTTCCATGAAAGGTTTAGAGGGAATCAGTGGGTGTCAACTGCCAAGTGCCCATATGAATGGGGCTATTGGAATTTCACAAGTTTCTCTTTCTCTTTTGAATAGTCGTTATGAGCTTTAACACACATCACCAAGATTACTCATGTTCTTAAAGAAAAGGAAGAGTTTGTCCTTTTCCTCTTCTTAGTCCATACTGTAAAATTAAAGGCCTGCTCTTGTAACTATGTTAGTACATGACAAATGAAAATTACTACAGTACTAGTACTTGTACATGCTTTCCAACTGTCCTGATTTGGCAAGGTTCAGCTGCTTTTAAAATATCCTAGCTTCTCTTTCCTCTTCCCTCTTTTCCCTCAGCTTACTTCAATTGTCGTGAATTTGAGCCCAAAGTGCAGAAGTAGCTAGTGCTCGATTATCACAGCAGGCAGGTGAGGAGAAAAAGAGGCAGAATCCTTCCCTTCCCAGTAGGCAAAAGGAAAACACAAAAGCAAAACCTCTGCTAGCTTGTCTGTTCTTTCTCATTAATAACTTTCCCTGCCTTGACCACTGTCTAATATTGCTCTGCCACTCATGTCCCAGTTTTCGTTTGGGAAATGACTTGAAGGCGCATAGCAGCGGTAGCATCATCAACAACAACACTAAGCCATGCAAAATTCCACATGCACCTCCCCATAGCAAGAGAGTTTTATCATAACCCATTAGTATGTACAGGAAAATTCAGCTCAAAGTAGTTTTGCTTGCATAATCACAAAAATCACTTTTCAAGACTAACTTTACATTTTAAACCATGTGAATATCCATAGCCGTGTTAGAGAAATAGGTTCATGTCCATCTTCAAGCTCCATCCCACCCCATCTTGTGCTGGAAATTAAACTCCCTAGTTTTGTGGATAACTTTTGGCCATCCAGATATTTTGGACAACAGCTCTCATGATCCTTTACCATTGGCCAAACTAGGTAATGTGTTGGTCAAAACATGTGGGGATGTTCCTCATTGCAATAGTAGGACACATACTTGGCATAGAAAAAACTTCCATGTTCTACCTCTGGAAACCGTGGTTTAAAAAGGATCAAGAAACAATTGTGTTGAAGACATCTGATGGAGACATCAAAGGGCTGCTGCCAATCAGAGTAGGGAATACTGGATTAGATGGAAAAAAATGTCTGGTTTAGGATAAACTAGTTTCCTGTCTTATCCTAAAGGCTCCAGATCCCATCTGATCTTGAAAGCTAAGTAGGGTCAACTTTGGTTAATAGACGGGAGACCACTAACAAATATGAGATGCTCTACTCTATATTTCAGAAGAAGGAAGTGCAAAAACCACCTCTGAGTATTCCTTGCCAAAGAAAACCCTTTGAAATTCATGGGGCTGTTATAAGTCAACAGGTGACTTGAAGACACACACACACACACACACACACACACACACACACACACACACAGAGTCTTCTTCCAGTAGCCTCATTCGTCTTCCTGGTCATTTCCATGAAAGCTGATGTCACTGTAGAAAGCCACCAGAAATGATTGCCAAGCACATGGATTCAATGCTGATCTCCAAGTGACTTTGTGGCTGGAAAAAGAAAAAGATGTGAGCAAGACTGGCACAGGTTAGTTTAGAGGTCTCTTCTAATTCTCCTCCAGTCATCTTGTTACTGCAGTCTAGGCCTACCATTTGGCTTTCCCCTGCCATCCCACTCCATGTATTTGCGAGGCCACCGGACAAGCACGCAAACAGGCACAGCCAATAATTGCTGGACATTCCATTCTCCACTTAGGCAGGCCAGACACAGCCAATTCGTCGCTTCAGGGACCTCTCTGGCAAACACCTCATTACATATGCGTGATGCTAACAAAGGCTTCCTGCCCCGAGCAGGCTACTGGACAAAAGGTTGTGCTGTTGACTGGTAAGCGCTGCGCATTTGCATACTGGCCACACTATTGTTAATTCGGCTCTGATTCCATCATGCAAAATTGTGACCTTTCCGAGACATTGTCTCGCACCCAAAACTCATTGTTCTCCCCGAGTAAGGCATAGCCTGCAGTCCCAATTCATCCTATAAAAACCCCTGATTCCGAGACCTTCCTCGGATCGCTCCCGAGTTTCATCCTGCCTTGCTGCTGCTGTGCTTGGTGAGCTCCTCTCAGCTAATGGAGCTGAGTTTCTTCTCTGCACCCTCGGATTCTCCCACAAGGTCCAGGACGACGAGACAGGTGTCGTATCACCAATTTTCCCTGAAAATCTTTATCCTTAATTCAATCTCTAATCTCTTAGTTAGTGGTGTGACTGTGGTGTCTTTAATATTTGTTTGTATGCAATAAAACATCATTTGATTACTTTAAACCCGTGTGGCTGCTTGACTGACTTGACCCCGTAGACTCCGGGTTGCAAGATCCTGCTAAGTTACCCTGCCTCTGGCTAGCTTAAGCGAGTGCTCCAGCTAATTTTCCCCAAAATTGTGTTTTATTGTTTCATTATTTAGGTGTCCCTCCCAGGACCCCCAGTAAACAGGGTAACTATCTGAAGCTGCTGCTTTGTGTTTAGCTTTTGTTTTATTGCATCAATGTAAACTTGGCATCTAAAGGAACTGGGAAGCACTTTTAACAGGGTAGCAGGAGCTCTGTGTGGTTGATCTTTCCCAGCCTTCCCAAGTACATGCCTTAGCACACTGGAGCTAAATTCATATAAATTGATCTTCTTGGGTGCTGGTGGCAGGTTTACAGCATGGAAAATTACCTGCAGGACGACAACTCTCAGAACTCTCCAACCAAACCTTCCTACAGAAGACAGGCTAAAGGTTACTCAAAGAGGCTTGGCCATATTTAGATATGTATATACCCATAGATGTAGAGTTCTGAAACAATACCTTTTTGGACTGCAACTTCAAGAGTTCTCAGTTTTGGAGACTCCAATGCAAAACTCTGGAAGTTGTAAAGCAAACAGAAACTTTTCCGCACTCTGGCACAAGACTCAAATAGAAGGTCACCTCCAGCTCTGATTTCCCTGTGCCCCATCTTTCTTCCCCCTGGGGTGCTCAGCTTGCTTTATTAAGAAACCAATTCTGCCATTGATCCTGGCTGATGGGAATCAAGGTTTCAGTGCAAGGCATTAAACGAGACTACCACAATTGCAGATCAATATTTGCTATGAAGACTGGAGGTTTGACAGATCAAAACATGCATGTTTACCCAAGATCAATAATTATATTGGCTACTAGCAGTGGTTTTCTCAAACACCATTCTTTGATGCAAGGTGGTGCTGATGCAGTTAAGTGCAACTATGTATAAATGTTGATTGAACAGCATATTTTCATTCTAGTTGGAACTGCAGACTATGCAGTGAATTTAACTATCCTGATTACTAGGTCCTTGAAAAGTATGTCAAAGTTTAACAGCTGGATTTTCAAAGCACTTCTAAGCAAGAAAATGCCATCTCATATCTCAAAGGTGGGGGACATGTGGACATCCAAATGTTGTTGTCTGCAACTTGTACCAGCTCCCGACAGCACAGCCAACAGTGAGGGATGATGGGAACTGCAGTTCAACAACATCTGAAAGACCTCAGTTTCTTATTATTGGCATATGTCTATAGTATCCTTCTTTTTCATGGCCAAATACCAATGTGCCTAAGAGTTTACCAAGGGAATTGAAAACAATGTTGCAAGTAAGGTAATGATCTTGTACAACAACGTGTGGAATACTGTGTCCAGTCCTGGTTATTGCATGTGAAAAAGGATATTGTGGAGCTGGAAAAGATGCAAACGGGGCAGCCAACATGATCAAGGAGTGGAGTATTTCCACCATACAAAAAGGCTGCACAGTTTGATCCTTTACCCCTGGTGACTGAACCCAGGGCCTTCTATACCCAAAGTATGTGTGCTGTCACTGAATTAAAGGGAAGGCTCAGATCAAAGTCCTGAAATCTACTGGTAATCCCAACTAGCATCAATGGGATTTGCATAAGAGTTGCCTTATCATTCAGCAGTTGGTTCAATGGATCTAGTCTAGGTGGGAGTACCAGTAGGAGTGAGATCCTAGTCTACAGGTTACAGTACAGGTGTGAGATGTGGGCAGCTGGTTGTCAGGCTGAATGGGAAGGATGTAAATGGGTGGAGTAGCTCTTCAACTCCAGCAGACTAGAGAAATTTTTTGCCTCCTAGGACTTTTGTACTTCAGTTCCCACAATCCCTTAACACTGGTGGTGGAATAATAGAGTTGGAAGTGACGGCAAGGGCCATTAATCCGACCACCTTCTCTGGAGTTATACAGAACTAAAGCACTCCTGAAAGACAGCCATCCAATCTCTTTTAAAGATCTCCATAGAAAGAGGTCTACCACTTTCTGAAGCACTCCATGCCACTCTTGAATAGTTCTTACCTTCAGGATGTTCTTCCTAATGTTTTGGTGGAATCTTTCCTCTTGTAAATTAAATCCATTGGTTCATGTCCTATAACCTATTCACACTACTGAATTATAGGGCTGTGATGTCAGTTTGATTGCCATGGTTCTATCCTGTGGAATGCTGGGCCATTTCCACATGAGGCTGTTATAGTGCTATGATTCCACTTTCAACATCCTATGGAATCCTGGGGTTTGCAATTTAGGGAAGGGCCTTTGAACGTCGAATAGGATGTTGAAAGTGGAATCAAGGTGCTATAACAGTCTCGTGCGGAAATGGCCCTAGAGTTTGTTACTTGGTCAAGCAATGGAGTGCTTTGGCTGAGAATTCCACATGCCCCTCCCTAAACCGCAGATCCCAAGATTCCATAGGATAGAACCATGGCAGTTAAAGTGGAATAATACCATTATGATTCTATAGTGTGAATGGGCCCCTAGTCTCTAGAGTAACAGAAAAAAAGCTTGCTTCGTGTGCTACTAATTCTAGTGGGAAGTGGTTCATATTAATGGGAAGAGGAACATATTAATCTTGTACAGCATTTATGGAAATGCTTCATATTGAAATTATGTTTAAAATTCACAACAGTGCTGTACTCTCATGAATATCAAACACAATTTCAACATTAAGTTGAAGTGGATTGTATTGCATTTCTGGTAGTCACACAAGGTTGTGAGATCACTGAAACTTATTTGCTGATAAATGTTTTGCGAAGGTCAGTATATCTCAGGTATTGATTCTTTTCACTGTCTTTGGTACCGAAACTCAGGGGAACACTGGTGTCTTTGTTAGGCTAGTTTAGCAGCTTATTACAGGAAGTAATAAAATTACAACATTTTACCAGAGGCACAACAGGACAACTGTCAAGTTTATAACTGGCCCTGCTGCATTTGTGGATGGTAGTAGTGGATGGGGCTTTCTTCCTGATTTCATTGCTGTAAAAAAATCATATTTCCTTTACATGAGTTGATAAATGAGATGAAAACTTAGAAGAATGAGGTGGCTGGGCAGATTTGGGATCTGAAGGCCTATCTCTGAGCAGTATTAAAAGATTTGGGACCAGACCTTTGAAGTAACTTGCTATAATAACTATTTCCTTGCAAATTGTTCCTTTCCCTCCAATAACAGCCCATTTTAGTCACTGCATATTTTAGGGATAGAAATATATGATTATTGTGATTTTCACAGTTTTATCGTTGCTGAGAGAAAATAAATATTCCTGTGTAGTTTTCACCCAGTATTTGCACTTCGCAAAGGTTTTGGGAACTTATTTTGCACAGAAAGGCAATTTTTGGTGAAAACCATGTCTTTTGCTCCCCTCCTCCGCAAAAAAACCTGTTTCTAGACAGTCACTTGTTTTTTGTCAAAACTGCTGATTTTTATGCAAAAAAAAAAAGCAATCTAGCATAAAAAAAATCTTGCACAGCACACAAAACACTTATGTACAAAATAGCAGTTCTGCAAAAAAGTAGCCTTTTTGTGTAAGTTCCTAAATTGCTATTTGTTATCTCAGGTGTGTGTCTGTGTGCAAGTTTACGTGGTTTTCTGCAGAAAACAGCAATCTTGCACTTAACCCCTCTCTTCAAATGTGGATAATCTTCTGTGAAAGTTTGCTTTTTTTGTGTAGCAAACAGGAGTCTTAGTGCCAGAAAGAGACTATTTGGAAACAATGTATTTTGTGCAAAAGATTGTGTATTTTTGCACCAATAAGCAGAAATTTTGTGCAAAGGAACTTTTGTGCAAAAATTCTTGTCACTGTGTTATTCCCCCTGAACAAGTTTCTGGAATTTCAGGAACCCCATTTCTCAGGCAGGTTACAAACAGCAGCAAATATTCTTTCCCTCCCTAGTATAGTTAAAGGGTTGACTTCACTATTTAGGTGGTTCTGTGCCATGAGCCAGTTGAGAAGGACCTCAAAATGTGCACTTGATGCTTCTAAGGGTGTGCTACCCCATCCAGGGAAGAGCAAATGCCCTTCCCATGACTAGTTATTCCACCACATTCAGAGTGTCAACATACCCAACATTGGTTGCCAGAAATGTACACTGAGAATATGAAGGCTTTCCACATTGTCCAGTCTAGTAAGCTATGATACAGCTGGGATGATCTGGTGCTTGGGAAGAATTTGCTTCTGAAAAAACATGCAAATATAACATGTGCTCCTGGAAGCAAATACAGATCGATGCATCAGTATGAATGAAATGCCTCAAGTGCCCCAGGAAGCAGGTGATGGGGGGCAATGGAGGCAGTTCCTAAATGTTCCTCCTCCATTCAGAATGGAGTTGTGTACAATTTGTCCCCCAAAAGTAGCTTCCTGTCTCTAGTACAGTAAATGCAGGTGCAGTAAACAATGCTTCGGTACAGGAGCTTGGGGAACCCACTGCAGTATCAGCTACTTGAGATGGCTGCTTTACCCTGACACGATTGTTGAAATAATATTCAGTGGGTAATCCAGCAGACTTTTGCCTATGAAATGGGGAGATGGCACCGTCTTGTCCTTCCCCTCAGGCAGTAAAATTTCTTGGGTTAGCCCTTTAACTAGGAACACAAGTTACTGGTCATGCTGACTCTTCGAGTTAATCTACTCAATTTGAAAATGTCATTTTTGGGGGGCTGTACCTCCCAGAATGTTGTTCCCCGAAAGATAGATGACTCAGGGGTCCACCTGCAATGCCGATGCCTCCATGGAAATGTGGGGAATTATAGCTCAGAGGAGGTCTGAGAGAGGGGGGTAACCACAGGACCTTTTCACATGTGCATACTGGTACTAACTGCAAGACACCAGTGGGAGGTCAAAAGAGTGTTTTATTAGGGGGAAATCACAAACACACACAAGATTCAAGCAGCCTCACAACCATCCAAGGCTAACAGAGGGAAAGGGGAGAAAAGTTGGATAATGTGGAGATTTGGGGATGAAGTGAGTGATAGTTACTGATCCAGAAGATCAAGGTGAAGTATGGCTCAGAGTGGAGGTCCAAGGGCAGTACAATGAAAAGGAATCTGGGGGCCCTCATGCGGCATAAAATGCCAATATGCATCCAAAGTACAAGCAAAGTATCAGGGTCTGAGTCAGGGTTTAAATACCCTTTTTCTGCCCTGAAGGGGAGTACATTAATTGCTCTCCAGCAGAGTGAACAAAAGAGGTCTGGAATGGATTACTGGTCTTGACTTTAGGAGACAAAGCATTGATGGAGGTTGTAATAGCCCCCTAATGGCTCGGCATGTAAGAAAACAAAAGAGAAATGCAATGGGAAGAGGCTAAAGGACATTGTTCATCGGTTGCTTCATCAGAGCTGCCTTGCTGGCTATTGTTTTCTGAGTTTGGGCAACTGATAGGATTAACTTGAACCCATTAAGTCAGGGCTGTCCAGCTAATCCTCAGGAACTTTTGACCTGGCCATGGTGATGTCATCTGCCTAAGCACATCATTCTCAGTCAGAGTCCCTTTCCACATGGTGTTCAGCCATAAGTACATAATTTATATTTTGTGCCAGTTAAATAATATTAATCACCAATTATACTGTATCATTGAGTGGGAGTGTACGATATGGTAACAATGTCAAATAGCTATGCTGGCTGGGGTATTCTGGCAGTTATAGTCCAAAAATTAAAACAACTTCCATACTCTGATGGAGGTTGTTGTTGTTGTTGGGTACCTTCAAGTTGTTTCCAACTTATGGGTAACTCTAGGGTGAACTTATCATGGGGTTTTCTGGGGCTGAGAGTGTGTGACACGCCTAAGGTCTACCAGTGGGTTTCCATGGCCAAGCAGGGACTCAAACCCTGTCCTTTAGGGTTGTAGTCCAATGTTCAAACCACTACACTACACTGGCTCTCTTTTGTTGGAAGACACCAGGTATATTTGTTCATTTATCGCAGTCTGTGTTAGGATTAGTTCAGCAACAGAGAACACAATTTGCCTGCAGTTCATCCAGGTTCAGACTCTGAGATCTGAGGGATCTCAGGCAGAGCTGGACCGAGGCATTTTGCTACCTAAGGTAAAGAATGAGATGGTGGCACCCCTGGTTCCATGCAAAGAAGAATCTTTCTTTGGCAATGATGAGGGGCAATACTGTCCTCTACTGCACTTGAGAGGGGAGCTAGCTAGATTACACAATGCAGTGGAGGTGCCTGACACACAGACCCCTCTTTCCAACAGCTTGCTGCTCTCCTACTCTTCCCTTCAGCATCTACTATTTGAGAAGGCTGTCTCATTCTGCCTAGTAAAGGATAGCTCACTGTGATCCAGTGGCTGTCAAGAACAAACCATATGAAGCTAGATGGGACTTACATGGTTAAAGAAGCTTCCAATTTCGAAATCAATCACTCTTCAAATAACTCCCTGCCACTGTGAGAAAGCTGTGATGTGTTTCACATGGAGCACAGTTATGTAAGTCCAAACCAGACAGAGAGCATGTCTTTTGTTTTGTACCAGAGGGGAGCAAATGGGACAGAAGCAACCTGGGGAGGAGTTAATTAAAGAAGGGGAGGGGGAAATGGGTGATGGGGTTACACCTTATTGTTTGGAGAAGATATTAAGTCTTAAATATTTTAAGAGTCTTTGAGGTGTTTGCTGTGATGGGATCTTAACCATGCCCTGTTCAATCATTTGCCCCATAGAGCTAAATCAGAGATGTCAGGAAAACTCATTTGGTGGCATTAATCAAAGTGGATTAGGTTTAGCTCCATCAAGGCTGCCCTGCTAGCACTGCATCAAAGAAACTTCCTCCCAGACTCAATGGCTGCTCTGTTGGCTTTGAAATTCTGTAGCCTTCCAAACGTTTATCGGAGTGACATGTTGGTTATGTCGTGGCTAAAAACATGTTGGAGCCCAATCCCTCATGTATTTCTGTCTCTTCTGTTTACAATAAAACTGGGTTAAGTAATCTGGTACATGCAGATGAGGGTGACTGGAAGAGTTCAGAGCCCCAATTAAGATCCCAGCCAACTTTGTCCACTTTGACTGTTTAGCAGTAAGTGGTAATGGACAACCACAAAGCCGATTCAAGTTGCTCTGAACAAATCCACCCCCACATATGGGACATTGGTATCATGTTCCCTAAAAGAGAAGGTTTTTTTGGCTTCTGTTTCAAATGCTGTTTTTCTTCTTCCCTCTCCTTGTAGGGAAAAAACAGAGTGGGATTAGGTCTTTGAAACAGATGTGGTTTCTTCCTAACACACATTGTGTGCACGTCCATGAGGGATGGAAAAATGTAAAAAATCTCTCTGAAGAAAGGTACTTAGCAGTGTGTTCTGAGTAGGAAATAGCATTGTATGGTGAAGAGGGCACTGTAGTGGGTGTTTACTCTAGAATTTTTTAAATGCCACAAACTAGTTTCATGTGCAGAGTTAAAGTAAACATAGGCCTACCATATGTGTGATATTTTCCAGTAAACAAATGAGGTAGATATACTAATGTATGTGTGTGTATCAGAGTTATTCATATGACTGCAGCTCCTGTGCTGGGTGGGAGCACCACTACACTCAAAAACCAAGAGATCAAACACTGACTCTGTTCCCTGTGGTACCTTCGTCACTGGCTGCAGGAGAAAGCTGCAGACTATTCTACCAAAGACACAGATATTACAGATTGGAATTCTCTTAATCTTTGGCAACTGGGTGCTTCTGAAAACCCAGCTCCATCCTACAACCTGCTACAGTAGTTTCAAGGTCTGAAACGGTGCTCATTTTGGGAACTTAACTAGGTCAGGTTGGGAATTGTGTAGCCCTCCAGATGCCAGATGTGGTTGGACTGCAGATTCCCAGAGTCCTATTCACCATACCTACTGGAGTTGCATCTGAAGGGTTGCAAAATTCCTTACTCTACACTAGTCTCTCTTTTTCTCTGCTTTCCTGTCCTGTGTCTCCAGTATTCTGAATGCTTCTGCTTCCCTAGTTATGAGGAGATATATCGCTGGCAGTTGTCGTTGTTGTGTATCACCAGGTTATTTCTAATTTTAGCTGCTATTTTTAAGTGCATGGTACCTCCCTTTTCACAGGGAAGAGGAAGATGGGAAATCCATAACTCAGTGCTAGAGTACATGTTTAGTATGTATAAAATCTCGTATTTGGTCACTGCATTTCCATGTGGAAATTCCTGCCTAAAACCCTGGACAGCAACTTCCAGTCAAATGTTGACAACACCAAAGCTTAGAAAAGTGACTGTTTTGACTACAGCTGCACAAATTGCCCAGCCAATAGCCGGACATTTCCAAAAAGAAAGTAATTTTAACAAGCTTAAGACAATAGTGGTTAGGTAATGTTGGGAAATATGAGAAACAGTAGTGGATCTCCAAAGTACAGAAATGAAATCAGCAAAGCAGATGCTGAACAACAGCCATTCCCATGCTCACCCATCCACCCCACACAGTCTAACACAGTCTAACAGAAACAGTTTTAAAAAGGCTTAGTCTGCTTTGTAAAACATAAAAAGTAGCATTACTTACAAACACTTATGCAAAATCAAATACATTGTCTAATGGAAAGGAGAGAGAGAAGAAGAAAAATGGCTGTAGGACAGAGTGATGCAGAATGACAGTGGGTGTGGTAAAACAAACATGAAGTCTGAAAACATGCAGACTGACAATAACTGAATATAGACATGCAAGGGTTTCTAGTTATAACTATAAAGCAGTCTCCTATGTGCCTATAGCCCATTCAGCCATTATTACCATAGATAAAATAAACATATGGGAAAGAGAACCACCCTCTTCTTGGATGTTTGCACCCTTCTCCTCATGTGGAAAGTGACTTTCTTAAGAGGGGAGTCTCTTCTATACAAAGAGAGCTGAGGCCATGTTTCCTATTCTACAGAGAACAGGCTTCTGTTTTGAGAGCCGACCCATGAAAGCCCTTTGTTTGAAGCCACCCTCTGTTTGAAGGGCTGTCCAGTCTAAGTCTAGCTGCAAGATAAAGAAGCCAGGAGATCAAGGACCTTGAAGTTGTCCGTCAACAGCTGGAAAACAAGCTGAGCAGACACACAGTTGCCTAGACAGTCTTCCCCACTGTGGTAAAATTTAAACCATAAACATAATCTTTATACAAATTATAATAGTTAGTACGAAACTTGTATTTCTATATATGTAATTGGCATATGCAAATGTTATGCAAATCTATGCTCTCTTTTGTCTTTTTTTATGACGCTTTTTTATTGTTGTTATTAGGCAATGCATAAATTGGCTACCCTAATGATGTGGCTTTCCCCTCATACCAGTTTTGTCCATCTCTTTGACACTGGCGTTGGAAAGAGATGTGGCAGTCACTCCTCCCCTGCATCCAAGATATCCTGACACTGATTGAGCAGCATGGGAGAGACACATTCCAGTTTCTCTCAGGCTCCTTAGGGGCCCTTTGCCCAGTGTTTTATCACTGTGCTGCTATATACGGTGATTGATCTCTCTCTTTTTGGGGGAGGGTGCTTTAAATTGGGGTGCAAATCAGAATTGCCAAGCAGAAATGCTCTCCCTGTATTGTTTGTTTTGTGTGGTTTTTTTTAAAAAAAAACTATCATACTGACTTTAATTTTCAGGAGCCTACTTTTTTCAGTGTAATAGCTCATAGTTATAGTTATTTCATCTTTAGTAGCAGACTTTCTAGAAATTAAGTAAGACTTAAGAAATCAAATAGCAAAGCCAATATAGACAATGGAAATTCTTAACAAGTATTGATATTTCTCTCAAAACAAGTGTGTAAAGAATCATAATTCTTTAAGTGTGGAATCTTAGAGAAACCTGTCTGGGTATCCATGATTCATAATTGTACTTTTCAATTCTGATCAAGGCTGCAAACAGTAATTTATTGAAATAAATTACTGTTTAAATTACTGTTTAAATAAATAAATAAAGCTTTTATTCAGCTGGTGAAAGTCTGTTTTAACCAGATAGATTAAAAAGTAATGACATATTTGGTTAAATTTTTTTTGGAGAGGGTGTTTTTTTTTTTGTTTCTGGTATATTACCATAAAAAGGCAACGTTAAATATAGCTTTTCCTTCTGACAGCTTATGATAGCTCATACGACTTGATGGTCTGACACTTCTTTCAGTGCCTAAAAATGATACCTGTCTTGAAATCCAGGAAATTATGACAAAATACCTGAAAGGCAAATTATTAATCAACTAAAATATTTTTAATAGTGTCTGCCATTTAAGTGATATTTTGAGGGACTGCTAGTATTGACAGTGAGGATAGCATAGTGAGTAGGGTATTAGACAAGGTTTCAGGGAGAACTGAATTCGCATTTCCATTTAGGCCATGAATTGACTGAGTGACCATACACACTCAGCCTAATCTATCTCACAGGGACATTATAAAGGTAAAATGTGGCAAGGGATGTTTATACTGCCCTAAGCACCCTGAAGAAGGTCAGGATAAAAAGGTGGTGTATTAAGTACTGTGAAGCAAAAAGCCAATCAGTGCCAGGTTCTGCCTGTCCCCTTCCCTAAGACATAAAAGTCTTATACTCCTAGACTTTCAGATTCCACCCACCAACTTGTAATCCCCACAGAGTCATTACTTTAGAAATCAAAAATGGGCAATTCAGTGTCTGTGAACAGAGACTGAACTTGCAAGATGGTTGCATTCCTCCCCAGGATCTTGCTTCCAGAGTGTTTCTCACAGTTCCTGCTCAGCTGGTCTTCTCGGGAATCAGTGGCTTATTGACAAAAAAAAATTTTTTTTCAACTATAACTCTCTGGTGGGAAAATTCAGAGAGTTATGTTCAAAAAAGTAACTTTTCCAAGTTCTGCTCCCGTTGGCCTGTAACCAAAAAGTGGGTAGGCTGGATATCACTTGCTTGTCTCCCCTCAGTCTAGAGTTACTGGTTGGATAGAAACTCATCACCCCCACTTTAATTTGAAATTCCAGTAGTATGAATCTTTTCCATAGAAGTCTTCAGAGCTGGCTCTACCATTAGATAGAGTGAGGCAGCTGCCTCAAAGAAACACATCCATAGGGACAGGAAGTAAGTGTGTGGGGTGCCAGTCATTCTGTCCTGTGCTCCTCAAGATGGTTTGCTGCCTTTAGAGATGACAGCTGCCGATGACTCACATATCAGTGGGGTGGTAAATCCAATATAGATTTTAGTTTGCACTGTAAATGACCTATCCAAGACAGCGCATCCTTTCCTCCAAATAGGTTCAGAACCTTGGACAGCTCATTTAGTTTTCAGGCTGAAACCCAGCGCAGATTCAGAGTCTCACTGAAATGGGAGAGACCAGCTACCCCTGCCCAAGTGCAGCGGAAGATGTTATCTCTTTTCTGGTTATGAAGTAAGATTAAACTGCCAGTCTGGTCATTTGAAATTTAAGGGTTATCCACCTCAGATGCAAAATGTCAGTCTTGATGCAAGAAAAAGACTTGCTATCAGAAATTACCTTGAATTGGGGCCAGAATCAGACACTTTAAAAACCTATGAAGTTGCTTTAAATGGAGTCAGACCACCAGTCCTTTTAAGCCAGTGTTGCTGATTCTGACTGGCAATGGTTCTCCAGGGTTTCAAATAGGATTCTTTCCTAGCCCTATCTGAAGATACCTCATGTTCTCTGATAGTCTCCCACCCAAGTATAAACTAGGCCCAATCCTGATCCTTTTTCACTTTCATGAGATAACATCTTCCAGTGACCCTGAGAGAGCTCTCTAGCTATTCACACTTTTTCTAAATACTGTCATGATTACAAAGGAACACAGTGGCCACTCAGTGGATATTTATTGGCTATGTTGACCTTTTAACACTGTGACAAACAACATTCAGAGAGGGGAGTGAAAACAGGCTGTTTGCTAGTAAAAAATGCAATTCAGCTGTCTGACTTTCCTCTCCACATGAGGTTGTAGACACTGACACTCTCTTCCACACTGTATGTCTCATTCACACACTCAATAATGAAGACTTTTGGAAATTTCACCCAGTTTTCAGACAGCCTTATTCTGTAAAGCCTACTTCAGTGGAAATGTCAGCTTTTCCTCAGATAGAAATTATAGAATTCTAGGTTCAGACTTCACATAAACATCCTAGATTTGGGGGGACTGGATGAGGAAAGAAAAAGTGAGCTACCACTCCACAGCTAAGATAGTTTATACTACTAATATTTACCAATGTATAGCAATGTATACGTAGGCACAAGAAGACATGGACAAGTGCCTGGAGGTTTATAATTTCTTTATTGTTATATTTATGCTGCATGATAATTAGAATCCTGTGGGTGACATACGCAGATATGAACTCCTTGTAGCATTGTTGCAAGAGGAGATATCCAGTATCTTTTTGGTGCAATGACCCTTCTGTGTACACAGTCTACCTGTCAGCTGCCATAATGTGCCTCTACAGCCATTTAGTGGCCGGAGAGGGTGAGATAAGCAGGCAGCATCCACCTATGTTTTTGCAACTGGAAGCACAAGAAAGATGGCATCTTTCTATGGCCATGGGGGAGTATGCTGATAGATAAACTATGCAGGCATAAGAAGGGAGGAAACAAAGCTATGCTTTATAGAGTTTTGTACTCCAGCTAGCCAAAGTAGAATTCTCAGCCAGCTACTCTGAGAATTTAAGATCATTTATGTAAGATTATTCTCTCTTTTTTTACTCAGAACAATCCTGTAAAGTAGGTTGGCTGAGACAGTGGCCAAGGTCTTATACCTCTGCTGGCATAATTACAACCATGGCAAAGGAAAAGGCCTCAGCAGAACCAGTGGTAGGCAAAAGAGGGGGAAAGGCAGTAGCCGTGGCAATAGCCAAAGGCTGCCAGCTTTGCACATCTATTTTGTAAATGCTTGACTTCCAGGGGTGACTTAGAGCCAACAGTATCTATCTTCTTGCCACCATTTTCCACAAGTGGTAAAGAAAATAACACTGCTCACTTAATGGACTGTCAAGGTCAGCCAAGTATTGCTATATTGTTGTTGCTGTGTTCCTTCGAGTTGTTTCCGACTTATGGCAACCCTAAGGCAAATCCATCACAGGGTTTTCTGGGGCTGAGAGTGTGGTATGGCCAGGATTATACAGCAATACTGGCCAATAAATGTCACAAAGTTATCCAATGAGCTTCATTTCCCCGTTCAGGAATGAAGCTTGTTGGATATCCTTGGGACATTTATGACCAATGCAGCTATATAATCCTGGCCAATAAATGTCCCAATAAGCTTCATTCCTAAATGAGGAGTCAAATGTGGATCTCCCTTTCCATGTTAAAGAGATAACTTGCTGTACTAGTTCAAGGGGCTAGGGCCAAAAGAATTCTATAATTCTGACAGCCACATTGCACTGTTTATTCATGTGTCTGTTCACAGGTAAATCAGGTTCACTTGTCAATGTCTGTTCACCTGTACATCAAGTATAAAATTACAGTAGAGGTGTGGGCTCAGGAAGTGACATTATAATGATTGAGGTATAACACACATTTCCTTGTTTCCATCTGTTAGATTTTGGGAGGTATGGAATACCCTCAAAATAGGGAAGCCAGGCGTCCTCCTTTGCTGGTACAGTCCTCTGTTTGAAGGGCTGTTAGAAGACAATCCTCTTTGAAAGAGTCCTCTGTTTGAGCCAAGTCCAGTTTAAAGATAAAGAATCATAAGTAGCTGGGAGAGGAAGGCCCTTGAAGATGCTCATCCACAGTAATACCTGGACTCCTGGCTGAACAGGTACAGGGTCAGCTACTCACATCCTTTCCCACCATGATGGTTAAATTATAGAAACTGCTTCAAGATTTATATATATATACACACATACATACATTTATGCAAATTTTATGCAGGTTGTTTTGGTGAGACATTTCCCTTTTTTTTTTTAATCCATAAGGAGTCACCGTGCCTCAAAAGAATAGGCATAAAAACAAAACAGATAAATAAAAGTCTTTTGCGGTCACATTTGAGAAGCTGTGTTTTAGATACGTTGCCATAAAAAAAAATATACCAGTGCTTGGGAGCAAATTCAGCACTCTGGAAAAAGAAACATCCTTCCATATGTAGACAGTGTTTGTTTGCTTTAGAAGTTGGAGGGTGGGAGGCACCTGAGGAGGATTCAGCTGGAATCTCAGTCCATGTTGTTTCAAACACATCCCAAAATATCCCACAGTTGATGGCTGAGAAAATTGGTTTCAGCCTACTGAAGAATGAGGTGGGAACGTCTGCATATATAGGGGAGAAGACGGGCTGGAAGAAGCTCATGTGAAAAATTAAGCATATAAGACAGTCTGGTGCTCTCTAGATTTATTGGACAATATGTGTGTGTTTCTTCAGGTCACCTGTCAACTTATGGTGACCCCATGAATTTCATAGGTTGTGTTATTTTTTTTCAGGGAGTACTCAGAGGTGGTTTTGGCCAGTTCTTCCCTCTGAAATACAGGCTACAGCACCTGGTATTCATTTACTAACCAGGAGTGAACTTCCTTAGTTTCCAAGAGCAGACAATTCTGGTGCCTTTAGGGTATTTAGCTGCGTTTGTTGAACTACAACTCCCATAATCCCATAAACCATAGCTACATGTGTGATTATGCATTCTGGAGTTCAACCCATCTGTAAGGTGAAATCTGCTTCAGGAGAAATTTTTTTTTCGAATTTAAGCATGTCATTCAGTTTTTATTAGATGGAAAACTGAAAATTAACTCATACGTATCCAGAAGATGTAGTATCTAAATCAAGTCAGGATGAAGGGAAGCAGAATGACCATGCTGACAGGAGGATTCTGGGAACTGTAATCCAAAAATAACTTTTGCATACTCTGATTGAGAAGCCACTGTGAGCCTTAGGACCCTTTGTCCACTCTTCACTTGTCTGCTTTGCTATTTGCTGTTTGGACCCTACTTAGTAAAAGTGCACTTGAACATAGTTTGACATCTAATTCCATATCCTCATAAGAGATGTTCATTTCTGTCATAGCTTTTGAAAAATGCCAGAAGTTGAATTCTGACAGATGGCATTGTCAGAGAGGTCATGGGTCTCATGGTGTACACTGCAGAGCCAAGGTCAGCAGCTGGTGAGCCTGGACTATATCTCCTTGCAGGGCTGCAGAGTTGTCCCCTATTGCCAACACAGAAGATGAAGAAATGTGTGGGGGAAGAGGCTTACTGGTAACAGAAGTGTCCACCAAGATGCTATTGATGGTCAAAAACTCTTGCACATGCCTCACTCCAGGAAAATTAATGGTTCTTTAGTAATGTACAAGCTCTTGGAAACAGGGGTTTGGGGACTACATCTCCCAGAAAGCTCAAGACAGCATATCTACTGGCCACTGCAGCTGGGGGATTCTAGGAGCTGTAGTCCAAAGGAGTATATTTTCCAAGCTCTGATGTCTAGTTATAGAGGTCAAATGTCCTCCACTTGAAAGCCACTGACAAACTAGATGGGCTAAAGGCCTGACTAGGAACAGACAAGTGCCTTACAACCAGTGGCTGAGCTTGGAGTGCATGGGGGGTGGGCAAGAGGGGGGCTACGGTGTGGGGATGTGGCCACAGTGCACAGGGACGTGGACACAGTGTGTGGGGGCATGGACAAGGCATGCGAGGTAATAGCTACGAGCCAGGATGCCCCCAAAACATTGCCGCCGGGGCGAACCACCTCCATTGCCCCCCCATCCCTAATGACTGCTTACAACTCTTTGATTGCAATGCTGCCATATAGTTCAGTGGCCACTGTGTGGTTTGCAGCAGAAAAAAAATCTTGGAAACTAGAGATAAGCTTTCAGTAAGAAAACAACTTGAAGATACACAAGAACAACAACAAACAGGATCTTGAGATCTTTTCCAAGGTTTTATGAGGCTAATTTGTTGTGAGTGACAAAGCATTACTCCCTTTTCTTTCCTCTCAAGCTTTTCCCTTGTGGCCTTTACCCCACTAGACTTCTTTCCCTTGATAGTTCTGGAGTGGGCCCAAATGAGACACCTTCCTCCCCCTCTCCAGCAGTCTCATTTAGCAAGTGTTCCAAAAAAGTTTTTGTAGTTCATTCTTCATTGTTTCATTAATTATCCTCCCTTTAGAGAGATAACACAGCCCACCTACATTATGTTTTGGCAACTGGTGCTTCTTGTTTTGTTTTAATATTGACAGACTGCATATTCGAAGAGAGCAGAGTCAGGGAATTGAATACCACTGTCTGGTTTTTACAAGTTTTATGATGTATTGTGTGTCTATGTGCATGAGAGAGCTTCTGATTCCCAGCAGGTTGAGGGGAAAAAATTAATTTATGAAATGACGCAGAAATATGCTTGTTATGCCTAGCAATGGATTTTGTAGGATTTACTGGGTATTTGAAAGGTATTAAGTTTTAATCATGTGCAGCAACATTCACTTTAAACCTGGTAGGAATGTGTCAGTACTAGGCTGATTTTTGTTGCCTTTTAAATATGCACAGAAGATACCAATACCGTATGTTAATAACTGCATACCCTCCAACATTTCACTGATGAAAAACAGAACACATGTGATCAACATCAGAGATGGCAAAAGTTATTAATGAGGAAGAACACACAAGCTAGGAAAGGCTGCAGCAGTTTGCTCTTGCCTGAATCTACTGGGAAGGACAAGATTCTGCCCCTTTCTCTCCTCTCCTCCCTGCTGAGTTAATTGAGTGCTGGCTGCTTTTGCACTTTGAACTTAGTTTGCAGAAATGGATGTAAGCTGAGGGCAAAGGCCATTTTCACACCTCACCTCATTGCTGGGATGATCTGTGGACATCCCGACGTCACCGGTCCTGGGACAGGAGTGGTTTTCCACCACTCCCTTCTGCATGCATTCCTTGGCAGTGGAGTAGCAGCATTAACACCGCTGCTCATTCCACATTACGGGATCCATAGCAATGCCTTCTCCCCGCCCCATAGGACCTGATTGGTCATCTTTTTCCAGGGACTTTTCCCCTATAGGACGGTGTCAGACACATCCATGTGTCCATGTGCTAGGGCTCCCAGATTGACAACAGGAGCTGGCACGATCAAGGAACTGCACACCACCAAGTAATGGGACAGTCACGCAGATAGGGGTCAATAACAGACTTTTTCCATTATTGACACAGGGTGCAATACGGGCAGGTTAGAGGCAGTTGGTGACAGGATAGCAGTGGGTTGCCTACAGTTTCATGCAAAAGCACAGCTCCTGGAACCACAATCACCCATCACTGTGGCAGGTTGACTCAGCTGTGCAGAAACGACCAAAGAAGGAAAGTGCGGGGAGGAAAAGAAACTGAGACATTTTAAAAGCAACTGAAAAAAATGGGACAACAGAGGATTAATTAAGACTATCCCTGGCAAATTGGGACTGTTGGAAGATATAAGGTAGTTCCCGATAGTTCCTGAACAAGAACCTGGAATCTAGTAGACCTGTTTCACCACAACTGCTAAGACAAACCTGGTAGGACTCTATGTT
This sequence comes from Iguana delicatissima, assembly GCA_948472985.1. Classification (NCBI taxonomy): domain Eukaryota; kingdom Metazoa; phylum Chordata; class Lepidosauria; order Squamata; family Iguanidae; genus Iguana; species Iguana delicatissima. The sequence continues at coordinate 197,349 of CAOKZL010000757.1, forward strand.
ATATTCTTTACTCAAACATAGAAGATGCTTACTATGGCCATCTATCTGTAAGGGGAATCCTCCATTTGTAGTCAAAAATGTTTTTGAAGAGAATGCTTGAGACCATAGGCCTCTGAACTGGTATTTTATCAAAACAAGAGGAAGAAATCTCCCAGCCGAGGGCAAAGCATTGCTGGAAAGAAGAAAGCATTTAAGAAGAGAAAATGAGAAAAAGAAAATATTCTGCTGAAACTCTGACAAGTTTGAATGCTACAACTCTGGTGGATGAACTGAGGAGACAGTGCCTGAGGCATGTTCATTAAAGGAGGGAGGAGCACAGCCACCACTCAAAAGCCACCTATTTAGAAGAATTGTTCAGTGCAGGCAGAAATCTACATGTGTGCTGCCCACAGACCACAACAAAGAGCCATACTTTCCCATTTTGACCACATTAGGAAACCCTGGTTTCCAACATCAGAGCAAACTGGGAGCAAATTGATCTAATTAACAAAATTGAATATCTTGGGTTGTTTTTGAAGCTGAGAACCATAGTTTCCTGGTTTGGACAAAAAGGAAAATGGATAAGTTAAATTCCTAATCTGATTGCTACATGACACAGGAGGAATTGAGTGGCTATGCATGTGGGCAAAAGGCATCCATACATGCCAGGTTATTTGTCCAAATGTAGCCACTTCTTCTCTTTTCTCATTCATCAAGGTTGTCCTCTTTCTCCCTTTCTTTACAAGTTTAACTGCTTTAGTAGTGAAGATATGAATGTTGTTGCTAGTGCACATTGTTAGCAAAGGTCTTTCCCAGATCCATGTTCAAGCCTGAGTACAACAAAGTTTAAGTGCACAAGCCAGGGTGGAAATTGTGTAGCCCTCCACGTGTTTCTAAACTGCAGCTTCCAGTATTTCTCACCATTGCTATTCTAGCTAGGGTCACAAGGAATTGTAGTCCAATAACATGCGGAGGGCTACTCAATTCCCACCCCTGTCTAAGGAGTATTTTAAGTCATGCATCTGAGGGGTTTGTTGCACTGAGAAACACAAACTCTATTTCATTTCATGGGGAGAGGGAGAGGGGATGTTTTCCCCACAAGAATTTAAACATTTACACGTACAAAATGATTACATTTCAGAAATTAGCTCATTTTATGCAAACACTGAGTTACAGATAATGACTGGCAAACTGTTAGTGACATATTAGTATTGCCAGGTTTTCAAAAACGGCAATAAGATACAGTCAAAATTCATGACATGCGTGGTTGACAATCAGGAAGCAGCTGTTAATAAGTTTGTGTTCCACCTAAATACCAAATGAAAATATTGATTTCAATTAACCCAATCATATATTTCTCTGTAAAATTATCATATTGTTTACATGAATAAATTCCATGATGCACAGATTCCTGTCTTGATAAAGTGCCCACACCTCAAAATGCTCAATTTTAGGCAACTTGTCCAGTCTATACAGAAGGAGAAGCTTTCCAAACTTCACATAGGAGACATTCCTTATGAGAAGTTACCCTGTGAATTGGGGGTCCCGGGATGGGCACCCAAACAACCAAAACAAACTAGGCAAAGATGGGGAAATTAGCTGGAGCACTCTCTTGGCTAACAAGAGGCAGGGCAACGCAGCGAGATCTTTTGTCCTATGTCTACAGCGTCAGGTCAGTGAGCAGGCAAATGGTTCAAACAACAATTAAGATTTATTAAACAGTTATTAAAGAAAAGCACAAACACACTCCTAACTAGAAAGGAAAAGAGAATTTCAAGGGGAATGGGTGATACGCCACCTGTCCTGCAGTCCTGGAAAAGCCTGATTGAAGAGGAAGAAACCTGGTGTGGCGACCGAGGGGAATCGGCTGAACCGAGTGGTAGCAAGGCAAAGTGAAGTTCAGGCGATCCGGCGAGAGTTCCGAAGAGCTCTCTGAGCGGGGGACTTTTATAGGAGAAAGAACAGCCGCAGGCTAGTCTGGTCTTGGGTGAAGACAATAAGCTTTAGGATGGAGACAAAGCCTCCAAAAGGTCAGAATTTGCATGATTGAGTTAGGGTCCAAAGTGACAATGGTATGGCCGGTATGTAAATGAGGCTAGCTTGGCAGTTAAGTACCTAGCTCGCCAGGGTGTCCTCTCAGGGCAGAGGGTCCCTTTGTGGTAGCGTGCATGTGTAATGAAGGTGTTTGTTTCGAGAGGTCGCCTAAAGCAAATCTGGCAATATCTGGCTTGGTTTGGTGGGAGCAGCAAGTAGTAGCCATGCCTAGCTTCGCGCTTGTTCGGCGGGCCTCACAAACACTTGGCTGGTGGCAGAGTAGGGCCAAATTATGATATCAAAATGATATCTTTGGTTCACCAAAGGTCAGGCCAGAACACGGTGGTAACAAGGGAAAGCTGGCAACCCTATGACATATGCAGGTGTAACTACACCTGCATATGTCATAGAGTTGTATTGAATTGTTGTATTCAATACAACAATTGTATTGTTGTATTGAATTATATACAATAGTTTGCTGGTTTATGCACATGAGATGTTCTGGTGTATTGAATTGTTTTGATTGGGGAGGGGAGAATTGACAACCTCCCTCATACAACAACAAAAATCCCTGCACGACTCACTTCCTCCCCTCTTTCAGGTGCCCAACTCCATGGACATTTAGGGGATGGTGAACAGTGGAGTAGGTTGAAGGTTGACTGGGCTATGTCCCTGTAGCGAGACACAGAATGCATTCTCCAGGACCTCCTGGGGCTCCATCTGGTGAATGACATAGTTGAGCATCAAGCTATACTGTATCAAGCTATACACTACTATACTGTAGTAACATAGTCAGATGTTTCTCCAGTGCGCTCTACTCTGTACTGGTCATGGATAGAGGACCTGTAGGAAGATACTGAGACCTGAGGGAGGGAACAGGGAAAATGTAGTGTAGTTCCATCTGGGCAGAATTTCTCCATATGTCTTCTGATGCAGGATCTTGGTCAGTACTATATGAACTATTTGCAACTCCATGTTCACAAACTATGAAGCACATACTTCCTTTTGATTCAGTTTCCCATATCTACTGGCTGATGCTATATATGCTATATTATATTGCATGAACCAGGCTGTTGTAGTGGTTTGTGCAATGGACTATGATACTGGAGACCAGAGTTCAATTCCCTGCTCAGCCATAGAAACTCACCAGGGGACCTTGGGCGTGTCACACACTCAGACCCAGAAAACCCCATTATAGGTTTACCTCAAGATCACCATTAGTCAGAAACAACTGGAAGGCACACAACAACAATGGGCAAACAAAAGCTTCTTAGGGCAGCATAACTACAGAACTTGGAAAAGTTACTTTGGGGGGGCTGAAACATATTGATGGTCCCACCTAGACCAGACCCATTGAATTAAGCATTGATTTGCCATTCAACCATTAATTTAATGGGCCTGTTCTTGTTGGGACTACCAATAGGATTCAGATGTTGAGCTAAACATCCCAGAATTTCCCAGCCAGCATGGTCACTGGTAGTCTGGGATGTGTTTAGTGTAGTAGGTCACAAGGCCTCCTTCAGATTCACAAGTGCCTCCATCTGAATTACTTTATGTAGGATATCTGCCCAGATATCTGTGATCCACAGTCTGTCAGATTTTCATGGATTATTGCAGGCTTTGATCACAATGTCCTGGTATGAATCCAACTCTGCCTTGCAGTCTAGTACTGCATCTCTCAGTCTTGTCTTGCGGGAAATATGCTGGTCTGATGTCAGATTGCTCCCACCTTTTTTGACAGAGCATTTGTGCCTTTAACAATTGTTTGTTTATTCCTGTTCTTCAGGAATAGTAATAAAGAACTAACGAAGAGACTTCATAAGAGATGTCTTGAAATCTGAGTTGCTTTAGAAGTATGATCTGTCACTCTGGAAGTAATGAGCTGCCATGGGGTGCCATTGTCTTGAAAGCACTGCTAGAATGACTCACCTCAACAAGTTTGCCAAGAAAATTCAGCAAGAGCTGATGCACTGACTGCCATAAACAAATTAACCCCATTGCAGTACTTTTCTCTATTCCCACAGATAATTGTGCTCATTACTACCTGGGCAAGTTCTCCTGAAGCACTTTACAATACTTTTTAAAACTGTAATTGAATTGCCATAGTTTTCCAACAGCTATGGGAAAAAACTGATGCAGATGTAATTACCTGATCATCATGGCTAAGAGCAGAAATTGGGAAGTAGCAAGTTACAAGTCTGTGGTTGGTTACTGTAGGCAAATTGCAATGTAGGTGCAATCAATTTCTAAAGTGGCACAACAAAGGACTGGCATTACCTTCTTTTTCAGTGCGGTGAACAACTCTGGTTACTTCCAAAGTTACTTTTCAAGGACATTTTAGAGGCATTTAGAGGAGAATTCCACCCCCCCCCCCTCTATGCCTTTCTCTGATCATTTGTTTTTCTTATAAAATTGCTTCTTTCCAAACAGTAAAGAATAATATAATAAGTAATACAAAAATCAACCTGAGTTGCTTGTTGTGGTAATAAAAGTGAATTCCTTTCAGCTGATTCTTTCTAATGGGCTATGTATGGAAAATCTTTTTAGACAATAACTTTGCATGGTCTGATTAAGAGATTTGAAAACTGTCAATTGCCCACCTATTTCTTCTTGTTCACCTTTTCAGGTGCAAATCTCCTCTTACTTCACACCATTTTAAATCATTGTTAATGTTAGATCATCATTAAGAGTAATAATGGCTCATCTTATCCAGGATATGCAAACCATCCTCATTCACTGATGAAGAATAAAATATAATATACAACCTTTCAAAGCTTCGCTGGCATCTTTTTCAGGCAACAATGTTAAAAATCATACATGAGAAAAATGGTGATGATGTTAGAATTATAGGCCTACATTCTCTCTGAGATGTTGTCAGTTAAGATGGTATTGAGGGATTTCAGGGCAAGCAGAAGCCACTCTCCTAGTTGTCCATGTGGTCACTAGCGTCAAAGAGCAATAACAAGACAGGTAATAACATTTCAACACCGTTAGCAACAGAAAAGTATCTTCTCTTGAGATCTAGATGTCCTTGTCCTTGTAACTGCTCCTTTCTTAATCAGAGAACACTGAATTTCTCAAGGAATCTCTGTACTGTTACATCTGGAAAAACTTTTAGGTGCTGTATAGGTAAAACTTGCCAAATTGTAGTCCCAAATTGTAGTCCAATGAAATAGTTTTACCTTCATTGGAGGTAGAAAACCTCAGAGAGTTAAGTTCCAGTCCTTTGATTCCCTCTGGTTTAGGGTTCCCCTGTGGTGGCTAAATTCAGTATCTTCAAATCACATTTGAGGAGTAGATGTGTTGTCAATGCAGCAAAATATAACAAAATCCAAAATCTACAAGCAGCAATATCTTTATTAGGCCACCACCAAAGCAAAATATATATTATGCAAACTTTCAAAATGATTCATGATTAAGTTCTGTCATCCCTCCAGCTCTGCTGAGCTCCTTTTAGCTGGAGAACCCGGTCTAGATCCAGCAAGTACACCGGTGGGATTGAGTCTCTACTATTGTACTCACACCATCTTTGTGGGGTGAGCAGGCAGTCACTGCTTCTCCATTCCCATTACTTCCCAGTTTTGGAATAGTAGCCAGGGTATTCCTGTTCAACAATAACAACAGATTTACACTGGGGGCAGAGGCTGCCCCTTCTTCCCCACAGCTGGGAAGAAGGGGCAGTCTCTGCCCCCAGTGTAAGTCTCCCCTTTCTTCCCCATTTGTAGCCACAATATGTCTGGACAGCTGTCCTGCATCTGGTCAGTTGTCACGAAGTTGGAGCTGCCCCTAAAAGCCACCATCCCACCACTTTTTCACAGCTGGTGCAACATCCCTCAAGTGTGTGTGGATTATGCAAGTATATGTCACCTTGGTCCCCGTGAACAGAACTTGAGACATTTTGTATACAAGAACGTCCTCCATCAACGACTTCTGCAGCCTTTTACCTTGAGTGGAATCTAGTATTGCTTCTTTTAGGTGGAGTGATGGAAAAGGTAGGATGGACTGTTCAGCTGCAGCTCAAGTATAGTTACATCTTCTCAAACAGGAAATCTCATTTTCCATCACAGGCTGATCCATTTTCTTGTTCAAGGCATTAACTCAGTTGGATTTAATTCTCTAATAGGGTTAGTTTGCCCTGCAGATCTAAACCTTGCTATGCCCATGTGAGAGACAGAGACCATGTTGTGTGTAATTAAACCATGTCTTGTTTAGATTCCCTAGTGTGTTTGACTGTGAGGTGGAGGGAGTGTTTTCTTTTGTTTATAGCAACAAAGAGGTCTCTTTTGCATTGATGCACTTGCTTACATTACATTGATACACCTTGGTTTGCATTGGTACACCTTGGTTTCATGCAATTGTTATTATGCTTGAGGAAAGTTCAACGTGCATTTCTCACATCATGCCCTCTTCAGATAATGCAGTATGCTTGAAATATTACAGAGCAAAAAGAAAGAACTTGATTAGAGAGCATGGCAAATATGCAAGAGATGGCAGAAGGAGTGGGCCAAGAAAGTTGCTGCCTGAGGCAAAGGGACTGGATGGTGCCCATACCATTCCCCATATAACAGCTGGACTGACTAGCAGCTGAATCTTAAACAGCACTGGCAAGGAAACAGTTGGCTGGTTCCATTCCTTTGAACTTTGTGACAGCTTCCAAGAGTGCATATTTTTGTACAACCTTAAATGCAAATCTAAGAAAGAGGCAGTAGGCAGTACCAAACCAAACCAAAATGCTACAAAAATACATAACTGCAAAAACATTATAATAAATCAATATAATTACAAAAATATGATAGAAGAAAAGACAACAAACAGTAAACAGAAAACCAAGACCACAGAAAAATCTGAAACTTCTATAGATAGAACATAAGATGAATACAGTACTCTTCCAATACACTGCTAATTGTAAGAAAAAGCCCTTCCAGATGCGTTAAAGCACTGAGAAAACAGTTAATAATTAGCAATCCTAAAGATCCTGAAGAAGAAACATCAAAACAAAATACAATCTAGATTTATATCTTGTTGGTCGATTTTTGCTGTCTCACTGCTTGCATCCTGTTGGTTGATCTTACTTCTTGTTGGTCAATTTTTGCTGTCTCACTGCTGTGCTCCCTTGTTTGGTATAGCATTCTACAGCATGCATGCATAATACATCTCATTGGGTTTTGAGACAGCCAGAGCAACACTTAAGCAACGCATCCTAGATGTTGAGTATCTTGAAGAAACTACTGATTTCATATTAATTAACAGAGCATCTCATGTGCGTAAACCAGCAAACTATATTTCAGCACTCTCAGTTCACAAGTATGAAAGGTCCTTCACATGAGTGCAGTTTGATTTCCTCCCCTCAACTGTGCTGGCTGGAAGATTTCGGAAAATCCCCTTCTCTGATTGCATGTACCCTTGAATCAGTGACCCACATTCTTCTTTATGGCCCCTTTTATCATGACCTTAGGAAACCCTTTAGTGAATCTACCTTAATTAAATTGTCAGGATGTTCAGGTTCTTTTTATGCGTTCTTCCTCTTCTCTGATGAAAAAACTTCAATTACTTCTAGTGTTGCTATATTTTATGGAACTGCATTGTCATGCCCTGGATAACTCACAGTCCACAAACTCCACTCTGAGGTAGACAGTAGTGTTTATTTGTAGCAAAGCAAGTAACGTAGCACAGTTCTTCCAGAGCTGCTGAGACTAGAGCATACATGGAGTTTATGGGTTTTATACCTTTCCATACAAATTTCGGCATGCAAAGCTGTGATTGGAGAAGGATCGTAAATTTAACATCACCCCACATCTTTTGACATATCCCAGACTCACAGTTGTTTACCTGTCTTTCATCCTTGGGCAGGAAGCTCTTTATCTTTAGAAACTTTGAGCTCCAGAACACCTCTTGGTGCTTTCATTTTCACCCAGTGTGATCTCCTCCCCTTCATCAGATACATTATAGCAATGAGCAATAATGCAATTAGCCATTTGATACATTGGAATACACAAGCATGCTTCAAACAGATGCATTGTTGCAATCAACAATTAACACTCCATACTTTGTAGCACTCTGACTATCCTAGCATTTCTCTGTATAGCCTACCTGATAACATCTAATACACATCTAGCAGATACACTATGACGGGGCAATGCATCTTGACATGCATGTATAAGCCTCCACTCCCTCCACTTGGGAATATAATCTGTTTTATTCTTTGTCTTGTCCATTCAATTTAAATTAATATTGTATAATTTTTCTTTTATAGTGCTGGTCTTAGACCATAATAAAGATTGATTGATTGATTGGTTGATTGATAATGCATTGATTAGTTTTTGGTGTCTATATATCTCTTTATGTTCACATCTTTGTATTCATACTATATTCTCTATTTAGATTATCTGTGACCCTGAGTTTACCAGTTGTTGTTTTCTTCAGTGATGTTTTTGTAATTATATTAATTTGTCTTACACATTTTTCATCTACCTTAAAAGCATTTTGTTTTCTTTTGATACTTAAACCAGGTTTTGTTTCTAAAGCTTTTGTAAGTCCATGTGTGTGCATGCATGTACATATATTTTGAAGCTGGCTTTTAAAAATATGTTTTTTTGTTGTTCTTGTTTACAAAGAAAGTTTCATATGTTGCTATCTGTCATGCATCACCTTGGGATTTCTTGCAGGCTGAAAAATGGAACACAAATATTTTAATAAATCATGGTGGAAATCCTGGATTGGGAAATGTAAATTTCTGCAGAGTTGGAACTATGACATAGCTCTGCCTCACTTCCCCTATCAAAAGATGCCAGTGGATGATGTCATTGCTGCACATCCAGCTACAGTAGGGGTGGGCAACTGTGTGGAAAGGCAGGGGGCCACATTGTCCACTCCCCCAGAAAATCTGGGAGGGCCGCAGCCTGTGGCATCCACTCCCCTATCCAAAATGTGCTGTAGAGGACAAGAGGGTATTTTTGTCATGTTCTAGATGCTTCCTGGACCATTTTAGGCCAAGAAGAGGCTTTTTTTTGTAAATAATATGAAGTGAATAGGTTGTGTTTTTTTTAAATTTCTTGATCTAAAAAAAAAGTCCCTCTTGGCCCTAAATTGGTATAGGGTGGACCCAAACCATGGTGGAAATGCCTTACACAAACTCCAACAAGACATTTTGGGGCAAAATATTTCTTTTGAAAAAAAAATTGTTCAACTAGAGGGGACAGGCAGACACTAACTGTGGTAGAAATGCCTCTACAATCCCTAGAAGGCTTTGGAGGGCATTTGGGGGGGCACATGTGGCTCAGGGACCACACTTTGCCCATCCCTGAGTTATAAGAACATAGAGGGTTGCTGCTTCACCACTCCCCTCACATGCCACTGATCAATAAATGGTCATATTGGTAGAGGACGTGCTGAAGGTGGATTTTAGTGGTGCATGTGGTAATTGCACTGTCTGCAGAGATTTCTGGCCTCCGCAACAACCCAAAAGAGTTAATTGCACAAATGTTAGTAAGACATATGCCTTTGTAAGTTACTTACAGAATTCTAGCCCATATAAATTAATAGCATCTCTCTCGTCAGTTTCAGAACCCAAGGACTGCAGCCTAGCAGATTTTGCCCCTCCTCTCCTCTCCCCCTGCTGAGTTAATTGAGTGCAAACTACTTCTTCACTTTGAGTTCACTTTGCAGCCACTGATGTAAGATAAAAACAAAGGAGGAAAGTAGAATGAGGAGAGCCAGCATGGTGTAGTGGTTTGAACGTTGGACTGTAGCTCTGGAGAACAGGGTTTGAATCCACACTTGGTCATGGAAACCCACTGGGTGACCTTGGGAAAGTCACACTCTCTCAGCCTCAAAGGAAGTCAAAGGCAAATCTCCTTTGAACAAATCCCATGATAGGATCACCTTAGGGTTGGAAATGATTGAAAGCACACAACAGCAGGAGAGGTACAGAAAAGGTGAGGCATTTTAAAAGCAGCTGAAAAAGTGAAACAACAGAAGATTGGCTAGGACTGTCTCTGGCAAATCATGGCAACTGAAAATTATGCAAGCATTACTTCCCTACCTCTGGTGTTACTATGGCATGCATGTTTCAAGGTCTGGCCTGGTTGGATTCTAGCAAGCACATACCCTCCAAAATTTCACCGATGAAAACCAGGACACATCCAGAGACTGGATTCCTGAACGGACCTGGGGCCATTTCCATACCTACAGTGTTTTGCAGTAGCTATCATTTGCCACTGACAATGTCTGTTCAAACTGTTTGAAGCTGAACATGATCATAAAGTCCCATGTGTTCCTAAATTAGAACCTTTGGTTATATAACTATCATGCTGCTTCATTAAATGTGGATTAATAATGGTAACATACTTTTTGTAAGGCTCCCTTCCAAGAAGAACAAGAAAATCTTATTGTCAAACGGAAGGAATATAATTGACTTTTTTCATATTTAAATAGCAGGCAAATGTATTTCCATTTCAAGCACTGTAACTGATGTGTTTGAGCTTGCCTCCTTTCAAAAGATTCAGAGAACCTTACCCCAGGGCATGCACATTATTTCTGAATTTTAAACTGTGCTGCAAAAAGATATCTTTTCAAATGATCTGATTCTGCCACCAACGTTGCAGTATTTAGCATTAACTCCCAGTTTCTTCCTCCATTCCATCTCACTCTCTGTATGTGTGTTCCGTCAGCTGCTTTTTATATATCCATGATCACATTGTGGCAATGGTGTATGTGCTACTTGAATTGTTCAGCACAACTACAGATTACTTGCATGCCAAGGCCTGAATCCTATTGTTAGTCTCACCTATAGCAGACTCATGGAATCAATAGGTTTTTCTACATGTTGATTCCCCAGTCCACAATGGATTCAATGGATCTATTCTACTTGGGACTAACCACTTGGATTCAGGCTGTTGTTGCCCTGTGCCTTCAGGTTGTTTCCAACTTAGAGTGACACTAAGGCAAATCTATCATGGGGTTTTCTTGGAAAGATTTATTCAGGGGGGTTTGCCTTTGCCTTCCTCTAACAGTTGAAAGAGTGTGACCTGCTTGAGCTCAACCAGTGGGTTTCCATGGCTGAGCAGAGATTCAAACCCTGGTCTCCAGAGTCACAGTCCAGAACTCAAATCATGTACCCCATCAGCGGCAGAGTTTGGAGTGCATGGGGGAGGGGGCAGGACCACAGTGGGCAGAGGCAGGGCCATGGTGCCCAGGGGTGTGGCCACAGCACATGGAGGCATGGCCATGAGCCAGGATGACCCAAAAACATTGCCACCAGGGGTGAACTGCACCTACCGCCTCCCCATCCCTACGCGTATGTACCCTATGCTGGTTCTCCTATACTATACCTCTTTCTAATGTTGATATTTTAACATCTATTGAGTTTTTGGTGTTTAGCATTTATTGAGCTTTAAACGAGTTTATTTTCAGGGAAAGTACTGAAGTCATTGTCAGGATACTGCACAGGCTCTTTATTAAGGCACTGTTGTTTCAGTATACTCTCTCTGGAGGGCACCATCACATAGATAGGAGGAAGCATTCAAGCTACAGATCTAATCTGGTCCATAACAATTCCCCATCCAGTCCATGGAGAGTTCTGAAACTGGATAAAACTACATAAAACAAGGCAGCTGGGCCATGCTGACTTCCAGGGACAGAGGTTATGAAAACCATCATATGTAAGATTCTGTACAGACTGCCATTTGCAGTCACATGGAAATAAATAGGGAATGACTTCTGCTGCTAGTGAAAAAGGACTTTTCCTGGACTTAGTATGGCCTAGAGCAGCCTCCATTTTCCCCTGCAAGCCTTAGAGACTGCAGGGGGCATTTTGAGTCAAAAAATATATTTTCCTTAAAAAATTGAGCCGTGAGGGGTCCTTGGGAAGTCTCATGAATAGCCTTGGGGGGTGTTTTGTCCACTGCTGCCTTGAACTAACGCTAGAATCCAGCAAGGTCTGAAGCATTAGGGCCACTTCGCATTGGCTAGTACATCACTTGCAGAGTTCACACATTTCTTGTGCTTTTCATGTCTGAACAGATTCTGCTTAAAAGCACTACATTCAAATTAATACTGCAAATTCTGTCTGTAGAGTTTTATTTCCAATAGCTCATTCAGACACATGGGCCAACATGCTGCAGTCCTGTGATATAATGGCTAGCTTTGAGTTCACAGAAGAGGCTTAGAAGGTTCAAACGCTTTATTCAAAACAGCAAAGAAACATGAGCACACCTTGGTAATCTCCATGGATTTGCAGAACCTTATAAGCTGTAACATTTCAAATTAGCTTGCACTAACGTTCTATTTGACAGCTAATCGTAACAACTCTTTTCCCACACTTTCCCTTCCCACTCCCATTTTCTCATCCAGCCTGCCAACAGCATGACCTTGCAGCCGCATCTGTTCATTCTTATCATAGATCATTACAATAACATTTTTCCATTCCAAGCGCACTGTATCTCAGCCGATCACATCATTCCCTCACAGCACCATAGAACCCCCTGAAACATCAATGCAAAGTGACTACCTAAAAGCATGGCAGTGTGCAAAGCCAACCTGACAAGTCTTCAGCTGATTAATATCTGGACCAGTCCTCCATCCTAATGCAGAGCAGATAGTAGGAAGTGAACCCTCAGAGTTAACATAAAATGGTGACCAAAGATGGCATGTAGACATCACAGTTGGCACAGTTCACTGATGATTTACAAGTGACATCATAATTGCCCCTTCCTCAGTGATATTATCTTTTCTTAGTACTGAGGGAGGACAAGCAGAACTGTGTGGGAGCTTTGGAGAGGAAAACAAATGAGATAGATGGAAAAGGAGAGAGCCAAGGAGAATGGAACTGATATGGCCTGAGGTGTAACCACAGATGGATTTTTCCCAGGTATGATGCATTGTTTCATAAAAATTAAAAGGGGAGTGGTAAACTTAATAGAATGTTTCTTCGTGCCAAAACATACTATGAAGCACTTACGCTTTCTTTTCCTTTACTCTTAAATTGAAAGTATGCATACCTCATTTGAAGGCCACACTAGTTTGCAGTGACTAGATCACGTGGCTTTGACTTTGCACTATTGGGGCCTGTTCTTCTCAAGTGGAAAATGCAACAAGCTCTCACATTCAGTACTTCAACAAACCCATAGAAATTCTTACCCAGTGGGATAGATCTACATAATGTGGCTGCTTATCATTTTCTTCAGTTAGGCAGGAGAAACTGGTGAATGTTATTTATGTGATGGATTCTCTGTGGTGCTGCTAGTTCGGACTGCTAAGCAGTTTCCATGACAGCACTATATACCATTTGTAGTGACAGTGGCTGTTGCTGGTGTTGTTTCTCACAGGTTGGCTTCAACTTATGGCAACCACATAAATTAGAGACTTCCATGAGCCCAGCACATCAACAGCCCTGTTCAAATCTTGCAAACCTAGAACTGTAGCTTCCTTGAATAAGTCAATCCACCTCTAATATGATCTTCCTTTTTTTTATAGTATCTTCAACTTTACAGATTATTATCTTTTTGAATGAATAATGATGTTTTATGATGTGTTCCAAGTATGACAACCTAAGTTTATGAAGTCTATTCAGTTCAGTTCAGAATTTGATTTGCTCTGTTGCTGTTGTTGAACCTATGGTGGTTGTTGTTGCATGACTTCCAGCTTATGGCAAACCTTAGGTGAACTGACCATGGGGTTTTCTTGGCAAATTTATTCAGAGGGTGGGTTGCCACTGCCTTTGTCTGAGACCGAAGCAGTGTGACTTGGCCAAGGTCAGCAAGTAAGTTTTCATGGCTGAGCAGGGATTTGAATGCTGTTCTTCCAGAGTTCCTAATCCAACACTCAAAAAACTACAACTCCCTTGTTCTCTGTTTGATTTGCTCTAGGAGCCATTTATTTGCCTTTTTGGTGGTCCTTGATATCTGCAGAAATCTTCTCTGGCACTGTTTCAAAGGTGTTGATTTCCTCCTATCATCTTTCTTCACCTCCACCTTTCACAATCTTACCAAGAAATCAGAAATCCTATGGCATTGATTATTCTGATTTTAGTATTTGATGACATCTTTGCATTTGAAGATCTTTTCTAGCTCCTTCCTCACTGCCTTTCCAAAGCAGTAAACACATAGAGTAAGTGTTACTGTTGGCTGCTGTATTTGTTGTTGTAGTGGGGGGGGGGTAAAATCAAGAGGCAATGTTTTTGTTGACTTGGAACATTCCATGGCCAGCACCAGTAACGTCATTTTATTCCACCCAGAAGGTAAATGTATGCATGTGTGTGTATGTATTCAAAATACATTGCAACCAAAAAAAAATCTCAAGGGGTTATATCTACTATATAAAAGTCAAAGTTTGTGAGTTTGTCTGTTCGTCTGCATTAGGCAGGCGAAGACCTGATATGATTGGCTGGCTGTGAAGATTCTATGGAATCCTGGGGTTGGCAGTTTAGGGAGGGACCTTTAGAATTCTCAACCAGAGAGTTCTCAGCTCTCAGACCAGTTGCTATGGAGACAAGGCCTAGCAGTAAGAAGAAGAGCAGTGTATTCCCTCAGAAACCAAACCTCTGTTGTGTTAACAACGCTGAATACAGATTGGATTGGGTGGAAAATATGGGGATAAGTTACAGGTACTGGACAGGACAGTTTGGTGAGTTCTTAAGAGGAAAATAAAATCCCGGGCAACACTGGGCAAATACACTAGTAGTTCTATATTTGCGATTCGTACCAAATTTCTTGGCCTTTCTTCCTTACTGCTGTTTGGGGGACAAGATGAAAACAGATATTCCTTTCATTTTCATTAAGATTTTCAGAAGAAAATATAAGACTGGAGCTCAGTGGGAAGCCACTGAAGAACTCTGCATGCTAATTTGCTAAATTGCTCAAAGTTTCAAGAGAGCTGGATGTTGATTAGCTGACCTCTGTGCAAAGGCACTGAAGAGATCTGCATACTGATTGACCAATTGCCTACATTTTTATAAAAACTGAGTAACTAGGAAAGATATCTACAATGCTTACAGCTTTTTTCTGCAACTAAAATCAGTTTGGATCTAGAGGTGATACACAGACACCCTAACTGGTGGTAAGTGAGGCTCTCTGTTGCGAGAGCTCTCATTTCTTTGCAGTAGCCTGAAGAGCCCCAAGTCTTGGGAACCTTTTACTCTGCACAGTTTTAAAGCAATAATTCCACTTTAACTGCCATGGCAACATCCTATGGAAACCTGGGATTTGCAGTTTAGGGAGGGTTATTCAGAATTCTCAGAGAGCTGTAGTGCTACACCAAACTACATGTTACTGGATTCTATAGAATGCAGCCATGGCATTTGAAGTGGAATCATAGTGCTTTAACTGTGCAGTATGAAAGGGCCATTAGTCATTTTCTGATTGCTTGACTACAATTTCCATTTTGAATAATGACTGAGTCAAAATGTAGAAAATCTATTTTGGAGTCTTTGTCATTTTCTTTAAAATTATAGAGATCATCTGTGCCAGCCAACCTTGAATCTGCACAGAAGGAGCTGTGTGCTCAGTACCACTTTTTTTGGTGCAGCCTTCCAACATCACTGGCAGGGATTGCTTTGACAGGAGCAGCAGCAACACAAACTGGTTTTCCCAACATTCAGTTTGTGCACGTGATCCAGAACGACACCAGGACCAGTGAAAGGAAAAACAGCTGAAAGACCTAGGAACAGCCCTAAGGCTGGATAAACTGAAGCAGCTGCCTCAAGGAAAAGAGTTTGGGTGTCATGAAAAAGCAGTAAATGTATTTAGTTTCTTGCTATTTTTTTTTTAAACTACCAGAAATGGCAAGCAGTGCCTGTGGGACTTCCTGCCTCATGTGCCAAAATCACCTGATTTCGATTTGGCAATCGAGCGTGGGAGGGAGACATTTGCTGCATTGGCTTCAGGAAGCAAATATCGTGGTCTACTCTGTTTAGCAGAATCCCCTGGTTAGCCACAGCAAGACTGTCATCCAGAGCAACCAAAGCTGCTTATTCCCCAAACCCAGCCAGGCACTCTGATTCCAGCCAGTTTTTTTTTTCCTGAGAAACATCCTATAAATGCTTATTGCAAGCCAGTAAATAAATTCATTGAATAAATAAGACAAATAAGTTTATTTTGTATCTTCAATGAACCCATCTTGTACGCTTGGGAATGTATAAATCATCTTTAACATGCATGTCCGTTACATCTTTTCATTATACCTTTTAAGATTTGCCTTATGAGTACAAAGGATCTTTTAATGCAAACAGATAAATCAGGCTTCAAATACTCACCAGAAATACAAGACCTTTGTTGTATGGGGACTGGTATTTGGCATTTGAAGTTACGGGTGACAACAGCTGAGATGAAGGTTTGTAGATAAAATCTTCTGAGGTGAGGAGTACTCCTCTCTGGCTTAGGAGTACGTTAAAAGAAAAAGAAAGAAAAAAGAGCCATGGAGGTCATTCTGCTTTCAAAGTACAAAGTGGGAAATTTGCCTTCTGTGGGAGGAACGGGCTCCTCTCAATTCTGCCTCAGAGAGCTGGCACATCAGTCCTTCTTTGTTCCCATCTTTCATCTTTTCCTTCTTATCCTGTGCCTACTTCTTCCCCCCTTTTTTTTAAATGTTAACAATTTTTCTGGTCACCATGCTCAATAAGCCCTTCTTCAATAATGTTGTTTAGTGAAACAAGGCCATTGGGGCAGGGTTGAATTGAATAAATAAGGTACAGTATAGAAAGGATTTTATGTAGTAAAAATTTTTGAAGTCTTGTTGAGGCAGAGATATTATTGTCCCATTTCTTGTAAAAGATACCTTTAAAGCAAAGTACGCAATGCCTGTTTCTTTACCATGTGAACAAAGGAAACAGGAAACATAGCCCAGAATCCCTTTGGTAATGGAGCTGTTTTTCATACTTCACAATTTTAGCAGTTTGATCCCACTTTAACTGCCATGGCTGCATCCTATGGAATCCTTGGATTTGTAGTTTGGTGAGGCACTAGAACTCTCTAGCTAGAAATCCTTCTTTTTTATTATTATTTTTATTGAAATTTTTACACTATATGAAATCACTAAGACAGAATACTATTCATGAAAAAACAACTGTACATTCTTACATATCTTCTTTATCTTCCTCTAATCCTACCTAGGACTTATTATTTACAAGCATAACTTATTCGTACTTCTAGCATGAAACCATTTCTTTGTTCCTGATGTATATATTTAAACATTTATATTTATATAATATATTTGAATCCATCTTTATATAGTATTGCTTATAAACTTATACCAGTATTTGTTAATTGTTACCCTCTATATCTTAATCAGTTTTCAACCTCTTTGATTATTTTATCAATTAACTGTTTGCTATTAGCTCTTTAATTTTTTGAGATAGTTGTTTAGAGGCTCCCATTCCTTATGAACTTTGTCATCTGTCTCCCCTTTTAATCTTTGCGTCCAGATATCTGCCATTTTTGTTTCTGATAAGTTGTCAAGCCATTATTCTGTCTTACGGGTCTCTTTGTTTTCCCACAGTGTGACATATTCAATCCGTGCAGCTGTTACCATGTATAAGAGAACCCTCCAATATTTCTTTGCAACATTAATGTCGATTCCTTGCAGAATATTCAGCAAATAGATTTCAGGAGATTTTAGAAAATCAGTTTGGAAGATTTCTGAAATTACTTTATGTATTCTAAACCAGGAATCTTTAGCCTTCTGACAAATCCGCCATAGATGGTAAAGTGTACCTGTTTCAGCATGGCACTTCCAGCATTTACCCGTGCCTGACTTAGGCCCTTTTCGCATGACATTTCCGAAGCATCACGTAAATGTGAGGAGCAGTCTACATGATGCACTCACATTTGCGCGACGCTCAAGGGCCTAACGTGGACCGCGCACGCATTTTTTAATTTTTGGCTTGAAACTGAAAAGGTCGCGCATCGCTCTGGGGCCCCACGCGCACTTACCTGGCTTGCGGAGCCTCGGGAGCAGGGCCGGTCGCGCTTCATGTGCAGTGCAGGCTGGGAAAGGTCCCAAGCTGCACTGCAAAAGGAAGAGGTGGGGCGCTCGGGTGACCAGGAAGCAGCTGTGGAGCCGAAGCAGCAGGGATGCGAGAGCCTTCCTCCTCAGGCTTCTCGCGCTAGCCCCGCACCCTAGCTCCACAAAAGGGTAAGGTGCGAAAAGGATCTTACAGATTATTCTTAGATTGTTGGGAGTCATATACCATTTGTAGAATATCTTAAAATAATTTTTTTGAGATTTTGTGCTACAGTAAATTTCATAGTTCTCTTCCAACTTAATTCCCAATGGAGTAATTGTATGGGATGGCCAACATTTTGTGCCCAAATTATCATCACATCTTTAATCGTATCTTCCTCTCTGTCCTTAAGTAGCAAAATCTTATATATTCTTGCCATCAAATATGATGCATTTTCGCAAAAGTTTTATCACTTCATTCATTTCTGATGTAGTTTCAAAGCCTTGTAATCTCGCATCTATTTGAAATCTTTCTGTCAATTGACGATAGAAGAATCAGTTTAATGCTTTACATTCTTCTTCTAATTCCTGTCTGGTCTTTATTGTTGGTTTATTGGTGCCAGATGTCTTGATTAAATCTTCATATCTTAACCATTTAGGCTAGCTAGGAATCCTAAGTACCATCACCAAACTATAAATGCCAAGATTTCATAGAATATACCATGGGATGAAATTGGTAAAACTGTGTAATGTGAAAGAGACTTAGGCCATTTCTGCACTACATTGTTATAGTGCTATTATTCCACTTTCAACATCCTGTGGAATTCTGGAGTTTGTAGTTGACTGAGGCCAAAGAGCTCTCTGGCTTGAGAATTCTAAATGCCCCTCCCTAAGGTGCAAACCCCAGGATTCCATAGGATGTCGAAAGTGGAATAAGAGCACTATAACAGCGTAGTGTGGAAATGAACTAATACTCCAGTATACACCGGGGTAGGTATTTTTGAAGACATTGTGCAAAGCAATATCCAGTTGCAGCAAAATTTCCATCTCTGTTGCCTCAAAAGTAACTAATTACAGGTACTAACTTATTACTTCCAGGCTCTGTTTCTCAGATGTGAAAAATGAGGAGAAATTCTCTCTTGGAGGCAGGAACTATAGGTTCCACAGTTCATTTCATGTCTGGGGTTTCCATGTATCAGAGACCAGGTATAACACATAGAAGAGAAAAAATGCATAAGTAGCCCTTTCCTCATGCACTACTTTCTCTCTATAACTTGCTCTTCAAATCTGCTTTCCCGCCAGCTGCCAGACTTGTGTTTTCATGCTCAAGGCAGAAGAATCACCCCATCATCTTTCCCCGGCTTTTTCTGGACTGAGCTAAATAGATAGTTGGGCTGAGGAGAGCTGGGATTTTGGATTGTCTATTATGGGAGTGTGTTTCAAATTTATTTTATAAGTGTGCCTTGTTTTCACTTTAGCATCCTAAGAATATTTTCAGACAAAACCGAGCAAATAAAAGGAAAAAAATTCCCCAGTGTACCATCTGAATGAGCCTAGCATGTACAACGGGGAATGCCACTATGGACAACCCTCTTTCCAATTATAGTACAGTACATTATTTAGCATTGGGGTTGGTATATTTGTTTTCTGGCTGATATGCTTTCTTCACACCTACAGTCAGTTCTGCATAGGGAAAAGAATTATATGACATAATGTGGCTTAATCTCAAATTACATACTGTGCACATGATAGTAGAGAATACGTAATGTTTGCTGACTTTAGATAAAGTTAATATCCTCACACTACACGCAATGTTGCAAAACCCTCCCAATCCTGCTACACCAGTGATTCTTAAAGAAAACATACAGAGAAAATGAAGAGTTTAACCCTGGAATAAAGAGTTTAATTTTCCTATTTAAAATTCCATCCATACACACACAGACACACACATAAGTTTGAAATTGTCCTCCAAAATGGGACTCTTAGGAAACAATACTACTCTTTCTGTACGCTGAGGATGTTCAATCTCACTTTATCAGTGAGCAGCAAAAGGTCTCGGTCCAACCCAGTGTATTGTTTATTTTCTTTTACAAAAAATGCTTCTGTCAAACAAAGGCTCCCGAGGTGGCTGGCAACCAAGAATAAAAGAGCTACATTAAAATCCAAACAAGGATCTGAAAAGCGACAGAAGTCAAATCACTGTGCAGTAGCAGGATAACCATTACCCAATATCTGGGCAAATAAAACCTATCTCTGTATGTGTTTGCAGAGCTTAGCCAAGCTATATTTTGGATTCATCTCTGAAATGTTGGAAGATATTGTATTTAGCAGTTTCGGCCAGAGTGCATATCCTGTACTTCACCAAACGACAAACCCAAGTCTTTCATAGAATGTTGCCACAGCAGTCAAAATGGAATATGGTACAATAATGGTGTCGTGGGAAAAGGCCCAAGGATTTCAATTTTTGGAGAAGAGTTGCTACTTTCTGAATAACGCTAGCTACTGCATAGGTAAGATTTTATACGGCAAATGTAAAAGCCTGTAGTGGGAATCTATAGTTGCCAATAATATGGATTTTATTTTATTTTATTTTATTTTGTTTCAGTCTACCTTTGGCTTGGTTAATAGACACAGAGAGACAGTGAAACTGGGAACTGATCTTGGAAATTAAGCAGGGGCTGGCCTGGTCAATACTTGGATGAGAGAACACCAAGGAGTACCAAGTGCTATAGGCTATATTGCAGAGGAAGGCAATGGCAAACCACCTTGCCTAAGAAAACCCATGAATTTCATGGGTTGCCATAAGTTGACAAACAACTTGAAGACACACTCACACACACAAAAATTATGGAATTTTGAGACAAATTTGGTATCCTTGGGTTATTTAATCATTATTTTTCCTGATTCCTTTTAATTTTTTTGACATCTATTCTATTTGTAATTTATTGGTTATTTTTGTGTATGCTTTGGTGACATACAGTTAGAAACAATAAAACTGAACCAGATTAAAATTTCATTTCTATATACCTTCTTACTTTTTGATTTGTTTCCACTTTAACTGCCAAGCTGCATCCTATGGAATCCTGGGATCCTATGGAATCTTGGAATGTGTAGTTTGATTTCAACATATTCTTGTGTATATTTTCTCCTGAAATAGTATATCTTACCATGACATTTCTACTGTTTCTATTTAACATTGGTGGTTAAGGATAATTTCTGCTTCTGTTTGTGATTTCATCTTTAAAACAGATGCTAAACTAGGAGAGAAAGAGGTTGAGTTTTTGCAATAAAATTCTTGATTAAGTTCTCTGGGTTCAAAAAATCCATCCAATGAAAATTATTTTTTGTCTGAATGTTGCTAGCTTTCACATTCTCCTCTCTCACGCCAATAAGTGGTGTTGCTAAAATGGTCATGTAAACTTTTGGAACTCTGAAGTAATTAAGAGCCTAGTTATTACCTCTAGGATGATAAAGATTGTTTTTTTAAATTATGTCACCACTATAAATCTAAAGGTTGACAGATCTAGAACAAACAATGAAACCTCAGACTAATAACTCATTCTGTTTGAAAAGTGATCCCAGAAAAAATGCCCAGATTATATTTTATTCTATGCAGTGAATGTTTTCTTTCATGAAAACATCAAGAGATAGTTCTAAAACAAGAATGAACATCCAAACTTATGTAATACTGAATTTAAGACAACATTTTAATGAATCTGGTCTTTTAACAAACAGATTGCCTTTTAGATCTGACAGTTTAAGATAAAACAGCTCTTGTTAAAATATGGAGATTTTCAGAATTTTTTTCCCTTTTAAATGTACAAGCAATGTGATCATTTGAAAGATAATAGATATGTAAGAGGAAATCACATGCCTGCTTGCTTAGACAATGGCTAAGACACAACAGGATGCCTATTCCTGCTAGATTCCACTGCTCCCACCAAAGAAATTGCCAAGGGGTTATCCTCTCTTCCTCCTGAAGCCCCCTGGGTAAGGTTATTGGCACCATGAAGGTCTGCCAAATGTGCTGTGTGTGTGTGTGTGTGTGTGTGTGTGTGTGTGTGTGTGTGTGTGCAGAACCGTTAGAATCAGGAGAAGATATATTACTGGATCCTGGTCAAACTTTCCAGGGTTGCCTGTAGAACAGGAATTATTGTTAATGAAGTTCTAAGGGATAATGTAAAAGGGAGGGAGGTACAGAAAGGGCCAAACAAAAGGATCAAAGGATTGGAATAATTATAAAGCCAGGAGCTCTTAAACTTAGGGGAAAAGTCACTAAGAGAGAACACCATAGAGGACTATACCATTATGGCTGGAATCTTGCTGGTGACACAGGAGTGCATAACATTGCAGAAAGAAGTATTCAGTACCCCATTGAATAATATTCACCCCCTTCCCCAGGTAGCTTTCAAGTGCCCACAGCATGCTCATTTAGTAGTCAGTAGAGTGGGAGCTGTCCAGGAAACACTCAGATGCATTTCTGCAGTCAGGAGAAGAAAGCTGATGTTGCCAACAACTCACTGAAGATCCAGGAGGATAACATCAGCTATTTTCTTCCAATTCTGCAACTGGCTGTTGTGTTAGTGCCTCAGGGATATGGACCTGTGTGGGTTGAACAGTATGGTACGACTGCACAATACTGACTTACATTATGGAGAATAAAGATTTCTTGTTTTTCTCTCAGTCTGGGAATACTAGAATGTGGAACTGTCTAATGAAGCTGAATGGTAAAAAATTCAGTACACATTTGCTGGGGAGTGGGAGAGTGATATTGCACTCATTTTCTGCTTGTAGGGTTCTCATCTTTATCCAGTTGTTCACTAGATTTACAGAACTTTGGTCAGATCCAGTGGAGTTCATTTCAGAGACTGAAAATGACGCTGAAAAAAAATTACTCAAATTTTCATTGTTTTTTGAGAGGAGCCTTTTGCTCATTAGCTATGCATAGTAAATAAAAGAACTTGTTTATACATTTCTGTTCATTATTTTCACAAGAAAAAAATAATAAAAAAGCCAACCGCATTCCCAAATAATGCAAAAAATGTGATATTTATGTTATTATTAAACTGATCAAAAGTAACAATGTTTCCCTTCTATTTTCCCCTAGAAGAAAAGAAAGGCACGCATTATTACCTTTAATGCATTACTTCCAATCTATGGCCTCATCTTATAGGTAGCGAGGAACAGCCATTAGATTGAGTTAAATGCTCAGTCCAGGCCACAGATCCTGGGATATGGAGCAAGATACCAGTGTCACAAACCTGACCCTGCAGCCCCTAAACTGGGATGGGAATAGAACATTCTGGGCCCCTCTGGAGGGCCACAGTGCCCATGTTAGCAGTCAGATGTGCCGACACATCACTCTTGGTTATTCTTTGGGTCAACTGTGGGGGAGAGGGGCTGCTCTCTAAAACAGCATTTTGAGTACTAAAGAGATGGTTCTAAGCATGTGTGGTTTTAGCTGAATATTTTGGGGGGTGGATTTCTAATGAGGAATGTGGGAAAGGGTTGGGGGTCACTGTGTTCCAAAGATTGCATTGGAACCTCCAAAGGACTGCACATGACCAGCAAATCATGTAATTTCTATATGAGCCCATTACTGCTCTAAGATTTTCTGGAGCGGCCTTCTATCACCACCTTTAAACAAGGGCCTTCTTAGTGGCTGCTCCCAGACTTTGGAACTCCCTTGCTCAAGAGGTCAGGACAGCCCTGTCCTTGTGTCCTTCTGTCAGCCATTAGGCTTTTACAAACTGACTAGGATTGGGCTTTTAACGCTTTGTGGGGCTGTTTTTAAGGTTTGAATATAGTCTTATAATAAATTTTAACATGTTTAATGTCCTAATGTTTTAAATTGTTTAATTGCTTTTCAAATCTTATACTTTTATTAATGCTTTGGATTAGTTTTTAATCTGTGTTGTTTTAAATATGTTTGGAGAAAATTGGGGTATAAATGAATTGCTATTGCTATTGCTGTTGTTGTTGATTCCATCCCCGTATTAACTAAACTAGCTTGTTGCCCTGAGGTATGATAGAAGATGCTCTCTCATTACCAATGGTGATGAAAGCTTCAACTGCCTGCCTAATCAGCTTTTATACATTGAACCGAAAGGAAACACCATCTTGGCAAGAGGTCTTGGGTCAGACCTGTATCTTGATGGGTATCTCATAACCTCTAGTAGGCATATATCATGCTTGCTTCCCCTTCCTCCTCCAACCCCTTCTTTGAGTGTGTGCGAGTGGAAGGAGGAACATCCTGGTGCAGAAGAAGAATGAGAGACAGCTGTTGAAGTAAAACATTATCAGGATGAGAGTTTCATTTCTTTCTCCATGAAAGCAGTAGTCATCTCTTCTTCAACTGGCACGTATATCAGAATGCAACTCATCCAGTGCTGCGGTAACCTTTCACCTGTCTTTAGATTTATAGGACAGTTTCACTTTTGGAGGTACTGCAAACAAATTGCATCAGCTTAAAGCTGTCTAAGCTGTGGTAGTTAATCACAGGAACATAAAGATGCCATAGACTAGCTAGAACATTAAATGTGGGAGAATGTTGACTTACAGCTTTAAGATATATCTTGTCTTCCACAGATAAGGGGTTTTTATTAAGAAGATACATGTGCAAGTCCACTGTACCAAAATCATGAAACTTGGTGGCTCACAAGAACATCAGAGAGAAAACTTGCTTTTAGTGCAAGTTCTAGTTTGATTTGCTTTGGGCTTATTTGTTTGTTTGTTTGTTTTTGGAGGCTTATGATGTTCCATAATATTTAAGTTTATTTACAAATATGTGAGCTGAGCTGAGCTGGAGGCAGGCTACTTAAATGCTCCAGTAGCAAATTCCAGAGCCTCATGTAAGGGACTCTTTCACACTGTGCAATTATAGCACTATGATTCCACTTTAATCGCCATGGTTCCATTCTATGGAATCCTGGGATTTGCCATTTAGGAAGGTTTACATAGAGTTTTCAAACCAGAGAGCTCCTCTAATGCCTCACCAAACTACATACGCCAGGATTCCATAGGATGGAAGTTAAAGTAGAATATAGCGCTATAACTGTGTAGTAGGAAAGAGCTCCCCGATCTCCAAAGAGAAACAGACAGCATATTGAAATTCCTCCACAGTGCATCTAGCCAAAATTTCATCTTAATTGTCTCTCTCTGCTTCCCTTGGTTTGTTTCTCTGACTCAAAACTGACATTTCTATTTCACTAGAGGGAAGATAATTCTCTCTACCCCCATTCTCTTACTGCCTGTTCCCATCTGCAAAGTGCTCCTGTGTCAAGGTGCAATCTTCTAAGAACTCTTTCCCATTGAGAAACATCATCAGCATATGTGAATATTTGCAAAAATTCTCTGTAGAGCATTGAGCAACACTAGAACAAAGGCTGCAATGTCAAGGTTCAATGTCAGGCACATAGGTTGTCAAAGGAAGGGAGGGCTCTTCACCTGCTGCTAATTAAAACTGTTGAGATTCTTCCCTGTAGCTTAGCTCTGCTTGCAATAACTGCAAGAATTAGCCCATCCATCTCTTCTGGTCTTTCTCTGCCTGTCAGAAGAGCATGCCAGCTACGTGCACACCACACACTCATATATGACCCTCTGGAAAGCTGCTCCAGTGGAAGTAGCAAAGAGTGGGTAGGAAAGCCGTATTACGTTGCTAAACCCCAATGCATGAGACAGGTTTTGCTGAGATGTTATGTGGGCGGTGATGTGCCATTAAGCAAACCAAAATTATTCAAGTGGAAGAGAACTGAATATATCTTTCCCCAAACAGACACATATGCCTTGTTCCATTTTGCAGAATAAAAGCATACCTCCCCCACACATTTCACAGATGAAAACTGGGACATGTGTGGGTAAGCAACATCAGAGTGTGCTCAAGATGACAAAAATTCTTAATGAGAAGGGACAGACAAGCTAGAAGAAGCTTGCTGTAGTTTGCTTTTGCCTGAGCCTACTGGGCAGGACAAGATTCTGCCCCTTCGTTCCCTCTTGTTGAGTGGAGTGCCAGCTACTTTTGTACTTTGAACCCAGTCTGCAGCAAACACTGCTGTGGAAAGATGAGTGGTTTGGGCTTAAAGAAAGATATTTTTAAAAGAAATTAATAGACTCATACTGAACCCAAACAAGAGGACCAGTTAAAGCAGTGCAAGTTACAGATGCTTTGTTGAACCAATTGTCCAACATTTTCCAGGCAGCCATGTTAGAAGAAGCCATGAAAGGGAAGGTAGTAAAACACATGCTTTGTAGACAGAAGGCCCTACATTCAATTTGTGGCACCTCCACTTTAAAATTATCCAGCAGTGGGTCTTGTGAAAGACCTTTGCTTGAGATTCGATTTAAACTGAAGCCAAAGAGTGAAATACTTGTCTAGCTGGACAAACAGCCTAACTTGACATAAAGCTGCATTATATAGTTAGAATTAATTCCCATTTCACTGTGAATAACACTATCACTGTAGATTTGATTTAAGGTAACACCTAGAGATGAGAAGGAAAACCAGAAAAATTAGGAAGAAATACCTTTCTCTTGCTTTTTGGGAGGTGGGTAGGTGGGCTCCCCGTTCCCTGAGACCTTCACATAGTAATTCTAGACCAAAATTTTTGGACTCCATAAATGTTAATGTTAATAAACTGGAATATTCTGCTGAACTCAAATCCTCTTTTATTTCATTTATTAATATTTATTTACTTTAAAAGACCTCTGTACTGTTTTTTCTGCATAAACTCACATGATGTATGATAGCAACCTGGTAAATAGACAGTAATATTTTTGATAACTTTTTTGCATTTCTCTTTCAAAACAAACCTGATTTATTTTTATTTTTTTCTATTAACATTGACACATTTAGTCTCAATCTTACTTTCTGTGCATAAGATAATTAAGTGCATGAAATCATGGATAATATAATTGGAATGTAGTAATAGAGTGGTGTAACGTATTTCGGAGAAATAGACCAAACAGGAAATCAGGAGGAATAGCACTATATTTCTTGGACATTTACACCTGTGAAGAGATCCATGACTTACATCTTTGAAGCCAGCTTGAGAGCATCTGAGTAAAAATAAAGTGGGAGAGAAACACACTTGTGCCATTGTGGGAGTCTACTACAGACCCCCAAGCCAGAGTGAGGACTTGGATGATGTCTTACTGGAACAGATTCAGAAAGGAATGATGTGGTAGTAATGTGAGATTTCAACTATCCTGGTATTTGTTGAAAGTCAAATTCTTTCAAAAACATAAGGTACAACAAATTACTCACTTGCCTTGCAGAAATTTCATTTCCCAAAAGGTAGAAGAGGCAACAAGAGAACCAGCTATTTTAGACCAGATCCTAACTAACAAGGATGATTTAGTTAATGGGGAGGAAGTGGTGGAATCTGTAGGTCGGAATGACCATGTTTTCCTGGAGTTTGTTTAACAGTGGAAAGGACAAAGGAAGTATAGTCAGACACACACTCCAGAGAGAGAGAGAGAGATGATTTCAGTAAATTTAGGGAAGTCCTGGGTGTGATCTCGTGGTCAGGAATACTGAAAGAGCAAGAAGTTCATGATGGATGAGAATTTCTTTAAAGAGAGATATTGAACGCACAGTTTCAAACTGTTCCAGTGAGGAGTAAAAATGGGAGGTGTTTAAAGAAACTGGTATGGATATCTGAAGAACTTTCAACTGAGCTAAGATTTAAAAGGGATATGTATAAGAAAGGGGAAAAAGGGGAAATCACCAAAGAAGAATTGAAATAGCCATCATGTGTAGGGAGAAAGTCAGAAAAGCTAAAGGGCAGAATGAGCTCAGCCTTGCTAGAAAAGTTAAAAACAATAAAGAGGGCTTTTTTGATTATGATGTCGCAAAAGGAAGAACAAGGAAATGGTAGGGCCATTATGTGGAGAAGATGGTGAAATAACAGAGGACAGAGGTAAGGCAGAACTACTTAACATTTTATTTGCCTCGGTCTTCTCTTGAAAGAAAAACAGTGCTTGACCTGGGGAAAATGCAGCACGATATAGGTAAAGAAGTAGTACAGGAATACTTGGCTACTCCAAATGAATTCAAATCTCCAGGACCAGATAAACTATCTCCAAGGGTATAAAAAGAACTAGCAGAAGTAATCTCAGAATCAGTGGCAATAATCTTTGAGAATTCCTGGAGAACAGGAGAAGTCTCAGCAGACTCATGGAGGGCAAATGTTTTCCCCGTTTTCAAAAAGAAAAAGAAAGAGGGCCCAAACAATTACTACCCAGTTAACCTGACCTCAGCACTGGGAAAGAGTCTTGAGCAGCTCATTAAACAGACGGTCTGTAAGCACTTGGAAAGGAATGCCATGGTCGCTAAAAGTCATTCATAGGTTTGCCAACCAGAAAAATGTAGCCAGGCTCTCTCTCTCTCTCCCTCTCCCTCTCTCTGTATGTGCCCTCATATCACCTTTTGATTTATGGTGACCATGAATTTCACAAGGTTTTCTTAAGCAAGGAATACTCAGAGATGGTTTGACAATTCCTTCCTCTAAAATAAGCCTATAGCACCTAGTATTAATTGGCACCTCCCATCCAAATACGAACCAGTGCTGACTCTATTAGCTGGCCATACACCCCACACCTTGATAGTGTTTGATTGATGAAATATGATTTAATTGATAAATATATTAATTGGCTTTGATATGAAATGTGCCCTGCTATGGCTACATAGCCAAACTGGACAAGAGAAAAAGAGTGGCATGTGCCTTGTGAATTAGGTTAGAAAACCTTTCTAGGCATAGCCAGGTCATAGGAAATCACCAGGTAGCTCCAGAGATAATAGACTTAACAACTCTGTCTTCTGGCCAATAGCAACTGGGATATTCCCACCAAACCGCTGATTCTCTTAACTCCCCTCTCTTTGACATGCAAAATTCCTTAGAATCATAGAATCATAGAGTTAGAAGAGACCACAGGGGCTATCTAGTCCAACCCCCTGCTATGCAGAAACATACATCAAAGCAGTCCCAACAGATGGCTATCCAACCTCTGCTTCAAAACCTCCAAAGAAGAAGACACCACCACACTCCCAGGCAGTATATTCCACTGCTGGACAGCTCTGACTGTCAGGGAGTTCTTCCTAAGGTTCAGGTGGAATCTCCTTTCCTGAAGCTTGAATCCATTGCTCCTTCTCCTAGTCTTTGGAGCAGCAGAAAACAAAACCGCACCCTCCTCGATATGACATCCCTTCAAATATTTAAACATGGCTATCATATCCCTTCTTAACCTTCTCTTCTGCAGACTAAACATACCCAGCTCCCTAAGCATGGCTTCCAGATCTTTCACCATTTTGGTCACCCTCCTCTGGACATACTCCAGCTTGTTGATATCCTTCTTAAATTGAGATGCCCAGAACTGGACACAGTATTCCACATGAGGTCTAACCAATGCAGAATAGAGTGTTACCATTACCTCCCTTGATCTAGACATGATACTCCTATTGATGCATGCAGCCACGAATCACGTTGGCTTTTTTGGCTGCTGCATCACACTGCTGACTCATGTTCAGCTTATGATCTACCAAGACTCCTAGATCCCTTTCCTAGATTCCTGTTATCCTCACACCTGTCTGACAAGCACAGAGCTATCATAACAGCCATTAGCCTTTCATCACCTAATGCTAAGACCATTAGCCCATTCCAGACCTCACTGTCCACTCTGCGAACTCCATTGTTTACTCAGCTGGAGAGCCATTGACAGCCTTGCCCTTCAGGCAGAAACTCGGTTTAAAACCCTAGTTTTGGCCAGTCAATTTGGAGTACACCGATTGCTGGTCATCACTCTGCTACTCCAATTTCTGATTGTGTACTGTCTTTAAACATGAGACTAAGGCACATCACTGCTTCTTTGCTGCTCTTCAAGACCAGTTAATATCACCCACCATGCCCTGAAGTCTCACTATCTCAAACTTTCCTCCCTGTTCCTTCAGTTAGCCTTTTCTGATTGCATGACTGTTTGGACTTTGTATGTGATTAATTCCCCTAATAAAACACAATTTAGCTGATTTTTGGATCTCTGGCTGGTTCTTCCCTGCAGAAGTACTGGTAGGTACTTTCCATATAGGTGGAAAGATCTTGCTAGGTTACCCACCTCTTGCAGGCCTCCTGATTTGAGTGAATAATTCCCCGCCTTGGCACAGAGGTACTAGTATCATGGGTGGACCCTGGGTCACCCACATTTTGGGGTAACAACCCTGCTTAGCTTCCAAAATCAGACAAGATCTCGTGCTTTTAAGGCATTTAGGCCCTGGGCATAAAAAGTTTGCTGAAACATGTTGAACTGCTGTTCTTTTTTGCGTTGTAGAAGCCTGTCACTATTCTTGCCATTTTACTTTTGCCACGGGTACCAAATTTTCTGTAAAGGAGATAATACCCACAAACACATCTACTTCATTAAGTGAAGTATACAAGTACATCTCTCCCTTTCTGTCTCCCTTTCTCTGTTGCCCTATTCAGGCAGTCAAACACATTTTAAATCAGCACACAAGGAAATGAGCATCCAAGCTTGTTTTAATTCATCTTTAGTGATTGTAAATTATATTTTTATTTTAATTATTTAACAAATGAAATGATTTTTTCCCCATAGTTTTTAAAAATGTTTTAAGAGCAATAATTGTTATTCCATTAACAATATAGTGCTAAGGCTAATATTTTCACATTTAGAACAGAGGAGACTCCCTTTCCTGGCAGGGGGAGGCAGTGATTTGAGAGGCGGCATCTGAACCCCCCATGGGCAAGATTAGATCTGTAAATGTGAAGTTCCTTCTGTAACACAGACAGTTGAAAAACCTACAAAACAGATTTAGTCTTTGGTGGACTAGTGGGAGGGATGAATTCCAGAGATGAGAACTCTGCACGGAGCATGCAATGTCCCCAACTGACTACCATCTGAGAAGTATTTGCAAAACACAGAATGTGAACTATGCAAAGTCTTTCTGTCTCTTTAACCTTCAGATGATTTAAAAAAAACCCAAAACGCCAAGACTGAATGCATTAATCTGCAATATTTTCCAACCTACAATGAGAATTCCAATGTATTGAGTAGTATAAAAATGCTACAAGTCCACAGAAGTGTTTGTAGGAATGGAATCAAGGGTATTATGTGCTGTCCTAACACTCAGAGTCAGAAAACACATGTTCGCATGACTTGGAATCCTAGTTTTCAGCAGATGTCAGCCCTCCTTGTTTGAAAAGAAAAATGTAAATGGCACAGAAATAAAAGATTTTTTAGGTTTATATTTGTCTAAAACTTTTTTGTCAGTTTAAAAGAAAAACTACATGGCAAGGAGCTGAAATTCAGGGACTGTCTTGCCTGCCTGCTTGCCTGCCTGCCTGCCTGCCTGCCTGCCTGCGTGCCTGCCTACCTACCTACCTACCTACCTATCTATCTATCTATCTATCTATCTATCTATCTATCTATCTATCTATCTATCTGTTTCTACCTAGCTAGCTACTTATCTCTTGACTTTTTCTCAATATGAGACCTAAAGCAGTGTTATTCTTATTTAGGTAACCATGTCATAAAATACCTACCTTTTAGGTACAATTCTGTGTGAATGCTACTACAGAATATGACTTTGGACAATGAAATGGTTTTGAAAATATGAACAATCTCTTTGGGAAAAAAAAAACTCTCTGAAAATGTACACATATGCACATCTCACCATCTTGCCCACCTCCTTGCACATCTCAAAATTATGAGATTTTTGCTCACATGAACAAAAATACAGTAAGCAAGGACTGAAATTTTGGCCCTTTCCACACCCTACCTTTTGCAAAGTCGGCCAGTGGGGATCTTGACAGCAGCTTTGCTGAGAGGGGAGCATGACAGGAGCACTCCCCTCTGCACTGGCTGGCTCCCGCCAGAAGGCAGCACAATAGCCACGCCTCTTCCTTCTGCAGCACAGGCGGGTACTTTCCAGGCTGCGCTGGGGCAGGACGCACAACCATCGTGCTTCCAGGGCTTCTGCAAGACAGGTATGGGTATAATGGTGGCGCAATCAAGTGTCATTGACGGGGAAAACCATAGATTCTGATATTTGGCAACCCTATCTTAGGATCTTCTTGGTACGATTTATTCAGAGGAGGTTTGCTGTTGCCTTTTGCTAAGGCTGGGAAACTGCAACTTCACCAGCAGTAGGTTTCTGTGGTTGAGTGGGGAATCCAACCCTGGTCTCCTGAAGTCCTAGTCCAACACTGAAATCACTAGACCTCAATGGTTCTCATCCTACTGTGGCCCTGCCAAGTTGATGCCTGAGATGATTTCCTTGTTCTCCTTAATATTAGGGTCAGCTGTGGCTACATGACAATTCTTTTAGCAATCTCTGTTTTTGAGCACACAGCAGATGGGCTCTTACTTTTCAGAAGACAGTTTGCTTAGCTTCCATCATACTATTGCCAGAACATTTGGCCTGAGCCAAATGAATAGGTTCACTGCAGTTCAGTCCTGGGTTGAATATAATGAAGAACATTTTTACACAGATGATGCGAGAGGTGATCAAGTAATAACAGCCCACAACAGGATATGCCTGGGAAACCGCACAACCTGGGGGGAAAAGTAGTTTTGCTAGGAGAAGAAGAAATTAAACCCCAGCAGTAAAACAAAATACAAACTGGTCCTACCACTTCTCAGGCCAACTGGGCTAGAGCTTGGGAACATTATTGGTCCAGAAAACAAAGAGGGATTTTCTCCTTATGAAGCACTGCAGACAATTTTTTGGCCCCAAACCAACTGCTAGTCTCAGCTAGAGGAGACCCACTGAATCAACTGAAGAATGGTAAGACAACATTTATGTAAACTCCATTGACTCAAGAAGTCTACTCTGGTTGGGCTAAGCAGATGGATTAAGGCCTAGATGGAAATTGTGTGACCCTCTGGACATTGTTAAGAGTACAAGTTGTAGCACTTTTAACCAGCATAACCACTAGCCAGGAATTCTAGGAATTGCAGTCCAACAATATCTAGCAGCTTGATTTTAGACTTTAATTAGTGTTTCCTTTGGTTGATATCCAGAAATATGCTTAAATATGATTCTTAACTAGTAAAATATGACATTCGTGAGTAACTGAGCGGATAGAGTAGATTTGACTCCAAGGCTTTTGGTGGAGTTTACACAAGATAAAATATTGAAAGAAAGGCAGCATGGTGTAGTGGTTTGTGCATTAGATTATGATCCTGAGAATAGAATTCAATTCTCTGCTCAGCCATGGAAACCCACTGGATGGCCTTGGGAGCATCACGCACAGTCAGCCCTCAGAAAACCCTGTGATAGATTCACTTTAGGGTTGCCATAAGTCATAAGTGACTTGAAGGCACACAACAACAACAAAAAACAACAACAACAACAACAAATGAAAATTCCATGAGTCAGATCCAGATTTCACTCTTAAGTGACAATGCCAGCAAAAGTAGACTCTCTCTTTTCCCATCTGCAAATCCTCCAGCTGCTTGAATATGCTACCCAAAAGTCTGAGAAACCCTAATGAATGGGATGAGCTATGGTCATAGCACTGCAAGGAAGGGATTCCCCACAAAAATCAGGTGGGGGCAGTTTTGGTTAGATGAGTCTTTTTGTACTTGGGAGGCTGAGCCAAGCTTTTTTGTGTCCTCTGTTTCAAGATATCAATCAGCGCTGTGTGCACTGTGTCAACTGGAAGCAGCAGGGGCAGATTTTTGTTCACGTGACACCCGATGGGCTGCACTGGTGCTTCCCAGTATAATCTCTATGAGCTATTCATCTGGGCCACTGGAAAACCACAAGGGAGGGGCTGTACTTACTAGTTCAGTTCAGAAAGAGAGGAACTGCTAGAGCTGGACAGGCGCTGCAGTTGTCAGGGCTAAGAAGTAAGGCCTTTCCACACTACACTGTTATAGTGCTATTATTCCACTTTCAACATCCTGTGGAATTCTGGGGTTTTTAGTTTACTCAGGCCAAAGACCTCGCTGGCTAAGAATTCTAAATGCTCCTCCCTAAACTGCAAATCCCAAGATTCCATAGGAGGTTGAAAGTGGAATAATAGCACTATAACAGTGTAGGGCGGAAAGGCCCGTAGGCTCTTTCCACCTTAAATAAGATAGTGAGGTTTTCAGTTATGTATTTGAGGGAGGGGAACAAAAGGGTAAATTCTTTGTGGTGAAATGTCTATCTTGCATTTGCATCTATTTTGTATTTTTTAAAATTTATTTAGAGCTTTTAAGATTACATCCAGGGCCCTTTCCGCATCTTACCTTTTTCCGGCACTGGGGTGCGGGGATCTCGTGAGCAGCCTCCGGCGAGAGGCTCTCGCATCCCTGCTGCTTCAGCTCCGCACAGGCTGCCTGCTCACGCGAGATCCTCGCCTCTTCCTTCCTCAGTGCAGCCTGGGAGTGCACAATTGGCACCTGCAGGCCCCTGGAGCGTTGCACGA
Source organism: Iguana delicatissima (assembly GCA_948472985.1). NCBI lineage: Eukaryota > Metazoa > Chordata > Lepidosauria > Squamata > Iguanidae > Iguana > Iguana delicatissima. The sequence continues at coordinate 231,716 of CAOKZL010000757.1, forward strand.
TTGTGAGTGTGTCGTGCAGATCGCTCCTCAAAATCGCGCAACACTCCAGGCACCCTTTCACATGGCAAATGCCATGTGAAAAGGGTCTGGATGTTGCAATACCAGTCAGTAGCACAGACAGTAGAATCCTACAACCAGAGTCCCATTGTCTTGCATCTTAAATTGTGATTGCATTTGCAATCTGGGTCCCAGGGAACCCCGAAAGCATTGCACCAACTCAGCAGGAGTGACATCCATTCATTTCTGGCCACTGTGTGGGGATGATTTTCATTCTGAAAAGGTAATGGGAGGGAAGAGAGGTTATAGATAAGTAGTTCAGCTAAATTGAGAACCACCGTAGTATAGTACTTTGAGTGTAGTGCGACAGCCCTGAAGACCAGGGTTTGATTCCCTGCTTGACCATGGAAACCCAGCAGCAAAACAAAATACAAAATGATCCTAGCACTTGGGCACATCACACCTTTTCAGTACCAGAACTCCCCATGACAGGTTTGCCATAGAGTCACCATAAGTTGGAAACAACTTGAAGGCACACAACAACAACAACAACAGCTAAACCACAGCAATTTGCCGCCTAGCAGTCATGCTCAGTCCTCTGTCAATGGTTTTGATGACCTCCCCCACAGAGTATTCTCTATGTCTATCCTTTTTTTTCTCCGCTATTTTTGCTGCTTTCATAAACCTTGGATTTCCCCAGCATTATTAAATACTGATACTTCTCACCCATATGCAGAAAGATGCTGATGCTTTGGCTACAAAATGAAGCACAGTAGAGTAATGAACTTGCTATTAGTTTATGTCACATGTAAACATAAGAGCCAGGTCAGAAAATTCTGTCATACTGGAGTGTCTCCAAAGAAAGAAAGGCAATGCAGGCAAAAAGAGACTTAAGTTTCAAATCAATACTCAAAGAAAGGAGCTGTGTCTCACCCCATCTCTAGTTCTGCCACTCTTCTCATTTGGAGGTCTCCTCATGAGGAGAGTGGCAGAACAAGAGGCAAGAGGAGGGAAGGCTAAAGGACTTCCTTCTTTGTATGCTGATTCAACAGATCTAATGATTGAACATTAGATTGTTTGTTTGTTGTGCTTCTTTTCAGTGTGATATCTGGCATCTCTTCCAATAAGAAATCTCTCCTCCTCTTTTCTAAAAAAAACCAAAACAGCCATCACATCCTTAGAACAAGGGGTGTTGTGTAGGTTTTATGCTAATAATGAAAGGAGAAACTTGTTCACAGAGCAAAATAAAACAAATCCTTCCCATACCAGGTCCTGGTTGTTGTAACTTAATTATTAACATAGGTGCATTGCTCAGGGAGGGAATTGCCCTGGTAGTTTTTTAACCACCCTTCAGACTTTGCCCTTTAAGCCTTCCACAAGCTAAAGTAAACACAAGGTCTGTGCTGCTATTTGGATGGTGTCCCCAAGGCCTCCTTGATGACTATGGCTGTTTCCGCACTACACCATTATAGCGCTATTATTCCACTTTCAACATCCTATGGAATCCTGGGGTTTGCAGTTTGCCCCTCCTGTAACTGCAAACCCCTGGATTCCATAGGATGTTGAAACTGGAATAATAGCGCTGTAACAGTGTGGTGCAGAAAGGCTCTATGCGTGCTACATCTCAAAAACTAGTGGTGCCTAATATCTTCTATCCCGCTTATCTAGCAGCCATCACATATTGTTTGATTATCTCGTTATGTATTACATTATTCATTAGATTATTATCACTATTGTTATTAATATTATTGCATGTATTATTATATTATTTAATATTGTTATGTTCCTTTAGTAGATGGGTAAAAGACCAAAATAGGTTGAGGAACTGGTCATCCTGTTTCGGCTTTCTAATGAGTTCAGGTTGCACTTCTCTGTATGCTTATTTGATAAGCCCCATTAAACATGGGGGGCTTCACCAACCATATAAACTTGCACAACAGCTTTCTCATTTTGCCTGCAGCGTGCTCATTGATTTTACAGGAAGATAGTAAACCAAGCATGCAGTTTTATTTGCTAGCTTTGAGTACAGTTTTTTTTTAATTAATTTGCTCTGCATTTGTTTTGAAAATTTCTATGCTACTCTTTGGCTTTATAAAAACAAAACAGACTCTTAGGGTGTCATACAACAGGGTAATGGAAGCACTATAAATGTAAATCTGGAAAACCAACAATTACAAGAATTTGTTATTTAACCATAGTGGGTTGTTTTCTGGCCTCAGTGAAATTAATGAGAGTTATTTAAGACCAGGACAGATTGTAAAACTTTTAAGCTACCTTCCAATGGTTTTAGCTAGTATTAGGTTTTTAATATATTGTTGTTCTCCACCTCAATCCATAGAAAGAGACAGCTAAGACATAAGGGAATAAATAAATAATACTTAATATTATTAGTGTTAATAAAAATTAGGCCCAAACCAATTGCTAATGTTGTCTTACCATTCAACACTTCATTCAGTGAACATATGCCCGTTGGGACTAGCAAGTGGATCTAGGGGCCTTTCTGCCCTGCACTATTATAGTGCTAGTATTCCACTTTCAACATCCTGTGGAATTCCAGGGTTTGTAGTTTACTGAGGCCAAAGAGATCTCTGGCTGAAAATTCTAAATGCCCCTTCCTAAACTGCAAACCCCAGGATTCCATAGGATGTTGAAACTGGAATAATAGCACTATAACAGTCTGGGCTGGAAAGACTCTAAATCCTAAAAGAATAATATTCCAAATCGAAAAAAGATAATGAATTATATTGAAGCTAGGCTTTGCTAATCTTATGTGGGGGTGACAATGATTCTTGTCAAAGGGCAGAAAAGGTGAGATGCAATCACACAACATCTGTAATGGTGTCATTTTCATTTTGACACTTAAATATACCATTTGTGACACAGGCGGGAAGCACTCCAAATTTCTAGCCCTGCAGAGAGTGAGACACTGACAATGGTTCACACCTAGAACTCTTGGATTTGGTGTGTTCATATGCTCTTGGTCACTTTGCCTGCCTCTTTTCTTTGGATGCTGAAACTGTATTTCTAAATGCCCAACTGAAGTTTTAAGTTACTGGAATGCTCTGAGATTTGGAAACGGAAGGAAAATTTCATTTGGAGGACAGAACAGAATTCTTATAGCGGGGGGACAATGCCCTCATTTTGCTCCTCTCTCATACCTATACCCCTGCGTGTGATCCTCTAGATGCTTTTGTGCTTTGAGCCCCAGCATGGCCAGGGGTGAAGAGGTCACAATCCAACAACCTCTGGAAAGCCATTACTGTCTTATGAATCTCTTTTCTCCCCTGCTTAGATATTCCCTATTAGTTACTTTAGTTACTCTCAGAAAGTTACTATCACTGTATTACCAACACATACAAAAAGAGGAATTGGGTTTGTACTTAAGCAATTTAAGATTCCGGAAGTAAGTGACTGGGCTTTTCCCCCCCGCCCCCGGAGAGTGATGTAACCATGTAAGTGAAACTACACAAGGAAACTAGGAAGAAACTGGTTTGGCTCCCTTTTTTTGCCCAGAAAATGCTAGGAGCAAACCTTCCTGGCAGCAGGTAATTAAACTGCAAGCATTATGTCATCATAATATGCTCTTATTTGCAGAACTGTTGTCCTACAGCAATTTCACAGTCAGTTGCTTGAATGGTGCAAAGCTATATCCTTATAGAAATTAACTCTTTCATCAGAAATGCAGACACGGTCCAAAGGAATAGAACAGTCTGTGTTTCAGTGATTGCTGCAGGATACTTTATAATGGGTGGCTATCCAGAAGTTGTTAAGGGAGTTGCAACTCCCATCATTCTTAGTGAGTAGAGCAATAGTGAGAGACTATGGAAGTTGCAATGCAAGCTTTTGTAGACAGAGTCTTCATCAGATTCATGTAACAGAAAAGGTTGTTTTCTCCTATTAAATTAAATATATCTCAAATGAAAAGTACTACAATGGAATACCCCTCCTCAAGCACTTGGTGAAGTAGGCAGCTAACATTTCACTGAGTTCTTGTTTGTAATGGCTTATCACCCTGTGAAAAATGATGCTGTCTGTCTGTCTGTCTGTCTCTCTCTCTCTCAGATACACACATACATAGCCAAAACTAGCTCTGCTGCTACCACCTCTACCTCCTCTTCAATTCATGGCTGATACTCTGTTTCAAGGAAACTCATTGTATCTTCATACTCATTAACCTATGTGACAATTGTGCCTTAGTGAATTGCAAAACTGTGCAACTGAATGTGAAAACCAATGGGAAATGTCCATTATGGTACTCAGTGCACAATGCTATCACACATGCAATGACATCACATGTTCCATTCTGCTTGCACAATTGAATAATGGGCTTTATGCCATGGCCGAAAAAGTAAAAAATCCATAAGGGAATATGCGCATGTGTAAGACAGAACAGAATACCTGCCCATTATCATTACTTAACCAACTTTGGTTGTTCTGGTTGCAAATGTTGAGATGATAGAATCTTGAGGAACAAGAATGGCCTATCATTCTAACTGTAGGTGGACAATAGCGTTTTCAGGTCTCTGTTTACTAACAGTGACAACATGCTGAATAACTAGCTGCTTTGTTGATCAGCTAGGGCATTACACTAGGGAAAAAAGAAACCATGGTGGCCCAACAGAAAGTTGAGGCTAAGGTGGCATCAAACTACTTGGTTGACCAGTTACAGACCACCCAGTACCACCTGCTCATCACCATTCTTTCTCTTTTCTAACTAGGATGGTACTGTCTCCACATCTAATACAGCTTCTGCTCTCTATTCTCCTATTGTGTACAAGGAGGTCCCATTTACCTGTCTATCCACTGTGGCAGGCTTTTGTAAGGTTGTGGGGCAAAAGAATATTAGTTAGAAGCTGGGCCTACCCATTATCCATTGCAGTGGGGCAGGAACCAATGTTTATTGCAGAGGGTCTACGCTGAAGGTTCACCACAAACTTGGAGAGCTGGCCGTAACATAGACCTAATGGGCCAGCTGGACCACATGATAATGTTCCTGCATTTTAGAGAGACATAGATTTTGAGCCACTGAAGTTGGAATACTTGAAAGATGTTAAGATTGATAAGGCAATGACATACTTTCTCAGGGCTTCTTCTAGCATTTATGTGCCTGACTGCTTTGAATATGTACATTTGTTTTTATATCCTTGATTCACCAAAGCATATATATTTAGTTCACTTTAATATATGGGGTTCTGACTAATAACCATCTTGTGTAGTTTGAACTGATGGTCAAATACTAAAATATTGGCTAGAATCCAGGAAAACATTTTTGCATATGCAAGCAAAGACTACTTCTCTGCTGGCTACGGAATAAGAAAAGAGCCCTGGAGGTTCAGAGTGGAGTTTGCTAAAGTCAGCAGCAGGAGCATATGGGAATCTGAATTGTAGCTTTTATCTACTAAAGTCCATCCCTATATTCCTCCCACCTCCTTTTCACTGTCAGTACTGGTGTTGTCTTGATTTAACTAGCTATAAATCATTCTTTCCTTCTGGGTGTTTAAAATTAATTGTGTGGAATTTATATTTCATTTGATCCAGCAAAATATCAGTTATAGTTCTGATCCGCTTGTCCTAGATTTTTGGTTATTTCTGCAATGTACAGCTGGAATCCCATATCAGCTTATAGTTACCTAAACATTTAAGTAAGTAACTTGTCCTGGTCTGACCCCCCTCTCCAAACCTGACACAAACATAATTCAAACATGCAGAATGGCCCTTCTTCTCTCTATGCAGCTGGTGACTGGTAAAGTAGGTTGAGAGGCAAGTTACCATTGTAGTAATAATGGAAATAGCGTCAAAATCATGACTTAGTAGATGTCATAGTAGTCATGAATATGAAATAATTTCTGCTGATTATTAGAGCATGGTTGAATTAAGCTTCCATTTGAGTCTTCCATGACAAATACGGACTTGTTTCTGATTATATCTTGCCCTATGTACATGATCACTATCTTGTATTGGTTTAGAGGACAGTGACTGTGTATCAGGGACTCCACTGCCATGGATAGATCATGACCTCATTCAGGCTGATCTTGTAATCACTTCTTGTTTCAGCAGCGGTAGAGATTTTGGAGTTTTGGTGAATTTATTGAAGGAAGGGTAGAAGTTGTAGATATGAGGTGTTTTGGGGGGATATGGGTTTGCTTTGGTCTTCAGACACTTTCTGAAGTTGTATGCCAGACAACTCTCATACGCCTCAGACCAGTGCTGAGTGAGATATTTGTGGAGTTGTAGTTCAAAGTGTACTTTTTCTAAGCTGTGTCTCCAAAGTAGCTTCCTGCAGACTTAGCAGCCTGTCTCTCCAAGGCCATTGTCTTTGCTCAGTATAGGGAGATGACTAGAGATTTCCAAACAGAGGAACCTAGCAATGTAAGTCTAATCATACACTTGTGCCAACTACTGGATTTTCCTTAGGAAAAATGAAATGCAGAAGCTTGAAGGCTAGAGACAAGAAACCTGTGGACTTGTGACAAATATGACGCAACAAAGATAAGAAGCCACTATGAGAAGTTTCCGGGGGGAAGCAGCTGTGTTAGACAGTTGCATCAGAAACAAGAAACAGTTTTGTGGCACCTTAAAAACTTTATTTGCCATAAGCTTTTGTATGTCTGATGAAATGGGGTCTAATGAAAATTATGTGAAATGAAACTTGTTAGTCTTTAAGATGCCACAAAACTTGCTAAGGAGTAACATTCTTGTCCTGCCTTTTTGTATCCACCTTTCTAGAAACTAAGAGGGCAAAATGGGTTTGAAATGTAAATATTTTATGTCTCTGTGATTTGATAAAGTCTCGTCTTGCAAAAAGAGATTGCCACTGCTTATCTAATTGTGTATGTGTACAAACTCTGTTCATCTAATTGTGTACAAACTTTTTTGTTTCTATAATTGCATGGAGATTTTCCATGACTTGATCAGTACCTTCTTACAGGTATTTTGTATTCAGCATAATACTGAGGATGAGGAATGAAATTGCTTCATCATGTCATTTTCAAGTCAAATATTCTGTGGTGCTCCAAAGAGGAAAGTAAACAGCCATTAAGTACTATATTTTGGTCGAAACTTGCTGTAGATAAGTAAAGCTAACACTGAGCACAACCCCAGTATGTATTTTTCACTAGGAATGGTATGTTAAGCAGACCTAGTAATATCTTATAAAATACTTATAAGGCAGAGTGGTTGCCTCTGTTGGCTCAGTGAAACTATATTAACTTTGTAAAGAAGATAAGCAATGATTTTGTTGAAATCATGAAACAACTTAACACTTTCCTTAATGAAAGTTATGCCTTTTTAAATGGCATGGTAACACCAAAGTTAAACACCAACTCCATTGATTTTCCTGGGAGGAATTTGGTTCTTCCATTAAAATGAATAATTTTTTAAAAAATAAGTAGAGAGTTTAAAACAAATTTATATATCACTTTTAGAGCTTGAAGATATATTTTCCATAGCGTAAATGAAGAAACTGAGGCTGAGAAATAAGTTGCTTAAGGCCACAGGACCTAAATCCAAGCAGAAGACGAAAACCAAACCATAACTTCTCAGTAGAAGCTGCTGGGTACCATGTCACAGTGGGATGGTGAATCCACTCTGGATTTTAGTACAAAATATAAAGGAGCTATGCAGGGTGCTGAACCATAACTCCCATATAGACTCAGTACTTTGAACTAAAACATGAAGTGCCTCCATTGTCCTATGGATATGGAAGACACCAGCTACCACTCAAACATCTGGCTTGTGCCACATGAGCACTCAAACATTTTGCTTGGAATCGGTGGCACTAAAAGCGTTTGGTCTCCCAGTTTCTAAAAAGGTGGCACAAGAAGGCATGGCAATACAAACAGATCATGTTCAGTTGTTCACTGGATGAAAGTGAAATTATGAAAATGTACTAATGATATACCCTAAAGTGTTTGCATAGTGATGTAGAATATTCAAGAGCTTCACATACAACAGATGCCTGCTCAGAAATTAGCTATGGTGTCAGGAGTGCAAAACAGCTCGGTTCTTTGATTTAAATAACCAGTTCTTTAAATACACTTAAAGTTTGAAGGAAAAGGCATTTGAAGTTTAAATCCTTTAAAATTGCTTTTATTTCTGATCAGTAATCACAGACAGGAATGTGTTTCTATTTAGCAGTCTCTCCTATTTATCTACTATGTAAAAGTTAAAGTTTGTGAGTTTGTGCGTTTGTCTGCGTCAGGCAGGTGAAGACCTCATACAATTGGCTGTGTGAAGTGAGAAGACCTCATATGATTGGCTAGCTGTGAATATTCTGTGGAATCCTGGGGTTGGCAGTTAGGGAGGAGCCTTTAGAATTCTCAGCTGCGAGTTCTTGGGCCTCAGTCTAGTTGCTATGGAGACGAGGCTGAGCAGCAAGAAGAAGAGCAATGTATTCCCTCAGAAACCAAACCTTCTGTATGTTAACAACTCTGAATACAGATTGAATTGGGGAATATGGGGAAAAGTTACAGGTACTGGGGAAGACAGTTTGGTGGGTTCTTAAGAGGAAAATAAAACTTCAGGCAATGCCAGGTAAAAATGCTAGTCTACTATATAAAAGTCAAAGTTTGTGAGTGATCTTGTCTGTTTGTCTGCGTCACGCAGACACAGGCTTCATATGGTTGGCAGTGTGAGGTGAAGGCCTCATATAATTGGCTGGCAATGAAGATTCTATGGAATCCTGGAGTTGGCAGTTCAGAGAGGGGTCTTTAGAATTCTCAGTCAGAGAGCTCAGGCCAGTTGCTATGGAGACAAGGCCAAGCAGCAAGAAGGAGGCCAGTGTATTCCCTCAGGAACCCAACCTCTGTATGTTAATAACTCTGAATACAGATAGGATTGGGGAATATGGGGGAAAGCTATACGTACTAGACAAGAGAGATTGGGGAATTAGAGACACAGGATCTCAAATCTGTATATTTCAACTGCATCTAATTCCTAAGTTTTGGACTGCAAGGTAAGGTAAGGTAATTCCTAAGGTATTTTTAACAAGTGTTACCAATGAGAAAATAAAATCCTGGCCAATTCTAGGTAAATACACTAGTTGTAATATAAATCACAGAATCATTAATCCATCAAGCAGTGCATGGAAAGGAAAAGGCAGTCCCCCAGATGTTGCTGGATTTCATCTCCCAGCATGCCTTACTTTTGGCTATGCTGGCCAGGGCTACTGGGAGTTGCAGTGGAACTACAACTGGATAGTCATGTGATTCTTGATATAGTGAACAGACGAAACTTCCCCTGAGCTGATACAACAACTGATTCTACTTCCATTAGCCAACAAAATATATTAGCCAGAAGGACTCATTGTACAAGTTATCCTTAGACGTCCCCAAGGCCTTTCGTAGAAGATACTAGTTTTAAACTGAGCCTGAAAATTATCTGGATGCTAATGTACAATCATAGTGCTTTATTTATTAAAACTAGTCTTATATCCTTATAACAGATGGATACAAGCAGGGATTGGCTTCCTCTCAAGCAATTACGTTTAAGAGGAGAAAGGCTTAATTAAGTGAGAGAGGAAAAAGGAAATGGTGAGAAGTGTACAGAATGTTCTGACTTGCAGAGATGTTTGGAAGCACAAACAAGAGCATCCAGAATGAATTGCAGAGATTAGCCTGACTAGTGTTTTATACTTCAGACTGTTATATCATACCTTTCTTACCTGAAGGTGTGCCACACAAGTGCCGGATGTAAGTCATTAAAGTAATACTTTTCTGTATTTGAATCACCCGTGTCTCCCTCATTCTCTGCATGTTGAGCACAAATTGGTCTTCTGCCCGTGAATCCAGCAGCACATGCCAGCAGGGCTGCATTCAGGTTTTTGTAGGCACTAGGCATTCTTGTATTTGATGCCTCACCTCACCTTAACATGCCACTAGGGATGTTTCTATAGGCTCTAGAATCCTGTTTTTGTAGGCCCTAGGCACTGTGCCTAAAGTGCCTAATGGATAGGTGGCCAGACAAATCAAGTACAGGGATGAATCCACAGTCTGACTATACATGAGCAGAAACATCTTGCCACGTAGACCAATACAGGTGGCAAGAGAATCTAAGAATTTTTGCCACTGCTTGCAGAACATGGACCATAATGAGATTACAGTCACTAGAGTAGCTTTCTGGAACCTGGAAGCCTTGATGCTATTTGTACTGCATATACCATCATCCCTAGTGGTCACTAGGATGAGGATAATGGGGGTGGCAGTCCAACACATCTGAACGGCCCCAAATTGGGCGACACTGCACTAGAGTATTCTCATTGTACCTGACTGACCATCAGTGATTTAGATTCTATCCAGGAATCTAGGAATCAGGGTTGTAATGTTGGATAACATGGCATTTTCTGAGTAGTGCCACTTTTTGCTGCTGTGTTGTTGTGACCCTATATATACCAATTTCATTCAGTTGTTTTGTCGATCCATTTGGAATTACCCCCAGAGCACCTTTCACTACTGCAACCACAGTTGTTATCTTTTCCCAGAGGCACTGAATGTAGGGTTCAGTATTTTATAACCTTTCTCCTTTCTTTGTCTTCAGCTCTCAGGTCTCCCAGGATTGCCATATCTATAATCCATGCTTTCTTTTTCTCAAACGTAGTTATGTCTGGTATACAGTGTGCCCTCTTGATGTGAACTTGGCACACATGAATACGGGCCATGTGAAGTGTTGCATTCTGTTATAGTCAATGGGTGTGGCAGGTGCGTGCCCACACTGCAGCAGGCACATGTGATGTGACACAAGAGTCATGTTTTTAGTTTTACATGGGGATTTCTGGAATGGAACTCCTTCATATACAGCAGGCACACTATTTTATGTTTTAACTTTGATTATCAGTTTGAATCTTAAAGTCCCATAAGATTTTTCCTTCACTATTTTTGACATTTCTTGAAGCTTATGTTCTTGCCTGTTCTTTGCAGATGATGAATTTTTTTTATATATATATATATATAAAAAATTTCAATGTATCATTGCAGTTTTTTTTATCATGGCATTTCTTATATTTAATGTGTGCAATCTTGCTGCACAAACTAATGAGACGGTCAACAGTTTCATCTTTTTGTTTATACAGACAATATTTACTGTCCATGATTATTTTTTCAGTATCTGTCTTGATGCTAATTTTCTAAAGCTCCTGCTCTTGAATACAAAAACAAAAAAATTCCAAACATCTCATTCTGTAACCATTTGTAGATGTTCCTCTCCTCGGCTTTTCCTTCTATGCTTTTAATATACTGACAATGTGTAGCAGTTTGGTTTGCCAAACGTCAAAGCAATTTTCCATAATTTGCTTTCTGTACATGCTTTTTGATTCTTTAATCTTCTAATATATAAAAGTCGAAGTTCATTTGTCTGTGTCAGGTGAAGACCTCATATGATTGGATGCCTAAGAAGATTCTATGGAATCCTGGGGTTTGCAGTTCAGGGAGGGGCCCTTAGAATTCTCATCCAGAGAGCTCTTGTGCCTCAGTCAACTGTGACTGTCTTGAAAAGGCTAGTTGCTATGGAGACAAGGCCTAGCAGCAAGGAGGAAGACCGTGTATTCCCTCAGGAACCCAACTTCTCTATGTTAATAACTCTGAATACAGATTGTATTGGGGAATATGGGGAAAAGCTACAGGTAGTGGAGAAGACAGTTTGGGGAATTAGAGACACAGGATCTGAAATCTTTCTAACAAGTATTACCTATAAGAAAATGAAATCCCACGCAATACTGGATATATATGCTAGTATTCAATAAATTCTTCCTATGTACATCTATTTTCTTTGCTTTCTTTGATGTATTCACTCACAGATCTTTTCTCTTCTTCAACAGTTTATTTCACTTGTAATAATCCTAGACATCAATATTACATGGTAGATATAGTTGATCAATAATACCACTTTGAGGATGTAAAACATATTTTTGGTCATAATATAATATTCTGGGTTACCCTATCTCATACATCGTTCTGCTTAAGTCCAATCAACGGTTCCTGAACTGTTTCAAATAACTGGTATAGACTAGGAGTTTATGGCCTGAATTATGATTCTACTGTTAAATTTTTATTTGGGAACTTCAGGATTTTATGATGACAGTGTTACTGTTGTTATGATTTTAAAAAATAGCTACTGTATGTAAACTGACTTGGGATGCACAAACTTTGGGCAGTGCCCTCTTTTCAACCATAAGAAACTATATGCTGTCTGCTCCATGTTGTTTTAGTAGAGAAAAACAAGCTATAAGCCTCTTAAGTAAAATAAGAAAAAGGTACTTGAATGAAAGAACTCAAGTGGGAAGAGTCCAAATTCCAGCACTGGATCAAGTGTTTGTAGCATCCATTGTCACTAAAAGTGTATGAGAGCCTCTCCTGAATATGACCTAGAAATATGTCCATGAGATTATCCTGTTTGGATTAGCAAATTACATTGCACCTGAGTCAAAGATGACCCAACTTTGGAAGTGAAGGCAGGATGGTTAACAGTGACGTTATTTTCCTAATTAGTTAAATTTTTTATTTTATGTGTAAGATCACATCTTGATCTTTACATTAAGAACAAAGTGCGCGTGGACACACATACTACATTCATGATTAAAATTACCAGTGTGAATTAGAAGAATCTCTATCTCTTGGGGAATAAATCTAGCCATAAAATTCTCCCAAGAAAAAGCCACATGGAAACCATGGGAAGAGTGACCCATCATCCTGACTGTAAGTAGAAGAGTAGTCAGAGGGTTTTAAGGAGCAGTGGTCTTCTTTAAGTCATCTTAAATATGTACCTCTGGAAAAGCACAGTGAAAGATTTTAATGATTGACGCCTATCAGAGCACTGCAGTCAAGAATGAAAATACATTCCTCTCCTCCTCACACACACCAAAGCTGATGAGCTTGGTTTTAGTTGCTTGTGTTTCCTCATACCTAGTTCTTATACTGTGTTATTGTTGTGTGCCTTCAACTCATTTCTGACTTGTGGTGACCCTGAGGCAACCCTATCACATTTTTTTTCTGGGGCTGAGATTGTGTGACACATCCAAGATCACTCCATGGGTTGCTATAACTGAACAGGAAATTGAAGCCTGATCTCCAGGGTCATAGTCCAGTGCTCAAACCACTACACCGTGGTGTCTCTTCTAATGTTGATATTTTAACATCTATTGAGCTTTTTTGCATTTAGCATTTGTCCATTTTTAAAAGAGTTTATTTTATTTTCAGGGAAGTGCTGAAGTCATTGTCAGGATTCATTTATTTAGTTAAAAGTATTTATTCATTTTCTGTCCACCAGAGCTTACAAAGCATTGCACGATAATACAAATTTTCTTTCTTTAAAAATTCCTTCCTTAAAACAAGTTAAATTCAGTTTTAAAAGCTACTTCTAAAACTAGTTTTAACAACCAAGAGCCATACGGTACAATATAATCTGTGCTAGGCAGAGAAATCTCTGTAAAGATGGAGCTAGCCTAGCTTCCCTTGGGAGGGAGTTCCACAACTGAAGTGACACTGTAGTTGTTGTTGTTATGCATCTTCAGTTCATTTCTGACTTATGGTGACCTTAAGGTGACCTTAAGGTGACTTTCTTTGGCAGAATTTGCCTTCCTCTGACACTGAGAGAGTGTGACTTGCCAAGGTCACCCAGTGGGTTTCCATGGCTGAGTGGAGATTTGAACACTGATCTCCAGAGTGTTAGTCCAATGCTCAAATTGTTACTACAGACCAAGTCCCAAAACATATTTATTTGTATCTATTCATGCTTTATTTCTTTTAGCTCTGGATTATGATGACCTTTGGCTGTCAGCAGTATGCTTTATATCAGTGCCACACAAAGTGGTGGTCCATGGAAGATTGCCAGTCTATGAGCCATCAGCTGCTAGTCCTTGGAGAGTTTCCAGGAAAGACACAATTGTACTCAGTGGGCACAGCTATGTTCCAATGTTCCTGGAACACTGAGGAAAAAAATAACTGCTGGTCCTGCATGCCAGAGAGTTTAAGAAGCACATTTCTTTATGCTGTGGTATTTTTAGAATGGAGTGCCCGCACATGAACACCCCAATAATCTGAATGGGGAGCTGGAAAGAATAACACAAGGGTCCCCCTATTTATGAGGAACAATATGGTTTTTTTCCAGGATTATCTCTAATACTCTGCTCCCTCTGCATACTACCATTTATTAACTGCACAGGAGTTTGAGGAAGTACCCTTTGGAATATGTTGGTTGGTGAATCCACAAAAGTAACTTTCCCAAGCTCTGGTGTAGGCTTTTTCTTATTCCTATAATTTTGCAAAATGAGTTCTTTTATACAGAAGTTTCTGAAAAAGAGAGGTGCAGAAAATAACAAGTATGGGGCTACCGGGGGTGCTTTCACACCACTCAGGTGAAACATTTAACTGCCATGGTTCCATCCTAGTGAATTTTGCGACTGGCAGTTTGGTAGGCTGTCATACTTTTGACATATCTTGAGATGACATGGCATATTGGAAAAGGCCACAGTGCTTGCTAAAGTGAAAGGCAGTAGGAAAAGAGGAGGACTGCATTCCAGGTGCATCAATTCCATCAAAGAAGCCACAACCATAAGTTTGCAAGACCTGAGCTGGGCAGTAGATGACCACGCCTCTTGGAAATCATTCATAGGACTGCTATGGATTAAAGCCAACCTGAGGACAAATAACGACAATGAATTTAGACCTCTGAGCCAGAGAGACTGAATGTTGCACTAAACAGGACAGTCTCTATACAAGAGGATAAATGGACACAAATTTGACATTACACATTTGACGTTACAGTTGCAGAATATTTCTACCTTTCTGAACAAACAGTAAGGGATTTACAGGTCACAGTCCTTGAACAAGGAAATTACAAAAGAAGACTAGAAAGAGAAACAACTGAATTGAATTATATTCACAAATTCCAGTCCATTAGAAGAGATATGAACAAAGCTTAATGTGGCTTAATGGCACACTGCATATATTAACACAAAAGTTCCTGCTACTGCACATATAACAAAAGGAATATTCTCAGAGAGAGTTTTGAACCCAGGGAAACTGGCTTTTGGTAAGCACATTTATCGCTTTCAAAGATCAGCACTAACTAACCACTGTAAAGATCTGAAAGACCCCTATTACCTTGACCAGCCCTTTGAAAATTTAAGGCAAGGGACATGATTTTCATCTTTCGAAATCCTATTACATTCTATCCTACTCCCACCACTGTATAAATATGCTTTATTACCTGGGGCTTTAATATCACTCTGTATAGCATCTGAAGAAGTGGGTGTATATCCAGGAAAGCTCATACTAAAATGAAAACCAGTTAATCTTAAAGGTGCTCTTGCATTCCTTATTTTTCCTCCTTCTCCCACCTTTCCTCTGCAGTTAAAGCAGAATTATAACACTCTAATTGTGACAGCCAGCATGGTGTAGTGGTTTGTTTGAGCATTGGACTAGGACCCTGGAGACCAGAGTTCGATTTCTCACTTGGCCATGGAGACACACTGGGGGACCTTAGGTGCATCCCAGGACCTTTCCACACTACATTGTTATAGAGTTATTATTCCACTTTGAACATCCTATGGAATCCTGGGGTTTGCATTTGGGGAGGGGCATTTAGAATTCTCAGCCAGAGAGATCTTTGGCCTTAGCAAACTACAGACTCTTCAGTTCCACAGGATGTTGGAAGTGGAATAATAGCACTGTAATAGTGCAGTGCAGAAAGGCTCACACCCTCAGCCCCAGAAAACCCCGTGATGGGTTGGCCCAATGGTCTTCATGAGTCAGAAAAGACTTGAAGTCACACAACAACAACACGGCATAGGAGCTGGGTACAAGGAGGCACAAACAACTAAACCCAAGCTCACCAGCCTTGCTTTGCGGGAGGGGGGCAAGAATAAATTTCCATTCTACACTCTGCAGTGCTCAGGTAGGCATCCAAGACTACCATCTTTCGCTGTGACCCTGGGCACGTCACACACTCTCAGCCCCAGAAAACCCTAGGAGAGGTTCCCCTCGGTCGCCACAAGTCGAAAATGACTGGAAGGCGCACAACAAGAACAAACTGGAAGCCGCATTCACCCACACGATTGCGTAGCCTGCAAGGGCTGCAGGAACAGAGACTGTGTGCCTGAAGAAGGGGAAAGCAGGCTAGATGTCACCAGACCGACTGGGAGCAAAATAGGAATTATTAGGGAGATGAAAGGGGTCTCCCGCGCGCCTCCAGCCCCTCCCGCCCCTTCCTTTCGAGGCGACGAGGCGAGGCGGGCTCGGAGGGAGAGGAGGCGGGGGCGGGGCTGAGGTCGGCTCCGAAGCCTCTGATTGGTGGGAAGGGGCGCCGCTGCAAACAGCGAGGTGTGCCCAGAACGTTCCGAATAATCCATTTTTTTAAAAAAAGCCTGGAGGTACCGGCTGTACTTCGCCCAGGTTTAAGACGGGTAAATATTAGTCACACGGGAGCAGGACTGGAAAGCTTTGGTGGGGGCGGGGCTGCCGTAGGGAAAAAAAAGAGGCCACAACAGTAACTTTTTAGCTTTGCGTTGCTGGGGGAAGATCGTAATTGGGGGTCCATTCTGCGCACCCGGACTCTGTACAGATGCCTCGCGGTCTTCCTGCGGACTCCACAGCCAGGTAAACTTTGCTTCTTTTTTTTTCCCCCCTTCCTCTTTTGCTTTCGGTGGATTCTCTGGAAAGCTGCGACTGCAACTGGGGTGTGCGCGCGCGCGCGCGCGTGTTGCCGGGCTTTAAAAGCTCGCTGTGCACGCGGTTAAGGGATTGTGGGGATCAAGCCGGGAGATAATGCTCGAATGGCTCGGTCTTAAAGTTATGTATTTTCTTAGCATGTTTGCACCGTAAAGCCTCGGACAAAGACAGAGGAAAGCTGGAACCTGAAGGGTGTTTCACTGGCGAGCGGTTCACTCTGCATGCACTTTCATCAGACTTAACTATATATATATATATATATGGAGGTGCAAATGAGATGTATGCGTGATCAGTCTTCCAAATGGAGGGCAAGTTTGGAGAGAGAAAAAAATCTGGCCCTTCTTCCGCACTAGCCTGTTATAGCGCGATGATTCCACTTTCAACATCCTCTGGAATCCTGGGGTTTGCAGTTTCGGGAGGGGCCGGATTCCAGAGGATGTTGAAAGTGGAATCATTGCGCTATAACAGGCTAGTGAGGAAATGGCCTAAAAATGGAATCAGGTTCCAACAGGTTGGAGTTGCCATGGTTGAGCGGTGTGAAGCCGGCCTTGGAAAAGTTGCTTTTTTTGGGACGATGAATCCCCCAGCCAGCATGACCGTATCGGCTGGAGGATTCTGGGAACTGTAGTCCCCTCCCCCCAAAAAAGACTTTCCAAACTTCTACTGTGAATATCAAGATCTTTGATTCTGATCACTGACGTTAGATATAGTTCAGACTTTGAAGGTTCCTAAAGTTGGAAATGGAGCATAACAGATCTGTGTGTTTTGGGTGCTCCGCTTTTATATCGGCTTACCTGGGAATTGTTGAAGCAGTGGAATCCTTGTGAATACTTTCTTGTTTGTTCATCTTTATAACCTTCTCTTTCTCCAGTTTTAAAACAAGTGAGACAGTAAACGTGTCTGGTTAATGTATTAAGAACTGGCACTGGAGTGCAACTGGTACAGGTTTTTTTTTTCCTTCAAAAAACCTGAATGGCATGATCAAAGGCTAACATAACATTATTTGCTCAGGGCTGCCTTGACATTAGGACCATAAGAGAAGCAGAATTTGAAAATCTGATTGTGACTAACCCAGGTTTTATATTAATGAGAACATTTATTCTATTTATTATATCTCTTTACTTAATTGTTTCGTCCTGAATATCCTAAAGGCACCAGAGCCCATCTAATCTTGGAACTGAAGCAGGTCAGCTCTGGTTAGTACTTGGATGGAAGACCTCCAAGGAATTACAGCTTCCTTTCAGAGGAAGGAAGTGGCAAAAACATTTTCCTTAAGAAAAACCCTATGGGATTCATGGGGTTACCTTAAGTCAACAGGTGGCTTGAAGGCGTAAACACACACACACACACACACACACACACACTCTTAATTATCTCCTAAAAATCGAACAACAGGAGTATAGTGGGCATTGTTGATGTATGCTTCCAGTTCTCTCTCTTTCTCTGTCTCCTTTTTCCCCCTTTGTCTTCCTTTAAT
The DNA here is from genome assembly GCA_948472985.1 of Iguana delicatissima. NCBI lineage: Eukaryota > Metazoa > Chordata > Lepidosauria > Squamata > Iguanidae > Iguana > Iguana delicatissima. Next base: position 249,848 of record CAOKZL010000757.1, read on the forward strand.
ATTCATGTGTATGTTTCATGTGGTGTGAAATTACTCATGTGGGAGAACAGATTGACTCATAGAACTAAGAAAAAAAGAACATAAGAACATAATGTAAAGATGCTACTGTAGAATGTCAGATCCATTCGGTCTTCTCCTTTGACACCTCCCACCCACCTGTCGGCTTGTGATTTTTTTGGAATTTCTCTACAGCCTGTATCTCTCCTCAGGGAGCCATTTAGTACAGTTGGTGTGGCCCATAGCGCTGGGTCAAGAAATTTTGCTGCCAGAGGCAAAGCCGCAAACAGTACCCTCTCACTCAAGTCAAGGTACCTATTACCCAAAGCTGGCTGTGTGCATTATTTTGACAGGTAAGACAGAAAAATCCCACAAGCACTGCTTCTCATTCCTGGCAGTAAGACATGCAACAGTAATAGACTAAATAATTAGTAGTTTGCTTTTCTTGCACAAATGCACTGCCTGTGGTGACTGCTTGCCTAATGGCAGGCCTAGATCTAGGCCCAAGAAGGATTGAAGAATTTTCCCAGAGGTGTAAGAATAGCAATAGCAATAGCATTTATTTCTGTACCGCCTATCAACTAGTGTTATCTAAGCGGTTTACAATGTATTTTAGCTAATTGCCCCTAACGAGCTGGGTACTCATTTTACCGACCTGCGAAAGAATGGGAGGCTGAGTCAACCTTGGAGCCTGGCAGGATTGACTCAGAAGAACATGTCACTATAATATATGGAGGAACAGATTCAATTATACTGTTACCACTCCTGTCTTCCATGTGCTCAGTTTTAAGTTCTCTGTAAGCTCAGTTCTCCCCATGCAATGGAAAGTTCTTATTTTCCAGAATTCCCAGTAACTTGTGTGCATGTGAATCTGTAAATTTATTTTTGTGTAGGCTCTGTGCAGAATTACAGTGAACTTGTAGAAGTGTGTTTATTACATCTTATCATTTATTTAAATAATTTATAGTCAATAGAGTATTGAACCTGGAGAAACCCAGGTACAAATCCCCACTTAGCAATGAAATCTCATTGGTGACTCTGGACTAATCATCCATTCTGCCTAGTTAGTCTACAGCCATTTCTGCACTATACTGTTACGGTGCTGTTATTCCACTTTCAACATCCTGTGGAACTCTAGGGTTTGTAGTTTACTGAGGTCAAAGAACTCTCTGGCTGAGAATTCTAAATGCCCCTTCCTGAACTGCTAACCCTAGGATTCTGTAGGATGTTGAAAATGGAATAATAGCAGTTTAACACAGTAGTGCAGAAATGGCCTATGTTGAAGGGTTATTGTCCAGATAAAATGGAGAAGGGATCATGCGTGCTCTCCTGAGCTCCTTGTGGGGAACATAAATGTAATAGATAAATTTCTGCCCCAGCAGTTTTCAAAGAATTAGCAGCAGATGTGATAATCTCTCACATTCATGATATGCAGGACACACAAAAATGGGAGAACCAGGTTATGTTTTCACCTAGGCCTCTCATGGTCTTTCATTAATACCATTCCCACTTGAAGAAACCTGGAAAAGATAAGCAAATGATTCCAATTAATTCTAGAAGCAGGAAATTTTACTCTTTCTTGAATGTAACTCCCAGATCCCCCAAAGCAGCTTGGCTAGGATTCTGGGAATTGTAGTCCAAAAATATTAAGTTTCCCGAGCACTGTCTAGAAATGGTGCTAAGGAAAGATTTAGGAGTTTGATGCCTTCCTAGTGACAGGGTATTGGACATTCTTAAAGCTCCTTTTGGCCCAAGTCCAATGGCTAATCCTAAATAGAGTAAATGTATTGAATTTATGGGATTTACATAAATGATTACTTCACATTAATGAGTTGATTCAGTGAGTCTGCTTTAATTGGGGCTAACAATTGGTTTTAGGCCCTAGATTTGTCATTATCCAAGGATGTATGGAGAAGCATCACAGCAGCTCCTCCTTGTGTTTTAACAGCCTAAGGAAATTGGCAGATGTTCCCACTGTTGTCTCCCTTCTTAAACCAGACAGGTTGGGGTTCTTGGAGAGGCAAGCCTCAAGAATCCTTTTTACCTCTCTTGCTTTCTTCCAGGCTGTGCTCATGTCCCCTAAAAATTGCTGAGGGAAAGACCATTTTGAAAATCAAGAGTACATCTGATAGTAAGTTCCATTAGTTCACATAAGTGGATGATTGGTATAAGGCGTGATAGTAAACAAAACTTTGCTTTGTGCTCAAGTATATTGGAAAAATTATTCAGGAAAAGTTTACCCATGTGAAAAGCATAACTCTAACAAACCTGCCAAGGTCAGTTAGGCCTTCAGTGGTCACCTGTCTACTTCTTGGCAGGCTACATAAGGGTAGGCTGTTTGGGACTACTTTAAATTCATGCACTGGATATGTTCAGGATTTCAGAAAGCTTGTGAACAGTGCAGATTTTTAATCAAATCCATTTTCTTTTCTCTGGACTACATTTATCTACATCTAAAGTTGGGTACATTTTTTTTATCTTATCCAGTTCTCCATAACACATTATCATTTAAACTTCATTCATTTTAGTCTGACCCTGGAAGAAAAAACTGGCAAGAATGCGTGTTTGTGAGCATATGTGTGCACATACGTAGATATTTTAATCTTTTAAGAATGTATTAATTGCTTATTCTTGTCCTGGATCAAATTTGCTCTACTGAAATCATTCAGATACTCATTTTATGCAGAAAAAAGATGTGTCAGGCATATGGGTCTAGAAGCAGGTGTTATGGAGTGGGGGCAACAATTTTTAGCCACCTCTGAAGGCAAGACTATATATGATGGGTTTGAATTACAAAAAAGCAGATTTGACTAGAACATTAGGGAAGTCTTGTTCAATAGGAATTATTCAGCAGTGAAGCCCATTATGTGGAAGGTAGGTGAGAAGAACTTGTGGCAGTCTTTTTCAAGTGGAGGTTGGCTGTTCCAGGTTGCTATAGCTCTGGATTTCCTGAGCTGAAGGACTGGGCAGATAGCATATGAGCATTCTTTCAGTACCATCATTCTGTGCTATCATAAAGATTCCTCTTCAGTCCTAACAAAAAACAGTTCTTTAATATCATCAGCCTCTAAGAAGGGCAAGTAAGAAATTGTTGGTTGTTGTTATAAGCCTTCAGGTTGATTCCAACTTATGGTAACCCTGTGCTAGAGGTTTTCTTGGCAAGATTTAATCAGAAGAGGTCTGATACTACTTTCTTCTGAGGCTGAGAAAGTGTGACTTGCCCAAGGTGATCCAGTGGTTTTCCAGAATTGAATATGGATTTGAATCTTCTTAGAACCACACTGGCTCTGCATAAGAAAAGAACAGACCTGCAGATTTCTAAGAAAGCTGTAAAGAAGAATGTGCTCCTTGTCTGACCAGTAAATCTTTCTGCTGCTGTCATTCTGATTCAGGCTTCAGCCTTGTGATTACCAGTGCAGCTATTTGCAAGTGTAGAATTTGGCAGGTTCACGCTCTGAGAAAAGCTCTAGTAGGTACAGGATTTTTAGAAAGTTGTATGCTATACACATACACACACACCTACATGGAACTCCCATGATCTTTCACCATTGGCTGTGCTGCATAGGGCTCTTACATTTGTCTCCCAAGTACTCAATTCTGGATTCTGGTTCTCAGTCATTGAAATCTAAAGTAGGGGTGGATAAATTTCTAGGGGTGGACAAGAGCTGCACCCCTGCCAGAACCAAAAGTGGACAGACAGGATGATCTCTTTCCTTTCTCTCGAAACCTCAGTGTGTGTATGTATTTGAATGTGCTTTCCTTCCAGCCCAACAAGCTTTTACAAGAGGACTGAGATGGTTGCTAACAGATGAGTTTTGAAATTACACATTGGGCTACATGAAATAGGGTCAAGAGATGCATGCTGCTCATCCTTGGTGTAAACCAGAGCTGAGCAAAGGGTGGTCCTGGGCCACATATAGCTCCTGAGGATGTTTTTGTGGCTCTTGACACCTCTAGACCAACCTTTTTCTGGCCAAAAGAGAAGGCCAGTTGCTGCTCTTATAGGCTGCCAGGTGTAACAATTTACCTTATAAAAAGGTTGCAAGGTTTCCCTGTATCGTTTAACATCCAGAAAAATAAAGAAGCAAACAAAATCAAAACCAAAAGTGGTTTTCTGGCCATTTAGGGTCTTTTGTTTTATTTTTCAATAGCCCATGTAGACCCTGGAGGGTTCCAGGGCATAAACGTGACCCTGGATTTGCCATAGTTGCCCACTCCTGATCTAAACCAAACTAGGGGTAGGTAAAGTGTGCCCCCAGGGCCTTCTTTGGCCCCTAAGCCCCAGTTTGGCAGACCCTGAAGTCCCCTGCCAGTGCTGCAAGCTGCCCCTCCCAATTTATAATCACATATTTTGATGCAATTTTCAGGCATTTTTCACTAGAAAACCGCAGCAAACTCATATGTCTGAAATTGGACATAAGTGAGTCAGTTTTCCCTTCCTACCTGTCAGAAATTGTTTTTTTGGCCCCAAATCAGCCCAAAATGGTGACTAGGAAGCACCAGAGGAACCAGCTGGGGCGTTCCAGGGCAAATTGTAGAAGATTGTAGCCAGTCTAATCCATGATGAATGATGTGTGGGAGACTACATTTTACATATTCAAATGGAGAAAGTCAGTTCCTATTTAAGAAGTAAATAAAAATAAGGATGTTCCTAAAGATGTTCATACTTGTTGCACTTAGTAATTAAGTATTCCGTAAGTCTGGATGACTAGAAGTCTTGATAACTAGAAAGATGACTAGAATGTGGTGCATTTTAACTAGCTGAAAAGTGGGATGGCAGAGAGTAATCAGGCTGTCCCTCCCAAATTGGATGGTGTGAGGATATCAGTGTCTCAGATGGACTTGGCATATTTCTGCTTGCAGAAGTGGATAGTGTCTCAAACTCTGTCAGGCAACGCAAGACAAAACAACTGTGTATTCATTGCAACCTTTTCTTCTTCCTGATCCCTTGAAATGGGTATAGTAGTAAAAAGGGCCCTTGGAAATTTCTTTGGGATAAAACAAAATGAGCATCTGGTCTGTGAATCTGTGGGTGTTTTCTTGGTATGCATCTCAGAAGGAAAAGTGGTGGCAAAATGTTGATACTTTTTTTGCCTGCATCACATTTTCCTTAGAACTTTTGCCAGTTTTAAAGAATAAATACATCTAAAACGCAGAAAAGCAGCCAGTGTCTTTTCCTTTTAATGAAATCAATGTGTATTTTGCATTCAGTTTTTAAAACCATTGTTAAAAACAACCACACAAGCACATGCTCTTTGTTTCCTGAGGTTGAAACATTCAAAGCTAAGCAGAGACCTTTTAAATCATTACAAGGAGCCAGAAATACATGGCTTGAGTCATTAAAATGTTATTAAAAGGCAGCAGGGTCCAATTTAGTTCTCAACAAAATACCTGACACAGCTGGGCAATGGAGTTTCAGTGGAGTCAAGCAAAAAGGTAGAAAAAAATGTTCACATATTATTCTGCTGTCTGCTGATTCAGATGCTACATTTTGGTGTGACAAGTTCATTACTCTTGTAAAAATGAGGGGTGGGGAGTTTTTATAGTCCTCTTGTGCTGATTTTTCAATGTACTACAATGCATTTTGGGGAGTGGATTTCCCTCTAGAAAGTGTGAATATGATTCAGCCCTGGTTTTTCTTTTCTTTTCAATTAGGTTGCATCTGTCCTAGTTTGTCAGTGTCCCACCACTGGATCTTTCTATACATTTGCTTTACGTATTTTAGTCCACTGCTTGGTTGTGAACTGTTTTTTGAGATGTCAGTTGTAAAGCAAAAAGGAATCTGAAATATGCATGCATATTTTTGGTGTCAAATGTTGTTTTAGCACTCTTTTGATATATTGGAAATTGACATTCACAATGTATCTGTAGATTCATCGCTGGAAAGCTATTCTTGCTGACGTTGGGGAAAATGTGTCCATACAAAGATTCTTTATGTATGGATGTTTTTTAAAATTAGGTCTGTAGGCCTAAACTGATCAAAAGCAATGGTCCTGCCATTGAACGGAGTTAGGTGGCTGCCTCAGACCTCAGACTTTGGTAGTCATCAGAGGGACTCAAATGTTACTGATTCTGTTACTATATATGTACTGCTAGGTATAATGAGAGGTCTTCCTAGAACTTTCTGCCTCTCATACCAAAATAATTTGGTAGACTTTGGAAACTACACTACACTGAACCCTCCACTTTTTGGGGGGTTAGGGGTGCAAGACTCCCACAAAAAGTGAACAAATATATAAAAATAGATTAAAATAAAGTAAAAATCAGAAAAGCTATGTTTCTTACCTGAGAGCATATCTCTAGATCCTCCAAGGCAATTTCTATAGTCAGCTTCCACCAAAAGTGGAGATAGAGCAGCTCTAGAAGACTTAGCAATGCCTGGAGAAATGTTCCCTCTGGGAATCTCAAGGTCTTCCAGTGTGACTCTGTCTCCACTTCTGGTGGAAGCTGACTATAGAATCATGCTTGAGGACTTAAAAGATTCCTAGAGAGGACACTTTTTCCCATGGCAGGGTCAAATAGAGTGATTCTAAAAAATAAATAAATAAAAAACTGGGAATAATCAAATCTGCAGGTGCTGAACCCACGAAAATAGAGGGCCAACTGTATTAAAGTGGAGTGAAGGAAAGAGAGAGAGAGAGAGTCATTTTCTGTTCTGCCTTTTGTAACCTAGAGTCATGGGTCAATCCTGACAATACTCTCTGTGTGTGCATGTGTGCATGTATGTGCGCGTGCACTTGTTTTCCAAGGAAGTGTATATAGGACTGCTACCAGAAAGTTGCAAAAAGTAACTTTTTTAGATTACAACTAGCAGAATTATGCAGCCAGCACAGACACTAGGTATTCTGGCAGTTGTAGTCCAAAAACCCCCGAAGTTTCCAGATTTGAGCCTTTAACTCATCTTTGATAGACTTACTTTTAAATATTTCTTAAAAAATTAAGATATAGGTGTTTGGATTAAGAGAGTTTTGCCATTGCCTAGAAGTACAAGCACACTATCCTGTTACTAGTACTGTGTTTGTCTGCCTTTTGAAAGGTGTTTGCATTGGCCAGAGCTCCAGTAATGAGCTCCCTTGTAATTGAAGTGGGGGGAGATTGCCTGTCACTTGATGATATGCCAGTTACAAGTGAGTATAAGTGTTAATGAAATGCAGATCGGAACAGATGGTCTGTGGAGTATAGAAAGTGCCACTTTATCTACATGAAGTTGTTCCTACTGGCAAGCAGTGGCCAATTTAAGGATGTAGAATACATGTATCATTTGTTGTGTTGCTGTGTGCCTTCAAGTAATTACGGACTTATGGTGGTGCTAAGATGAACCTATCATTAGGGCTGAGAGTGTGTGACATGCCTAAAGTCACCAAATGGATTTTCATGGCCAAACAGGGAATTGAACTCTTATCTACAGAGTTGTAGTCCAACTTCAAACCAATACAGCCAGCTGGCTCTCCATGGCTCTCCAATCTCTCCGAGATTTATATGCCTTCCCTGGAGAAAACACATTATCTAAATACATGCAGCTCTAGGAAGATAAAATTGTGCTGTTTTAAGGAGGGGATTGGTTTTGTGCAGTAAGCACAGTTTTACCTTCCTAGAGCTGCATGTATTTTCTGCAGTTTTGCATGAATGGAGATTTGCATGCTATAGGCTACCTGATGCAGAGTTCAGATAATTCTATTTAAATGTGGTGTCGTGTACTTTGGGTGAAAAAGTATGAACCTTGGCACACCTCTGCATTGGCCTATGCTCCCTTTCTCCCTATGTGTCCCAATAAACAGTGCCACTTCCTCAGTGGTGGGCAGGGCAAGAGACTTGTCCTGGTCCACATGCTAGGAGAGAAAGGTCCTGCCATTTGTGATGAATTGTGCAGAAGTGATTTTTAGTAAGGTCTGCACTACCTTAGATGGCGGGCCTTCAGCAGTCATAAAGTCAGCATATGTTTGCATTGATAATACTCACACCATGTCTTCACTGCAAATGAAGTCATCACTTCCTTGGAAAATGCAGCTAGCTGGTGAAATTAGACCAGTTGTGCAAATATGAGTGTGCTTCTGCACACAGCAAACACACACAGCAAAGGGGTCAGCCGTATAACATGTAACTTGATCCTAAAAGAGAGTCTGAGAGTGACATTGTCCTGGACGATTCAGTCTCAGTCTTCCATCCTCCATCTCACTGGAAATGAGTATCTATAAGCTAATCCCATACTGTGATGGAAAACACAACTGATCTCACTTCCCAGCATAGAAAAGAAAGGGTTCAGTGAGAGAAAGTTGAATGTTCTTTCTCTTTTGAAGCATCATGATGTAAGGTGGTTAATGCTTACTGAGTAAACAATTATTAGGCTATTAGTTGAAACAGACCCAAGAGGGCCAGTGGTTACCAATGGAAGCTAAATAATATGGAACATTTGTTTTTTCCATTGAACTGCATGCTGGCATCTAGAGTAATTGTGACATTAATTAAGGAGGGGACTTTTCTTTGGGTTTTAAGGTGCATATTGACAAAGGTTAAGGCACTATCAGTTTTACAAATGGAACTGTATGTTTTCCAGCAAAGTGCAATATTATCTATTAATCTCTGCTATGAACGTTCCAGTGTTACTCTTTATCCTACTGTTGCAACTTTGCAAGAAGACTCCAGATCTCTGGTAACAGATACTGCAGATAAGGGATTTTTACAGACTTTTAAACATAGATGTAAGCTTTTAGAACATAAACTGAACTTTTGCTCATTTGTCGTGACAAGTACTCTAAACAGTTTTGGGCGAATGTTAAGCAGAAGCCACAAATGTTCCAGCGTACGTGAGTCAGAGAACATTACCATTTTAGAAACAGACTGTTGGTTCAGAAAGTCATCAAAGTTTTGGGGTGGGGATATGATCCTGTGGACACTTCCCTGGAAGTAGGTCCTGCTTAGCCATAGACATTAATAGGGCTAAGGCATAAGATTTGTTACAATTTTTTTCAATCTAAATTAAAATCTAACCTGGAGCCATTTTAGGCCTTGATAAAAATGTAGAGGTATGCGTGTTCATAGAGCTATCTCCCCTGTGATCCTAACAGGGGAGATATGAAGGAGCCGTTGTTATATTACCCAGGTCAGAAAAGCATTTTTTTCTATCAGTGTAGCCTAGCTGTGATATGGCTGATCCTTGCAAACTTCATGGAGCTGTGTGCAAGCCACACTAGTCCTCTGGTACTCTATTGCAGGAATCAGCAAGTGTAACCTCCTACATGTTTTTTAGACTGTGGTCTCATGATGTAAATGTGTAAAAATTTTAGGCTGAGATCCTACACAGTGATTGAATACCTGTAGAGTTAGATGGTGGTTGCACTATGCTGTCTTTATTGTGAGTACTGGCATTGTGCAACCAGCTGTATATCTGCCAGTGTGGTTGCTTACTGTCCCATGGTGGAATGGGAAATGAGCAGTGGCAATCAGATGGTAATGAAGGTACAGTTCAGGCTATTTTCAGTGAATCAAGTGGTAAGTTGAAGGCATTAACAAATAGTTATGCACTATCTGAAGTGAAGAACCCCATGTGTGGTGGCTATGCCTGAAGAACTTCATGTGTGGTAGTTATACTTGCAGAACTTCAGTTGTGCAACTGTGAATTGAATACAACCATTGTGCAACAGCCAAACAAGTACAACCAACCACATGTGTAAAGCACCTTGACACACATATATGACATCAACAGGACTCTAGTCATTGCATTGTTTTTAATTAGTCTACTTTTTGTATTATTCCATTTTTCTCACCAAAAAGAAAACATCTCTCAGAGTTGCTCACACAACTTAGGGATAAATAATATGGTGGTGATTACAGTCCATTAATTTAAGTGAGGATACTGGCCTTACATTTGGTTTTATAAATTAAAAGATAAGACACAGGAGAAGAAGACTGGAGGGGAAAAGGAGATGTTGTGGCAGGTACAGAATATATCAAAGTGAGGAAACCTCTTCTCTGAATTCATTTTCGGAAAAGTTCTCAGAGTCTGGGATGCATTGGTGGGTGGGGTCAAAGGGAAAATGGGTGAGGCAAGGAAATTACTACATTGTTGCCTGGAGCTCTTAGTGCCAGCAACTAAACCTTAGGAGAGATATTTCAGCCCCCAGGAGGGGACTGTATAAAAAAAAATGAGAAACCATAGAACAGTGGTTCTCAACCTGTGGGTCCCCAGATGTTCGTGGACTTCAGCTCCCAGAAGCCCTGAGCATTGACCATAGTGGCTGGGGCTTCTGGGAGCTGAAGTCCACGAACATCTGGGGACCCACAGGTTGAGAACCACTGTCATAGAAAAATGATGTTATGGAGAAGAAGGGTGGCCATCTGGTGAAGGCCAGTGGGACATATTGAGAACCTAAGATTTGGCCCCAAAATGTGTGGTATATATGATACCACCATGATTTTTTTTTTAATAATGATTGATGGTTCATATGTAATCTATCCATTCTCAATGCCTTGTAGTATTTTTGGTGTTGAATGTTAATTTAAAAGGTCTTTGGGAGTCTCTCTTATAAACTGATATTGAAATGCCGTATATAGATGAATATAAGGGTTAGTACTTGAATGACAAATGCCAGTTGCTGTAGGCTATATATATCAGAGGAAGGCAATGGCAAACCACCTCTGAATGTTCCTTGCCTAAGAAAACCCTATAAAATTCATGGGGTCACCATAAGTCAACTGACAACTTGAAGACATATACACACAATAGTGAGATTCACCCCTTCTTTACTTCTAATAGTAGTAGATTGCTTAGAAAAAAAATCAAATCAACCTTTTGGACATACCCCAACCTGGGCCAGCTTCCTAAGAGGATTTTCTGGACCATGATTGCAAGTACTTCCAAGAAGAAAGGTTATTTTCTACAGCCTGTTATCAGACACGGCTGTGTACAGAGATAGTCTCAAATTGGTCTCCCAGTGGCATGTAACAGATAGGCTGCCTTTTGTTAAAACAAGACCCAGCTATGGTGGCCCTTCTTATTACCTTGCTCATTTGGTCGTGTCAATGGTGCTACCAAAAAACTGCTCAAGAGTTCAATTTTTAGAAAGGGTGACAAGCTTAACTCTTAACAGCTGCTTGTTGTTACATAAAGTAAGTGCCAAGAACATTCTCTGTTATCATAAGTTGTTTTCTTAATTAATTTCGCCCTTTGTAAAATAGAGGAGTAGCAGATTTCATAATATAGCTGTCCCAATTACAATCTTAGCCTTTATTTAAAGGCCTTGGGTTAGCACTTTACTTTGTGGTTTAAATATTTCCACAGCATCTCCTAAGTGTTTATCTTTCATCTATCTCAGCAGTTAAATCCCACAGCTGCCAAGGTGAGAAGATAAATGATGTTATTAAAAACAGAATAGTGGCAAGTTGAACACAGGAGCATTTGAGTGGGAAAACAATGCATGTAAATACATTCAAGCAAGATCAAGATAAGTAAGTAGTTGCTGACCAATCTTCCCAAGTCTGGTACCTTCTAGATATGTTGGGTTACAACACATTTGGCATCGTGGTACGTGCAGCCCAACATACCTGCAAATGACCAGTCTGGGAACAGCTGGCATTAACTATGAAAGGGCTTTGTTTGCCACGTTCCAGTAGTTTCTTCTTTTGTAGGTGTTTGTCAAAAGCACAACGCACAACCATAAGCTAGAGGTTTAAATATATAAAAAAGAAACAGATCTATCATCCTTAAATCATGGGACCATAAATCACAAGGCTGGCACCAGGTTTGATGGACACCTGAACAAGGTACTGTTGGATAGCAGCCCTGGCACCTCTCACACAAAGGCCACTCCCTAACCTGCCCCAAACCCTTCAAAAACCCAAACATCTTTTTCTGCTTCAAAGTGGTGACAAGAAATGATGCAAACCCACTTCCAGATGCCATGTTTAAGGAGAAGTAGAGGGAAAACAATGTATTTTCATGCTCTCAGGTGGCCATGTGGCCCATGAGCTGGTTTAGAGGTGGAAAGTTGCCTCCTACCTGCAGAGTTGCACAGCTCTTGGTTAAACAGATAAGCCTACCATGTTCCTTATCACCCACAGGCCTTGATTTGGCCTTGGGGCATTAAAAATAAGAAATACAGTTGTCCCTCCACATTCAGTAGGGTTAGGGGCACAGGACCCCAACAAAAGTGGAAAAACTGCTAGTATCAAAATGTGTGTGTGTGTCTGTGGGGAGGGCCTGAGACGTGGTGGGGACAATGAGCACCCTGGGTCCAAACAGGTCAGGGAAAGGGGGTAGGTTGGCATGACGGCCTTATACTTCCTCCTTCTCACTCATCTCCTTCCATGGGTGTGTGTGAGACATTGGAGGAGAGTTTGTGGAGCTGAGAAATCAGGTTGCAATCTGTCCTTAGCTGGCCAGGCAGTTGCTGGTGAAGGAGGAGGAGGAGGAGGACCAGAGACAGAGGCTGATCAGAGCTTCCAAGAGGGAAAGTTCCCCTGCGAGATATGCAGGGGGGACAGGGATTGGAGAAACTCACAAATAATCAAATCTTGTGAAAGTGAAACCCACAGTTGTGGAGAGCCAACTATGTATATTTTATATTTATTTTTATTTATATTTCATCTTTCTTCCACCCAAGATAGCTCATAACATAGAACAAAACAAAAATGCATTTGGAAAACCAATAATAAGTGAAAAAAAGTAAACTAAAAACAATGAACCACAGTTTGAAAGCATACAACATACAAAATATACAAAAGAGGGTAAAAGTACAGCATTATTCCACTCACATTAATAGATCTTTCTGCAGCAACCAGCAGTAAATAGTCCAAAATCTGTCTAAATAAAAAGATGTTTCTGCCAGCCAAAGAAAAACAGACGGGGGGATCAGCCCAGCCTCCCATGGGCGGGAGTTCCCGGTGGTGGCTGTGACACAGGCCATAAAACATAGAAAGTATCCTGTGAATCTCCTCACCATTTGCCTTATTGTACCAGATGTTGATTCAGACCTTGGTATATCACAGGAAATGACACGTGTTGTGTTTCAGATTTCTGACATGCCCTGTGCTTTGTACGCACAAGGAGAAACTTTTTCTACATCATGTAAGTGTTTGATGGAAGTGAAGTTTCTCCTTTTTGAGAACTGGAACTCTAAAAGGGCACTTTGTTGAAATGAAAGAACATTGGGCCATTGGTTTAAAGAAAACAGTTTGGTCAAAATGTATCTGGCATTTGTTCTGAACATAAAATAGCTTCTCTTTTCGGTGTGAGTTTGTTTCTTTGGCTACTGCTTGAGAAACTATATTGCACTTTAATTAATCTGAACTTTGTAAAGGGAAGGAAGCCCTTTGTGGGGAAAAACCAGCAACTTCCCTTGATCAGTGGTGACATCAGGGATAGCCTTTGGCATTCTTCTGCCCCTTTGTTCTCTTAATGCAAGACTTGATGCTTTGTTCCCTCTTAAGGATAGAACTGTGAAAGAACTCGTCAAAACCAGCAGCCCCTCAAATTATGGTCTAAGTCTACAACTGTTTCCCAGTCATTTAGTTAGGTGATTTGTCACAGAACTAAGAGAAAAAGTTAATATGCAACATCAGTCCTCTTTGATAGTCACAGCTCACACAGTAAAATCTTCTATTTTGAGGTCAATGAAATTGATTATTGAGATTGTTATTGTATCCTGTAGTGGCATTTATACTGGCTATTATTTACTAAAAGTATTTGTTTGTTGCCACCCAGCCTTCCTCGTTCCTGAGGTAGTGTGGGACAGATAAAAGCGTTCTTTTAAAATTAAGACAATTTATACGAACCAGCACCAAAAAGCATTCCATTAAAACTGTTAAAACCAAAACCTTGGGCCATTTCACACTACATAATTATAGCAATTTGATACTACTGTAATTGCCCTGGTTCCATCCTATGGCATCTTCGGATTTGTAGTTTCAGAAGGTATTTGGAGTGCTTAGCCAGAAAACTCCTGTAGTGCCTCATTAAACTTCAAATTCCAAGATGCAGCCATGACAGTTAAAGTTGAATCGAAGTGCGACATTCATGTAGTGTGAAAGGACCCCAGTTGTAAAAACTAAAGACCGTGGGAAACAATGGAGTCTTGGCTGCCCACCAGAAGTTCTACAGGGGATGGAGCCAGCCTGATTTCCCTAAGAGGAAGTTCTGGTGTGCAGCTACACAGAAAGCCATGTCTTTGATACTCATCATCATAGCCTCTTGGAATGCTGGGATATGCAGCAGCTCCTCTAGAGAAGATCTCAAATTCTTGGCAGGCTCATATATGAGGAGGCAGTCTTCCAGAATTTTGAGTATCACATGTAGTTCTTCTGCTAACAAATTATTGCTAAGGGTCTCCCTCCCTCTGTTCTTTCTTTCTCACACACGAGTTGTTTATTTTCATAACGACTTCAAGTATAAGCCATCTTGGGATCCAATTTTGGCTGAAATAAAAACAAGTAAAATACTTCTCTGGTCACTCTTGTGTCTATATATACTTGTGGAGAGTGGTTGTTTTTCTTCTAGAAGACATTTTGATCTTTGCCTACTCTTTTGTGTGTTGCCAGTAAAGAGGTTGGAGAGGTGGGCAAAATAGAAACCCATGTATTTGGCTCATTAACCTTTTGAAAGAGCAACGAATGGCTAAATTATGATTTGTGTGTGGACTTCCACATGCAGCTCCTGGCCTGTTTGGAGAGCAACACATGAGCTGTTCCAAAAAGTGCATTTGATCGTAGGTAAGTGCCTATATCTCCTTGTTTCAGTTGGACTACTCTGTTTGGGAGCAGCTATTGCAGAGATGGGCAAAGTGTGGGCTGCAGGCTAAATGTTGCTCCCAAGACCATTTTTGTGGCCCTAAGCCCCCGCAAGTCCAAATGCCTCCAAATGATTTCTAGGGGGATAAGTACGGAATTTCTACCATGTTTGAAAGCCGTCTGCACCCTCCTCAAGGTCTTTTCTTTTTGGCCACAAAATGCCCTCTGTGGGGAGTGAGGGGCATTTTCACCATGTTTTGCTGCCCCAGGTCAATTTTTGCCCAGGCGAGGCCCTTTTCTAAACAGAACGTGAACATTGCTTGTTGTTCTTTAGAAAAAGGCCTCTGCTGGGCCTAAAGTGGCCCGAGAAGGCCCCAAAACCTGACGAGAGTGCCCTGTGTCCTCAAGAGGGAATTTTGGGCAGTTTTTTTTTTAAATGAGCAGTGGGAGGTGGCCCTCTTAGGTCTCCTGGGGAACTAAGCCTTCCACAGTTGCCCATCCATGAGCCATAGGATTTAAATCATAAAATCATAGAGTTGGAAGAAGTCACAAGGGTCATTGAGTCTAACCCCCTGCCACACAGGAATACACAATCAAAGCACTCTCAACAGATAGCCATTTAGCCTCTGTTTAAAAACATTAGGAATAGCCTCCTGATGGTAAGAGCTGTTTGACAGTGGAATATACTGCCTCAGAGTATGATCTCCTTCTTTGGAGACCATACTCTGAGGCAGTGTATTTCACTGTCAAACAGCTCTTACCATCAGGAGGCTATTCCTAAAGTTTAGGCAGAATCTCTTTTCCTCAAGTTTGAAGCCATTGCTCTGTCTCCTAGTATCTGAAGCAGCAGAAAACAAGCTCGTCCCATCTTCCATCCGGCATACCTCCAGCTATTTAAAATGCCTCTTAGATCACATCTTAACGTTCTCTCCTCCAGGTTAAACATACTTAGCTCCCTAAGCTGCTCCTCATACAGCACGATTTCCTTTTTCCATTTTGGTTGCCCTCCTCTGGACACATTCCAGCTCTTGAATTGAATCAGTGGCGATGTGTATCAGGTACACAAGAAATCTTGCTATGGTCCCCTCATTTTTCTGAGTAGTGAGAAGTTCCAAGGACAGCTTTTACACTTTGGCCATGAATAAATCTTTGTTCAGTATACATCCTGCACTTTGACCATAAGCACTCATGGAAACTGGCATCATGGAACAGCTGTCCAAAACAGGAACGTGTGTAAAGGCTATTTACATATGACCACCATAAATCTTAAATAGACTCAGATAATCATCAATAACATTTACAGAGGGAGAATTATCCCCCAAAGTGGAAAATTTTGGCATAGCTTACAGCAGTGCTTAATATCTTGACTCAGAGGCCAATGTTCTGCCCTTGGCATTCTCTAGAGTGAGATGGGGGGAGGTTGCTTGGATGGTGAAAAATGCCACCAAATAAAAAGAAAACAAAAATGGAAGGGACTGGAATATTTTGAAACCCTTTAAAAAAATGTTAAACAACATGAGTGGGACCCTGCAGCTTATTTAAAAGGCAAATCTTGGACAATTCATCCTCCTTTCCTCCCCAGAAAAATAGGAGATCCAAGACACTGTGAGTGTTAGAAGACACAAAGCAGTGCTGGAGAGGCACATACAGCCCTGGGGCTGTGCATTGTCCCCTCCAGTATTTAGAGGGTGTTTTACATTCCTTCAAACCAACTTCAATTTATGGTAACTTTTTCACAATGTTTTCTTGGTGAGATCTGTTCAGAGGAAAGATTGCTTTCCCCTGCAGCTGAGATAGTGTGACTTGCTCAAGGTCCCCCAGTGAGTTTCCATGGCTCAGCAAAAATTCAGACCCTGGTTTCCTGGAATACTAGTACAACGCTCAACCCACTACACAACACTGGTTCCAATTCACAGTATACATTTATCATGAAGAATTTTTATTCCTGTTATTATCTATAATTATCAGCAATCCATTTGTTTGCATTACTTATCCTGCCAGTCCTTTATTAGTTTTCCCAATAGGGTGAGCAGAAAGAGGAGGCAACGCTTGTTGCAGGATTACTCATTCCCATCAACAGGATTACTTATTCACACTTAAGAGTCTGACCTTTTGAGTAAGCAACCTGCTCATCTATATCACAGTCCTGAAAAGGGACAGTTCACTGAGTCACAAAGTTCAGTACCAAAACAGCACCAGGAAAACAGTAGAGAACTCTCAAATCACCCTGCTTCAATAGAGCTCTCTCTTTCTCTCTTCCTTTTTGCTGTTTGGTTCAGCCTCCTCTAACCACATTGAACAGGCAGGCTTTTCATCCATTTTACCTCAGCTTTGTTTGTTGCAGACTAATTGGCCTGTGATCCAACTTTGCAAATGTGCGTTTACAAGGATAATAAAATGTGACAATGAATGCTGCAGTGTAAATGCAGGCCATCTCCCATTCATTCTGTCTCTTCACAGGAAACAGAGCCGCCCCAAGAGATTTCATTGCCTAAGGTGCATTAGGCTGCCTTTCTTCATATAGCTCCCTGGCATTCCCAAGTATCATCAGAGTTAAATATGACTGAGGTTATAAAATGTAAGCAAAGGGTATGAGTAAAAAATGAAATGTGTCTTTGAATGTTTCAGAAACAACTTGATGTTCTTTTGTTTTGATCTCTTTCTGTGACTTATCTTAAAGAGGGAGGGCAGCAATTTTTGAGAAATTTGGGATGAAATATTCATAGTACTCTGTTAACCACACCAAATTATAACTCATGGAGTTTCCAGATAACATCTTGCTGTATATTTCCACTGCCCACAAGAGACATAGTTTCTTGGTGATTTGCTGTCAAATTTACCTTGGTAACAGGGTACCATTAGGGAGAGCGAGGCAGCTGCCCCAACCAACAGGTTCTGGATTTCATGAAAGGGTAGGACGTTGTTATTTGCTTTGTTCTTATTGTGCTTCTACTGCCAGGCGAAGTGAGGGGAGCTGCTTGTGGGATTTTTTCTGCCTCAAGTGCCAAAATAGCAGGGCTGGCAGGCTTTCCATCTACTGTGACTTGCACCATTTGTTCCTTTGCCTCAGGCAGCAGAGTGACTTGGTATCACCCTGCTAGGAAATCTATCCATTCCCACTATCTAAATGTTCTGAATAGATTTCCTGTTCAAGTCCATATATGACCATATAATCCAAAAGTATGATTGCAAAATTTTATGAGGCTAAAGCACCTACTTTGTCACCCACAAAAAAACTCACCAGAAGTGTGTGTATGTACATTCAGATCGCCTGTCGATTTATGGTGACCCCATGAATGTCATGGGTTTTCTTAGACAAGGAATACTCCGAGGAGATTTTGCAAGTTCCATCTTCTGAAATATAGCCTATAGTACCTGGTATTCACTGATGATCACCCATCCGAGTACTAATCAGGCTTGACTCTGCTTAGCTTCCAAGATAAAACAGGATCTGGTGCCTTTAGGGTATCAAACACAAAAAGCTAAAAGGATCTATTAGAGTGACTTCCAAAGATCTCTTTTTGGCAGTCTCTCAGCAACATGTGTAAACCTAAGGAGACAGCTATAAATTACTTTAAACCATTTGATGTAGCAGAAACAGCTTTGTACTTTGACTTTTCTTTCAAGCATATTTGACAATAAACCCTTGGTCAGATCTAACAAGTAAATATACTTGCCTTGGCATTTCCCCAAAGAACTAATCCATTGTGGTATTCATTCATTGTCAATATGCAATGCATATTGTGATACAGTTTTCTACAGTCAATGCAGAAAATTATTTCTCCGCTCTTTTTTGGCACAATGACAACTGTAAAGCTCCAGGAACAATATTTGTTATGAACCGAAGGAAAAAAAATAGAGGAGATTCCAGATGCTGAAAAAAAAAGGATATTTTATTGTAGGCCCAACACATTTTGGACGAGGTACCTTCAAAAATTTCATAGATGAAAGCTGGAACATGTATGGCCAAACAAAATCAAGACTGTGGTCCAGATGGGAAAAGTTATTAATGAGGAAGAACACATAAGTCAGGAAAGGCTACAGCAGTTTGCTTTTGCCTGAAACTACTGAGAGGGCAAGAATCTGCCCACACTCCTCTTTCACCCTCATTAACTGAATGCAAACTACTTGTGCACTTTGAATACAGTTGTGTGAAATAAGTAGAAGACAAAGGGGGAAAGTGGGAAAAGGAGGGAGATACTGGGATATTGTAAAAGCAAAAATGGGCAATAGAGTGTTAACTGGGACTGTCCCTGCCAAATTTAAACAGTTGGAGGGTGTGTGATGCTCTTCTCCATGGGCATCTCTGCAGCAACAATGGATAAATACAAAGTAAGGTATCTTCCCCCTATTGCTTGTGGGCTTCTTCACAGTAAGGATAGTTTCCCTATCACTGTCTGCCTTTTGTGCCAGGTTAGTCAGATTCTACTGTGCCGATGGTACTATCTGAGCCACGCCATGCTACTCATGGCCTGCACAAAGTTCAACTAGGGATCTCTGATTATTAATTGAGGCAACATATCCTTCGGTTGAACAAAAGAGAGTTTTCAGTGTGGGCTAATTTAATGTGTATAACAATAAGTCTGTCACCTTGCGTCGGGATATTGGAATAACAGTATTAATTTGACACTATGATGAAATGGAATTATAAATTATGCTGGGTTTATTGCTCAGTTTTTGTTTTGGATATTCAGATTTTGCAAGTACGTGTTTTGCATGTTTAATTTGGTGATCTAAGACACAAAGATTTATACTTCCATGTTATGCATTAACTCAGGTTTCAAGTCTGTGCAGTGTTTAGTGCTGCTCCACTCCTATGCCCTCATCAACTTGCAAACCTGGGCCAGTAAATACCCAGGTAACAGTAACCATCAGAAACCAACTAACCAAATAAAATGTGTTGCCAATATAGCTGTGAGATAGTTCCATGGGCTATGTGAGACTCATTCTAAGAAGCAACCAATTTCTTATTTATAGCTGTCTGAAGAATTTAAGGCATAGGCAGATAGACACATTTTTGATAGATCTAATATTTACTTTTTTGATAGATCTAATATTTACTTTTCATTTGCTTTTAGAAGGGAAATTATGTTTAACACCTCTGTTTTCAAACATCACTAACAAATCAATGAGTTTTGGATGTGCATGTACGTGTACACTAATGTATAGCTTTCTAGGTGACAGTCAAGTAGTGGAGTTTATGATTCTTGCTCCTGTTTCTGGGGGAGGTTTAAAAATACCTCCCTTTCAGGTTTTCTTGGCAATCAAAAGGTTTTAGTCTGTGCATGCCAAATGGCTAAATCAGTGTGTCAAATCTGAACTTCCCTGGTGTCCCAAAAGTACCTTAATTATCCAAGGTGGCAATCTCTGATTTAAAAAATATATATGAGAAGCCCCATTTTCAGATCTTCAGTTGACTGGTACGGCTTGCAATATGCATGTATCAAATTTCAAGAAACCAGCCCATTGTGCCTTTAAGTGCCATTAATGATTTTTACATACATCCCTCACCAGATGAGTAAAGTTTAAGGACTCATTAAGCCTTCCCCTTTGTGTATATATACTCATTGGAATATAATGTACATCAACATGGCTGGGTTGCTAATTTTGTTCTGGGGGTGATTCTTATGCTTTTGAACAGCTGTGCAATAAGTCTTGCTGGTGAGAGTTTGCCCTAGCATGAACATGTAGTAATGGGCAAAGTGTCTGCTTTCGGATTTGTTCTAGGCACATAAATCCTACCAACAAGAATGTGAACAACTCCCAAAATGGAATATGTTACATGTTGTTGGGAATGTGCATCTCCCCCCCCTGCCAGAGGGTGGTGACTTCACACACATTTACCCACCCTTGGGGGAAAAAAATCCCCTACCAGTGCTAAGTTGAATCCTTTTACATTTGCATGGACACCACTGTTTCTTATGTCTTCAGCCATTGATATCAAAGCAACGTCTACTTCAGGAAGCAATTATGCATGGGTATTCCACCCAGCACATGCATAGGGTGTGAATGATATGATCATGTCCTTGGAGATCTGAATGTATTTTCTTGCATTGATTGGGCCGTGGCTTCCTGATATGTGTTCTATAGGTGGAGAATGGGCTCCCCCCATCTTTTTGTGGTTCCTGCAGGAAACCTAGAGCAATCATAATCAAACCCCACCCTGAGCATTGCCAGTGCAATCAGATATATGCCTAGTTTAACGTTGGCCCTGCTTTGATTTACTCCTTTAGAATGGAATATTTAAGGTCACCATTACAAAATAGTTCTTAAAACAGATGCATGCATTCCTTTGTAGGAAAAATACACAAACATGGGCATTGAAGCATGTGGCAAATTGTGCATAGATTTTAATAAGTCCAGAAATGGCCCTATACACACACACACGTGCACACACACGCGCACACACACGCACGCACACACACAGGTCCTTCTATTACAAAACCTATCTGGAAGAAAAATGTTGTCATTGCTATGTTAAAGCAGTAGGAAATTATTCACTGTCGTTAAAATAGTGGTATTATATTGTACCTATCTTAGTCCTGGAATTGGGTTCATAATGTGTTTCCATGGCTATGAAGTTTGTTGTTTTATTCATTATTAGCTGGAACTTGCATCTCTTTTTGAACAGATTTTGAAAAAAACAAATCAGCTTTGCAGCACCTTAAAGGCTGAAAAATCTATGTGGCATTCAACTTTTGTGGAGTAAAGCTCACTTTATCATGCATGAAGTGTTACTCAGTTGGTAGCCTGGGTGGGTGAATGATTGAGTGGGTGTGAGAGTGTAATCAGTGGGCTCATAAGAAACTGAAATACAAGGAGTACAAACAGTGATAATTACCTTAAACAGTAGCCATTAGCGCTTTCCTTCAACTCTGTCTCCTATGGCCTAAACAGGGACAAAGGGTTTTTTTATCAGCATGTGTTTGACCAGCACATCTGTACAAGGATGTTTCTGTAACTACCTAGCTAATAGCGACAGCCAGTGGTCAGGCTGGCTGGGGGATTCTGGAAGTTGTAGTCCAAAAAAAGTAATTTTTGGACTTAACTCTGCCCAAGAACCCCACTTGCTGTTTTTATTTACTTAAGATATTTTCTATTCTGTCTTTCATTTTTTCAAAAATAAAATTATTGTGGTGTATACTAGGTTACCATGCACTTGCCTTTTCCCAGACATGTCCTCTTTTTCAAAGCTAAAATTTCTGCCAGGGAGCTCTTTAAAATGTCCTAGGTTTTTTTTTTTAAACAAGGCTATCCCCACATCTCTGAAACTTGGAAAAGAGCATCCTTTGTCAGTCTAATTACTATAGGAATCTATAGGACAAAACAAAGTTCCATTTAGAGAATATTCTATCACTAGGAATGGCCAAGAGCATAGCTTGTAAATTTAACATCATCACTCCATCCTGATGGGATGCATGGAGAAAGACAAAAGGAGGAAAGGAGAATGATGGTGACAATGGCTACTTCACAGTGTGAAGTGGGTGAGGGCTTCTTCCTTCTTCTGTTTATTTTCCCTTTCTCAAGACCCTCCATTCATTATCCTTTTTGCCATTCATAGCCCTTTTTTTTTGGCGGGGAGGAGACTGGCCCCCTGTCTTGCAGCGTTGTTGTGGAAACCTTCAGTGCTCGAGTAGTAGATGAGCGGGTGTGAGGGATGGTCCTCTAATCTCAGATTGTGTTGGGATATTGCTGAGGTAGCCAGATCATTTGTTGGTATTATTAACTATACCTAAATAACCAATAAAAATTGTTGTTATTTAAATACAAGGAAGCTTACGACTATTTCTAGAAGCAGTTATCACAGCTTATATAGTTCTTGTGTGCCTTCAAGTCATTTCTGAATTATGGTGACCCTCAAGCGAACCGATCGCAGGATTTCCTTGGCAAGATTTGTTCAGAGGGAGATTGACTTTGCCTTCCTGTGAGGCTGAGAGAGTGTGACATTCCCAGGGTCACCCAGTGGGTTTCGATGGTTGAGCAGGGATTTAAGCTCTGGACTCCAGAGTCATATTCCAACACTCAGGGCACTATGCCATGCTAGCTCTTTGCTTATATAGCAGGTGTATTGAAAGTGAGATAGGATTAAGGCCGATAGGAGGCAAATCAACTTGAAATGTGGTGCTGGTGGAGACTTCTATAGATACCCTGGACTGCTGAAAAGACAAATGAATGGGTCCCAGAGCAAATAAAGCCTGAACTCTCCCTAGAAGCCAAGGTTACTAAACTGAGGCTGTCACATGTTGCTCATATCATGAGAAGACATGACTGACCAGGAAGGACAATAATGTTTGGTAAGGAAAAGCAAAGTGGTGTAGTGGTTTGACCATTAGACTACAACCTTGGAGAAAAGGGGTTGATTCCCTGGTCAGCCATGGAAACCCACTGGGTGACCTTGGGCGCATCACACACTCTCAGCCCCAAAAAACCCAGTGATGGGGTTGCCTTAGAGTCACCATAAATCAGAAATGACTTGCAAGTGGAGTAGGATAGAAGGCAGTAGGAAAAGAAGAAGACCGCATTACAGGTGGGTAGACTCAAGAAATGAAGATATATACCTGAATCTGCAAGATCTAATCAGGGCAGCTGAGAAGGTCTTGCATCTGTATAAGGTCAAAACAGCTAGCAATAACAATTTAAAGTGAGAGTCATCATAATGATCAGTGGTTTGAAGTCGTTAGTCAGTAAGTGTGCCCTGTTTTCTCTTTTCAAAATATGGTAACCCTATTCTGTGGCTATCTGAGAAGAAGGTAATGCTGTAGGAATAAAGAGAAAAGTTTTGCACGCCCCTGAGTATGATCTGTATCCACTGAAACAGCAAAGTGTAAATATTCACAAGCTTAATCAAATCAGTTAAAAATTAAAATGCACGGTTGTATTCTTTTCAAAGCACTGAGGCTAGATCAGATGGACAGTTATGTAATAAGTTTTATAAAAAGGAACCCAGTTTGAGTTGTTCATTCTACCCGTCTGGAGCCACAAATGTAAAAGTCCAAACAAATCCAATATGTCTCAGGCTGCACCGAAGGCATTTTGGGATTAATGTGGTTATATTGGGAAGGAACTAAATGATCACCATAAGAGAAGAAAAAAATCAGAAATATCACAGCTGCACTAGTGGTGCATCCTCCATTGAATTTCGCTGGTAATAAAAGTGGCCTTCAGTATCTTGTTTTACCTGCATATTAAAGCAGATTGCTTTAAGGGCACAGAAGTGATGTTCAGATAATACTCTGTATATATAGCAAACTAAGATTTTGGCCACTACCTTGCTAATGTGTGTGTTTAGGGAAGTGTTTTTAAAAGCTTGTGCGCATTCAAATTTTATAAGCTCTCTCTGTGTGTGTGTGTACCTATTAAAGGTTCTCCAGTAACAACTTGAAAAAGGCCATTTTTTGGACTGTAACACTCAGAATCCCCTAGCCAGTTTGGCCACTGCCATGTTGAATGAAGGGATTCTTGGAGGTTTACTTCAAGAAAGTACCTTTTTTTCAGTGTTTGCCTCAAACTATTAGCCAAAATTTTATACTCCCATAGATCCGTCTGAATACACATGGAAGGTGGGTTCAGTTGTGCTCCCCTCCCTTCTTCTTGTATTCTGACAACTTTAAAAAGTAGTACCGTGACTCATTATTGATAACAGCTCCAAGAGTACCCAAAGTAGCCCTTTTCTAGTAAAAATGTAGACTTCAACTGTTCTCTCCCCCACATTCTCCTACTCAAAGCGATGCATGCTGCATAAGCTAAGGCATGTTAGCACACTAATTGACTATGAATGATGTTTGACATCTGATATGGCCTCTGTGATTCCAAAAATCTGCCTTAAAGGTAGAATGAACTTTATTAAAGATATACAGAACTCAAAGAGTCGTATGTTATCAAGGATGAGGCAGTGCCTTTTAACATTTACTTCTGAAAGTGTATGCAGGTTAATCCTACTTACAGTAATACATTAATTTTCTTGTCTGTCCTTTTCAACACTATTAAGGGTGGCTCTGAGAAGGGATGGGCAACACGCAGAGCTTGTGAGGCCCTTTAAATGCTTTTTCAACACATTGTTCCTCATTCCACCTGCGCTGTTCCTACTAAATTGGCTGCCACCACAGTCCTCTTTTTAGACACTTGCAATGCATGTTGTTAGTATTTGCATGCTGATGTTATCTGCCTCGAGAGTGACATGTTTCCCTGCCCCTCCCTTACTGAGTTAAGGATATTTTTAGGTTCCATTTCTTATTAAGAAAAGCTTTTAGCACTGTTAGCTACCTTGAGAGCCATCTGTTAGCAAAGAGCCAAGGTATACTGTTAATCAACCAATTAATTAGAATCATAGAATTGGAAGAGACCACAGGGGCCATCCAGTCCAACCCCCTGCTATGCAGGAACACCCATCAAAGCGCTTCCAACAGATGGCCCCCCAGCCTCTGCTTAAAAACCTCCAACGAAGGAGACTCCACCACGCTCCAAGGCAGCATATGCCAGACAGCTCTGACCATCAGAAAGTTCTTCCTGAGGTTCTAGTGGAATCTCCTTTCCTGCAGCTTGAATCCATTGCTCCTTGTCCAAGTCTCTGGAGCGGCGGAAAACAAGCCCATTCCCTCTTCGACATGACGTCCCTTCAAATATTTAAACCTGGCTATCGTGTCCCCTCTTAACCTTCTCTTCTGCAGACTAAACACACCCAGCTCCCTAAGCTGTTCCTCATAGGGCATGGCTTCCAAACCCTTCACCATTTTTGTTGCCCTCAAAGGCCCCTCCCTAAACTGCAATCCTCAGGATTCGATAGGATGTTGAAAGTGGGACAAAAGATCAGGCTAGTACAGAAATGGCCAAAGAAAAACTTTTGCTGTAAGATTAGAGTAACAACTGGTATTCATATTGAAGCAAGCAGGAAACATTCTTACCAATGAGCAATTTACCTTTGCGCTATCGGTACTTAAAATGAATGAGTTTGTTGTTAAATACTAATTTTGTGGATTAAAAAAACAAACAAAAATGCACTTCGAATCTTTACAATCACCTGAAAGCTTTGGGAAATACAGAACTTGAATAATAAATTTGCTTAAACATAGATGTAATCATTGTTAGGACTAAATCCAATGTTAGTCTCAACTAGAAGAGATTAATTGAAATGAATGGGACTTTCGAATCACTGCTTACATAAGTCCCATTGATTTCAGTAAATCTACTTTACTCGGAGCTAAAACTGAGTTTAGTTGTTAGAGTACATCCCATTTAGATAAATTGAATTCAAATTAGTCATAACTAACTTGCACAATTTATTCTAGTAGACCTGCTCTAGGTATGACTAAAGCTGGATCCAATCTTTTGTCTTGACTATTCTTTACCCAGTTATGTGGTCAGTCTGTTTTGTCAGTACCACGCTATCTGATTTCAACATCTGAGTGGTTAAAACATGCAGGGCAGGTCCAAGGATAAATAGTACCTGGAATGCCCTAGGTCAGTGGTTCTCAACCTGTGGGTCCCCAGATGTTCGTGGACTTCAGCTCCCAGAAGCCCCAGCCACTATGGTCAATGCACAGGGCTTCTGGGAGCTGAAGTCCACGAACATCTGGGGACCCACAGGTTGAGAACCACTGCCCTAGGTGCACCTGTCTCAGTTTTGCAGTATCAGTTTTGTAACATTGCGAAACCTGAGAAAGTAAAGCTGGGTTTAATCTAGAACAAAAGACATCAAACACCGGACACTGAAAAAGAAACGTACTT
This sequence comes from Iguana delicatissima, assembly GCA_948472985.1. Classification (NCBI taxonomy): domain Eukaryota; kingdom Metazoa; phylum Chordata; class Lepidosauria; order Squamata; family Iguanidae; genus Iguana; species Iguana delicatissima. Next base: position 276,290 of record CAOKZL010000757.1, read on the forward strand.
TGGAGGCTAGTCAGTAGAAATTCATTTTTGCTATTACTATCCAGACAGCCTGTAAAAGCCCTTAGCTACTGGCCATGCTGCTTTGGGGATTTTGGAAGTTGGAGCTCTAAAAATAACTTTTCCAAGTTCTGAGATATACTGAGATATCAAGAATAGCTCAGTACCCAGTGACAGATACCCAACTTGTTTGCTCTTCAGGCTGGACCTTAAAAACATACCCTCCAACATTTCACAGGTGAAAACTGAGACACTTTTGTTCAAGCAAAATCAGAGTGTGGTCCTGTGACTGAGGAAGAATGGACTAGTTAGGAGAAGCTACAGCAGTTTGCTTTTGCCTGAGCCTACAGGGAAGGGCAAAACTCTGCCTCCTATCTTTTGTCCTCCCTCTGAGTTAATCGAGTGCAAACTACATTTGCCCTTGAACTCAGTTTTCAGCAGTCAAACTCAGCTGAGGACAAAGGGAGAAAGTGAGAGAGCATTGGTACATTTGAAAGGTATGCAAAATGTAATTTTTGATGCTGTTGTATAGTTGTTGATAGCTTTCTGTGTATTATGCATATTTTAACAATGCCTAATAAAAATGCAGAGGAGACAATTTTTTCCCAAATGGATGTGTAGGAGGAGGAAAGAGCTCACCTGTTCAATTCTTTCCACTGTGACAGCTATGAGAGCAGGTGTGAGCAACTTGATGGATTTCTGCCCTGGGAACCTCTGAGGGCCACAGGAACTGCTAAAAATGGCCTCTAGCAGAATGAAGAAAAGCCAGAGATAGCTAGACATTTATTTCCGTTGTTGAAAGATGGGCATTTCTTGATGTTAAAGAGTGCAAGGTGCACCTATGATCTTTATAAAAGGTAACAGCCACTCAGAGAAGCTTCTTGGAGAGGCAGTTCACCCTGTTATGCCAGAAAAAGGGGGAATTTGGTTGGGTTGGGGTCCCCAAAACTACATTTGATAGATCACATGGGGCTCCAAGGCTGTGACCACTCCTGTTGATAAAGCAGAGGAGCCCTGCCAAGGAGAAAGAAAAGCTATCCGTCTTGAGCATGAGTTGTGGAAAATGCATATTGTGTGAAGTTGAATTAGCAGGGCACATGCAATGCATTAAAGCATTGCATGTGCCCTTCTACTCAACCTTGTGTAAGGAAAGCCCACATGCACTGTCCAAGAGGACTCTCTGCCAAGGGAGCAGGCAGTCCAAGACCTATTTAAACAGGCCTTCAGTTTTTAACTGATTGGCCTAGTGCAATGGGTCAGTTTTAACATGCTTTTACTTAGTTTAAATTAATGTGTGTTAAAGTGGTTATTTATTTATTTAGTTAGTTAGTTAGTTCATTTTTGGATTTCAGAATGTTTTTAACTATACTGTTTTAATGTAGGGTGTGAATTGCTTTGGGTCTCTTATGAGAGGAAAAGCAGGATACAAAATAAATAAATCAACAAATGTGGGACAGCTACTATGGTTCAGTTTATCCCTTGTTTACTTGGTGTAGAACAGTGGTTCTCAACCTGTGGGTCCCCAGATGTTCATGGACTTCAGCTCCCAGAAGCCCTGAGCATTGACCATAGTGGCTGGGGCTTCTGGGAGCTGAAGTCTACGAACATCTGGGGACCCACAGGTTGAGAACCACTGGTGTAGAACAAGCTTGATTGCCAGGCTGCAGTACGGGAAACATTTCATGGAAGGACTTACAGGCAGAATGCCATTGTTAGTCCCAGCTACAGTCAGCCCATGGAATCAATAGGTATTGAGACAGGTATTGATCAGCAAGACTTCTTCATTCTGGTGACACACTATAGGTGGGACTAACAACATGTTTTTTATGATTTTTAGGACTGCCAGGTTGTAACTCAGAGAGTTAATATGTAAGAGAATTTTTTTAAAAAAATCTCCAACTGCTTGTTCTTCTGTAATTGAAAATTTTGAAAACAAGATGTCAGTTCCCTGCATTGCATCCTGGCCACTCCCAAAACATGCCTTTTTTGTGTTTAGGGGGGTATGCTTCAAGACAATGCAAAGCCTTTCCAAAGTCTGTTTATTTCTATACTTAAGCAGCAAACCTTTGGAAAACATGAACTGTATGTTGAAGTGTGAAACAGATTTTTTTTTAGAATGTATTTTTTAAAAAATGTTTCTTGTTGGCATTTGGAATAATAAAAGACAGAGTGCTATGGCAACTATTAAATGTAGTTGTCAAGCTGCAGCAGAAGTGACTGGAAATGTTGATTTGACAACTCAGACTGCCTATTAATTTGGAATCGCTAATCCTCTGAATTCCAAAGGGCTTTCGAACACATTAAGCATATTTTCTTGGTTGGTACTTAGGGGTGGAGGGTGAAAGCAATAATGTCTTAATTATTTAGGACTGCGTGTCACAATGGTCCATTTTTCACTCTCCTGTTTGCTGTATTTTTTCCCCTTTTTGTGGGAACAGCACTGATGTTTCCAGAACATTCTGTGAAAAGATCATTTTCCAACTCATAGGGGTCTTTCCACTGTATTACAATGACTGACTTTTTTTTTTTTGCAAGCCTCATCTGTGCTGTGAAAAACAAGTTACCAGTTGCTGACAAGAGAGACAATCTGCCAAACATTGTTTCTGAACAAGCTCTCATCTATTTCTTTGGATCATGCATAGGATTCAGAATATGTAAGCAACATCCTTAAGAGCCAGAGCTGAAAAGATAGGATCAGATATTCCTTTTTGTCTAAAAATAAGTTTTGCAAGCAATTGCCATTGACACATTAGGATATTGGTTCTTTTTGTAAACTATCATTATGGGCTTTCACTGAGGATGTAAAGAAGTATATAACTATGAGTATGTGTTTAGTAGCCAAGTGTTGGAGTAGGACAGTAGGAGACCAGGGTTCAAATTCCAACTTGGCCATAGAAACTCACTGAGTGACACTCTTAGCCTCAGAGGAAGGCAGTGGCAAACCCTTTCTGAACAAATTCTGACGAGAAAACCCTGTGATAGATTTGCTTTACTGTTACTGTAAATCAGAAGTGACTTGAAGGCAGACAATAACAATGTCTGTGAGGGATATAAATCCTCACTTGTCTTGTACTTACATTCAAGGACAGATAATATCTGTAGTTTTCTCCCCACTGCAAGAGAAAACAAAGATTTTTGTGAACTTTTCCCCCTTTATTCACAGCTTACAAAGGAATAGCCTGCGCAGAAATAGATGTGTCTGGATAAATCCCTCCACATTTTAGGCACAGGAAACAAGAGTATTTTACAGAAAAAAACCTCCACGCTATTTCATGTACAGAAAATGTGTTTTTGGCTATTATTTTTGCAAATAAAGTGTATTTTTGTTCAGAGCATGGCATAATGCCTTAATGCCAGGAAAAAACTGCAGAAGTCTCACTGCTGCATTATGCATTCCAACAGGGTTTTCTGAGTGTTAGGAAGCCCTTTCTTTTGCAAGGAAACAAATAAAACCAAGTGTTCTTTTCATACCTAGTGCACGCCTGCGTGCATGCACATACATACATACGGATATTCTTCTTGTTGTGTGTCTTTCAGTTGCGTTTGACTTATGGCGACCCTAAGGTGAACCTATCACAGGTTTTCTGGGGCTGAGTGTGTGTAAGGTACCGAGGGTCACCCAGTGGGTTTCCATGGCCAAGTGGGGAATCAAACCATGATCTCCACACCAGACTGGCTCTCGCACCGCGCTGGCTCTTATGCCACCAGATGGACAGGCAAAGCAATTCTGTGCCCAAGTCTAATCTGACATTGGAATTATAGCAACCACAATAGCTATTTCATTAATTTGAAATTCTTTTTTAAAAATAGGAGCAATTTGTTTTACATTGCAAATGGATCAGGCATATTGTATCTCCTGCAGATTAATTGATTTCATTTTAATAAAATAAAATTATTAATTAATTTACCTTAATTATTTAGTTAAATATTATAAATATAAATTATAGTATTGCAATATAGTGCAGCTTATGTGATGTATACAGGCTGCAATCATGTTCTCCTGTTGCAAGTGAAGCAAGGCCTGAGGAAGATCCTGAAGCATTTATACACATATAATCTGTAATTAATCCAGGCCACAACAGCACAAACAGGTCCTAATTACAGATTATGGTCTAAATCTGCACCAGACCCATGGAATCAACAGAACTGATATAATTGTTGACTTACCAAGATACTGATTCAGTGAGTCTTTTCTAGTGCTTATTGAGAACTGGATTGAGATCTCTATATAGAATAGAACAGGTGTGTGTGCGTGCACATGTATACAAGCACATGCACTCAAGCCTAAAATTCATTTCCTGTTGCTGCTACATAGATACACAAAGGCACATGGACCTTGGATTATACTTCTCATGTTTCTTTGTTATAAGGAACATTGTATTCATTGCAAGTCTGTTTGACCACTGAAGAACTGACACTACTTTCCTCATTCTGACTTCATGCTTGTTTGGTAAATTAGTGCTACTTATTAGATCTGATGCACTAGTGAAAGGAAAAACTGTGCTAATAGGTAGAATGTTGTGATGCCAGTTTGCTAGTGGTAGGATACTGCCAGTGATAGGAGAAAAACTGAGATAGACATTGGGGCAGAATCAAGAAGGATGAAGGTGCTTGCTTAAGAATTAGTCCTGTTCCCGATGTTGTTCATTGCTATTATTTGTCATCAAGTCACCTTTGAGTTTCGGTGATCTTAAGCAAGACCCCTCCAACTCTGTTCTTGCAAACTCAGGGCTGTGGCTTCCTTTATTGAATCAGTCCATCTGAAATGTAGTTTTCTTCTCTTCCCACTGCCTTCCCTTTCCCAGTCATTAGTGTCTTTTTCCAATAAGTCCAGTGAGTCATGTTGTTTCATTATACAGTAGAGTCTCGATTATCCGTCCTTCGGTCATCTGACATTCAGGATTATCCGACGTCGCAGCTGCTTGGGGGCGTGGCTGTAGGCATTTCCGCACCCCCAGACACGCCCCAGACATGCCCCCAAACATGGCGGCCACGACGGGCAAGGATAGCCCTCCGGATTATCCGACATTTTCGGCTATCCGACTATCAGCCCACCCGTTTATGTTGGATAATCAAGACTCTACTGTATGTCCAAAAGACATTAGCCTCAAATTCATCATTTTGGCTTCTGGGGAGAATGCATGCTTGATTTGTTCTAAGATCCGTTGATCTGTCTTTTTGTCAGGGTATGTGGTATGCATAGAACTTTCTTCCAGCACCACATTTCAAATGAGCTGATGTTCTTCCTGTCAGCTTTCTTCTCTGACCAATTCTGACATCCATATATCAACTCAGAAATATTATGGCCTAAATGATTCTGACTTTAGTATTTGATATACTGTTATATCTTCCCTATGATAATATAACATTCCACTAGCAAAAGTCATCAGCTAAGGAAAAACATGGTTGATGGAGAACCTAAGACAACTATGCCTCTGTCAATTTCTGTCCCATGGTCAAAGGAGCACAAGATTTAACTAACTCAGGCGTCAGTTGTGCACTGGCCAAAGTGAAATACAGAAGATATATGGCATGGGCCTAACTACTTGAGCCCACATATTTGAAGAACCATAAAAAGTTGGGATCCTATTTTTTTTATTTAAAAAACTTAATTGTTTTTGTTAGTTCTTTGAGGTAAAAAACCTCTGATTTGTTTACATTAATCGGCAAAACTAATTCATTGTATTATTACCATTAATCATAATCTGCAGAAGAACTCATAGGTAATCTGCACCACACAGCTCTCGTTCCATATAGAACCTTTCTAATCTGCAAACCGGGGGTTCTGTTCCATGCAACACTTGTCAGTCTGCACACCACAGCTCTTGTTTTTGTGAACATGTACACATGCACGCACACATAAACAGGCTTCAAACAAAACCTCAGCTCACTGCAAGACTTCTCCAAATTTTAAATTATTTCTTACATCTGGGATATAAGGATAGAAAAATATCAAAATAATGAGCCAAAATGTACCAGAAAAATAACAAGTATGTACCTTATTAAGTAATTTCTCTTCATTATTCAAAAAGCCATTACACGTGAAAATGTGCTAATAAGATCTTTAGTGATGGGGAACTACAGTGAAGGGGAGTCTTCTGCAAAGAAGTGAACTCAGTACAATTAACAGCTTACAACAACATGAGAAGGATGGATGTTTAATAATTAACTTACGAGAAATCTTTCAGATACGCTCCTGAAGGACTTCAGACACAAATAAGTGAGAAGAACTCTGTTCAAGTTCAACTGGATACACTCATACAGGTAAGTGAGGGGGTCTCCTCTGCCGTCTCTTACCTATCACTTCAGCCATGGGGAAACCATGTAGGATTCTACTTATCCATCAGGTTCATACATGAGTCTCTTTTACATATGGACTCAGGATACTGGGGCTATGAGGTACAACCCAGGAAAAAAAACACCATTTATTAGAGAAGACTGAGGAACACAACCACTTTTGTTGTTAAACATTGAGCATTCTGTTCTCTTTACCAAAACTAGCGCCCAACCACTTGTGACTCATTCTTTCTTGCAGGATCAGAGCCAAACATTTGAAAGGAAAAACAAACACCATTCACTGGAAACTGAAAATGTTGGAAGGGTGAGTATAATTATGTTATCTCTCCTGACAGGTGAATTGCCAAATGCTGATATCAGGTCACCTGGTATTTCCTTCCTTCCTTCCTTCCGTCCTTCCTTCCTTCCTTCCTTCCTTCCTTCCTTCCTTCCTTCCTTCCTTCCTTCTATTATTAATATTGGAATACAGAAATTAGGACTATATAGAAAAACAGGATTGAGGCTTGAAACACAGAAGAGTGTATAGATGTTAACAGTCTTTTATGAGCATGTATCAATCTGCCAGTCACAAATAAGCATCCATTTACAATACTTGTCTGTTGCAATTGCTACTTGTTATTCATTACTACCCCCATGTTGTCTTGTCTTTCCACAGGCAACCAGGTAGCCACTGAACACTCACAGGGGAAAGGATGTTCCTTACCACCACCAATGCAGAATACATATAGACAAGGTCTGCAGTGGCAAATAGGCAAGACCTATGGAAGCAGCAGTTAGTGGGAAAACCTGTGTGGGGTTGCTATCTCATTCCTCCCTGTTCATGGCTAACAGGAATGCAATAGTACCCAACATGAGGATGCAGTGAAATTGAGAGAAGCAGCACTATGTCACCCAGAAATGCACAGGAATCCTGTGAGAATAAACCAGTGGCAACCTCAATTTGCTGTGGCGTTGTGATGTTACTGTGATGTTCATCAGCTTTGAAAGTGTTGAATAAAAATGTTGCCTGTGTCAGATGTGTCTCTGTTCTGCTAAAGACTAGCAGATGCCTTTATTAGAAAGAATTCACAATGGGAGCTCCTGGCCCTCCTGGGCTGAAGAATTTTGTCAGTTTGAGTACTGTACACTTTTCCTTGTCCAAGTGGTTCACATTTCTTTTTCCTTGCAAAATACTTGTTTCCTCAGTACAGGCACCAGTACATACCTGTGTCCATGTTTGTGTGTGTGATGAAAATTGTCTGCATGGAATTTTTGATACTGCAACTGGACATGAATCCTTTTTAGGGTTTCAGTCATATCCAGCTTTTCCCCTACAAAGTGAGGCTTGTGGCACCTCAAAGAATAAAAAGATAAAAGTAAAAAGGCACATAGCTAAAAACAGAAAAAAATTAAGATTAATAAAATGTTAACCAGTCTATAATATTAAAACCATGTAAACAGTTAATTTCACACCATAGATTAAAACTAGTACAACATTAACACAGAGAATTCATTATATAAAACAATTGGTTTCCAAGTACCTGCTGGAATAGAAAAATTTTCACTTGACAGACAGCAATCTTTGTGTATATTAGGTGCAGACAGTAATATGGGGCCATAGGACAGAAGGTACCAAGGGCAGATATTACAACATCCAAATGAATTCTAAAGCAATTTAAAATATGAAACAGTGAAAGGCAATTAACACAGAGCAAAGCTTTAGCATCACCATAAGTCAGAGTTGACTTGAACAATAATAAAAACATGTTAAAGAATTTAACAAGTTAAAACATGCTAAAACAACTTGAAAGTATGTATGTGTACAGAGTTGGGAAATTAATTAGGCAATAATAATAATAATAATAATAATAATAGGTTTTAGCATGGCATCTAAGCATTTTACAAGTGGGGATGACACAGCAGAGAAGCTCCTCTTCCATACTTTCCAGGAGGGAAATGCTCCCACTGGTAGGATGGAGAAGAGGTGCCTTCCAGGAAACCTTAGTCCCTAGGTAAGTATAATTTGGAAAAGGCACTTCTTCAAGTATCAAGGTCCCAAACCATTTAGGACTTCAGATATCAGGGGTTATTTTTTTTTCATTTTTTAAAAAATTCATACCGTATTTGCCCTGTCATGGAAAAAATATGTTCTCTTTAAGAATCTCTAGGTCCTCCAGTGTGATTCTTTGATCCACTTCTGCTGGACCATACAGTTGCACTGGAGGACCTGGGAAGTCTTAGAAAGTTTTTCTCAGGTAAAAAAAAATAGCATTTGTGATTTTTATTTTTTATTAAACCATGTCTTTTCCACTTTTGTGGAGGTCTTGCACACCTAACCCCTGCAAAAGTAGAGAGCTCACTGTATTCACATACACACTTGGCTTTTCCATATTTTGTTGTGTTAACAACCTGGAACTGAAATCGGTGTGTTTTGGTTTTGAAGTGTTTTTGTTTTGGCAAACAAGACATTCATGATCTTGTTTTTAAAACACCCCAGTGTTACTTTAACTGTGGGTTTACAGTCATTTTCCTGCTGGAAGCTGAGACCTCTATCCCAGGCCCCTTGCAGATGAAAACACGTTTTCCTCTAGAATTTTTGTCCATATCTGGCTCAATCTATATCGTTCTCAGTACCAATCAGTTTCCCAGTCCCTGCTGAGGAAATGCACCCCTACAACATACGTTGCCACCACCATCCTTCATGGTGTCCTCAGGACAGTGAATACTGTTGGCTTTGTGCCTCACAAAGCTTTTTGTGACAAGGCCCAGAAGTTCACTTTGGGTCTTATCAGACCAGAGAATCTATGTCCATATTTGCTGTGTCTTCCACATGCTTAGAAGTATACCAAAACTCCATCTAATTCAGAACAGATTCACATTGTTCTTTGCATCTACCTTGTTTCCATCCGAAATGATCCCCCATAATCTGGACGCAGTTTGTCATTTAACCAAATTTCATTCTTGCAGCCATAAGTAATTTCTTTAAAGGTTTGCTTAAAGAAAAAGCATTTGGTGAAATCATAATGGGAAGAAACTTGACCACTTTCATCCATCTTTGCTTCTTTTTCTTTTGTATGCATATAGTTTTAACTTCCCTGTTAATAACAAAAATATAAATGCTGCCTGCTAGCCTGTTTCTGCTGAAGCAAAACTAAGGCCCACTGAACTCAGTGAAACTTTCTTCTATGTGTGGATAGGATGGCTCTGTAAGTCATAAGACAGGAGGAGGATAGAGTTTCAGATTTCCTAACTGGAAACAGGAAGTTTTCATTATGTTTTGGTACAATGACTCATTGATTGGGAACCGCTGTTCTGTAGTATGAAGCATCTCTTCATGTCATGGTCCCTGAATAACGCCTCTTGAGGATGGGAACACAATAATAGCGTCACAGGCAGGCTCAATGAGGATATAAATAGCTTTCTTCCAGACTGAAAGGCTGAATCCATCATTAGGTTGCATGCAGCTGCAGTGGTGTAGGTGGGTGGTTATAAAAGGAGCTCTAATGGAGTATAATGGTAACCTGGTACACAGAGGTTCTGTTTCTCAGATTACGTCATTCCACAAGGCTTTTGTTCCCCAGCCTAAATTACACTCTGTGCCAAGCAGAGTGAAGTGTAATAAGCTCTTAGCAAATTTGAAGAAGAGTAGTTGATAAAATTGAGGTCTATATTCAGTTATTTGGTTTACATTTTAGCCACAGTTTTTGGTACAAATTCTTTTCCACTTGATTTGATGGATGCTGTTAATTAAGAGGATGTTTGAAGAAAATTTAGCAAGGTTGTTGAATGAATTATTTGTTCATTCTTCTCTCAAATAAAAAAACTCCCAAATCATACATATTTCAGTCATCTTACTAACTCATTTTTCTCATTTACTGAACTCTAGAAATGAATGAGTAGCAAATAAGTCTATGTAATAGGTTAGGATCATTTGTTTAATTAAGTTGAACTATAAAATGCTACAGATTTGAAACTTTTATTTATGTATTAAAATGTTTATAACACACCCTATGTCATCTCAGGGCAATGTGCAAGTAATATGCTATAAAAATATACTATAATGTAATGTAATGTGATATTATATATAATATAGTAAAACAAACTATATATCTTAATTTCCAAATATTAGGTTAGGTTTTGCAACCATTTAAATACAACCATTTAACAAAATGTTGCAAACCTAACCTCCTGGTACTAAATTGTCATTCTTGTGTGTCTTCAAGTCATTTTCAACTTATGGTGACCCTAAGGTGAAGCTATCGCAGGCTTTTCTGAGGCTAAGAGTAAGTGATGCACCCAAGGTCACCCAGTGGGTTTCCATGGCTGAGTGGAGAATCAAACCCCACTACACCACACTGTCTCTAAGTTAACTACACTTTATCACGGGGAGGCTCAGGGCGGGCAAAATGAGGTCATCATTTTCTCCATAAGAATTCTGCTCTCCAAATGAGATTTCCTTCAAGTCACCAGCTTTCTAGCATTGCAGTAACTTAAAACTTACAAATACAGTTTAAATATTCAAAGAAAAAGGGCAGGCAAAATTCCCCAGGTATACAAACACAACAAAAGTAAGAGATAGGTGTGAATGATATTCAGTGTCCTATTCTCTGCAGTATTAGAAGTTTGGGAACTGAAAGAAAATTTCATGTCAGGGGACAGAATTCTTATTTGAGTAACAATGCATGAATCCCTCCCCCAGAGCTAAGTCTTTCTTTTACCATGTAAATGAGCCTAAGCAAACCTCAGGCATGCATGTAGCCACGTCTCCTACTCTGCTGTGACCAACAAGAGAGTAGGGCCATTTCTGCAGGATGGCACTCTCTCAGCACGGGGATGCAAGAAGAGTGGGACTGCGACAATGCTTTCACATGATGTTGTCACAGTCCTGCTCTTCTTCCATCCCCAGCAGGCACAATGGTGAGGTGTATCATTGACGGGAAAACTCTTATCAATAGCCCCCAGGTGCATGAGGCGTCCATGGCTGCTGGCCATGCAAAAGGAGTGAAAGTGTGATCACGTACTTCCTTCCCTACTGCAGCATGGGAAGAAGGCCAGCTGCACTGTGGAACGGAGGAGCATGTCCCTCATGTTCCCTTCCACAGGCAGCTGTCTGGTACAGAGGGGACCGTTGGGGACATGCTCCCATTCCAGCAGAGGCACTGCTGAGATTGCAATGGGACAATGTGGGAGAGTGTTGTCGTGTGGAAATGGCCTAGAACCTTTGAGTTCTGTCTTAAGCAGCCACTTAAAACCACTTCCGTATCTGGCTGAATGTGGACAAATTAGGGTTAATCTTTATCATAGTTTATGAAAACAAGACAACTTCAAACCAAGGCTTACCAAGCCTTCTAGTTTTAATAAGCCATAATAAAGATTAACTGCAATATAGAGGTTAAGTATAGCATGAAAGTGTAGTTAGCAGACAATGGAAGGATAAAGCAGCCAAACTCCCTACAGATGCATGAGAAGAGAAGGTGGAGGCTCCTGAGCTCATGCCTTATGCACAGTGCTACCACAGGTTCTGCTACTGCCTGAGGTGGGAGAACTTCCACAACTTGCTCAGAGTAAGGCATTCAAGCCCATCTGGCTCTCTTAAGAGCTCCACTGAGCATTCTAAAAGTTGACTTCCTTTGTTTTTCTCTGAAGATTGCCTCGGAAGGAAGACCAGAGAATAAGCAGGTGTTCTGGAAAGCACATCTGTCTCATTCTGAGGGAGTCCTCAGAAGAAAACAGAGAAAGAGGGGTGACTCATGGAAACTGCCATAATGGTAGAGTGGAGAGTATGGCTCTCCACCAGATCTGCTGCATTGCCAGCTGACTGATGAAGTAGTAGCAATGGACAACCTTCTGTGGGTGGGGGAATCACTATCTGTTCTGCTCTCCCAGAGGCAGGGAATTTGCTGTTCTAAATAGAATGGCCAACTCTGGCTGCACCTATAATGATGAAACAATAGTTTATTGCTATGTCCAAACTCCTCTATTATCAGTGACATTGTCAAGGGATTGTTTTATAATTTACAATTGTTTTATCCCTGGTCAGGCAAACATGACTCAGAATCAAGACCAAATTGATGAGATGTTCAAAATACATATTACATTTCCTATAGGTTGTCCTGTGGTTTTTACTAGGAGCAGGAGAACTTGGAAATGTACACAGAAATAGGGAACTGTTGTTAGCAGCTTCAGTGCTAAGAGGTTCACCATGTTTAGTTTCTCACTCTAGAATGTGCAATTGGATTTGTTTCATTTTTCTTTTTGTAACTTTTTTCATAACACAAAAGACAGAAAACAATAAACAGTGCTTTGTGTGTCCGTGCAGAATAAACACGGTTGGCTTCTTTTATCTCCTTGCTCCCACACTCCTAATCTTCTGGGTTACTGTCATGTCTTTTCCTTTTTCTGTCTCCCAATTTCACCTAATTTCTCAAAGACACTCCTCTCTTTTTCACCCTTCACCAAACCATTTCTTCTTTGTGCCACCTTTTCCTCCTGAAGTTTTCTGTCTGCTGTCTTTTCATTCCAGTTTCACCTACTTTTATCTGTTTCACCATACCCAGAGTTGCATTTCCCACCGTGTGTTTTGCCTACTTTGTTATACTGGCTGTTCTGTCTGTGCTGCATTCTCCATTCTCCTTCTCTTCCCTTGAGCCCCTCAATTAAATCGTTGGGTTGTAAAAGCCAGTGTATAGTGGTTTGAGCATCGGACTACAGCCCTGGAGACCAGGATTCAATTCCCCACTCAGCCATAGAAACATACTGGGTGACCTTGGGTGTGTCATATACTCTCAGCTGCAGAAAAAAACATTACAGCTTTGCCTTAGAGTTGCCATAAGTCAGAAATGACTTGAAGGGATATAACAGCAAGAAAGGCAGCAGGATGCTGATCCTCAGAGCAGACTCGGTGTCTTCCTTGCAGGTAAATTCACTAGTGAGGAGGGAATAAATCTACTTGGTTGCAGATCAACTTCAAAAGAATTGGTCCAGCTGAGACTGTTTTTATTTCATTTACCTTTGAAACATAAAAATGTAGTTCTTCTATTATCTTTTTTTTCTTTTCTTTTTCTTCTTTTTTTCTTTTTTTGGTTCAAGAATGCTGGCCAATGAGCCTGGGCATTCTTAAGCATTGGTCTAAAACCATGTGCAGATGGCAAATCTTGAGTTATGCTGGAATTTTTTTTGCATGAGGATTTTCTCTCTTAGACTTGTTTTTCTTTAAACTTCTGGGCCTTGAGAAGCACAGAAGACTGTAAAGCACTTATTTTAACTAGAGGTACTAATTCATCTGATCATTAGTTTGTCATTATGACATAAAGCGGGACCCAACTTTCCAACTAACCTATACAGATCCCCAAGAACAGAGTGTTTTACATGTGTATTCCTTCATGGCAGGGGGTTGCACTAGATGCCTCTTGCAAATTCCTCCAGTGCTACAATCTTGTGATTCTATGACTGGTTCTGGATTTTGCTTAAGGAACCACAGTTAATTTGTCCAGAGCAGAACCAAATGTGGCGGAAGTAGGACAAAAGTGGTCCAAAATGTAAAATTCTGCGTGGTGCAGAATGTGCAAATCTGGGATTTTAGTGCTGGTATTAGGAAAACTAAAGCGTAGCTCCATTTTGCCAAAGATATTGTAGTCTTTTGGTAAGTTAACTATCTCTTGGCCTCACCTTCATCTGTAAAGTGAGAATAAAATGTTTTATTGCATGGAGTTTTATATAAATGCAAACAGATGAAGATCAGAAAGCACCTTGCAAATTAGAAGTGCTAAATAAAGGATAAATCATAGAATCATGGAAGGAGCCACAAAGGCCATCTAGGCCAACCCCCTGCCATGCAGGAAGACACAACTAAAGCATTCCTGAAAGATGCCCATCCAACCTCTGTTTAAAGGCCTTCAAAGAAAGAGAGTCCATTGTGCTCCGAGGCAATCTATTCCACTGTCGAACAGTTCTTAAAATAAAGAAATCATTCCTAACATTTTGGTGGAACCTCTTTTCCTGTAATTTAATCCATTGGTTCATGTTGTAGTCTGTGGAGCAGCACAAAACAAGCTTGCTCCATGACATCCCTTCAAACAATGAAAGATGACTTCTTGTTTTCAAGCTAAACATCTCCAGCTCCCTAAGTCATTCCTCACAAGGCTTGATTTCCAGACCATTTCACATCTTGGTTGCTCTTCTCTGGATGTGTTCCAGTTTGTCAAAACCCTTCTTAAATTGTGGTGCTCAGAACTGCATACATTATTCCAGGTGATATCTGACTACTACTTCATACGCTCTTGAACACATTACTCCTGTTGATGTAGCCTAGAATTACACTGGCTTTTTTGGCCACGGCTTCACACTGTTGACTTATGTGTAGCTTGTGGTCTACTAAGATCTCCAGATCTATTTTGCATGTACTGCTTTCATGCTAATGTCTCCAATTCAATTTTTGTGCATTTTATTTTTCTTGCCTAGATTAGCATCTTACATTTATCTCTGCTGACATTTATTTTGTTAAGTTTTGGCTCAAATCTCCAAACTGTCAAGGTAATATTGAATTCTGATCTTGTGTGATAGGGTATTCACTATTCACTATCACTAATGCTTTCTATTCCATCGTCTTAAGTCATTTATAAAGTATTTGTAATTTATGTAAACTACCAATATCTACTGACTAGGAGAACTTTTCTTAGTTGGCTTGTTCCTGAGACAACCCTTCTATACACCTTCAGTTTAACTTGTTTCCTGTAACATTTGTGCAGTCTTTTCACACACTGCTTCTGTTTGTAATCCTCTTCATTCCTTGTCACATGCATAGTAAACCTTCTTTAAATAAGAGATTTAAAATTCTAAAATGTACTTTTCCTTTTGCTTCTATAAATACCTGAGACCCTCACCATGAGTTACTAATAGCTCTTTTGTCCCCCACAAGTCTGGAATTTCTTGTGCCAAGCCCTTTTACATTCATATCTACACTTGATTCTCCCATGCTATATTAAGTTATTAGAAGTAGTGATTGAGTTACAGATTTTATTATTTATTTGGGGGCAAATTAATAGCTTGCAAAAAATCAAAACAAAACAACAAAACCCACCAGAATGTAATGTTTCTCTTTCAGACTATCTCTAGGAGACCTTGTTCAATTGGTTGTATTTCTGCTGCAACTTTCTTGACATTACTTAAACATGGTAAAGCTTATGCGCTAATAGGTGATAGATAGGTTACTCCCTATGTACAACCAATATTAGACATAAATAATAGTCAAAGCAACAATATTAACTGTAGTTTTGATTAGGGTTCCCATAATTGAGAACTGAACCTTGCTTTAAATTCCAGTTAAGCAAAAAACAAACCAAAAAACCAAAACCTCACCTTGGTTACTTGTAGGCTCTCCTTCTCTTGTCTGCCTTACCCTTTCTTCCTCTTTTAACATTTACTGTGCTATGCTCCACCAGCATTATCTCTGACCAATGTTGGCTTTTTATTCAGAGATAGAAATAAGCTTCTAATCTTTTTTTCAATCTTTGCTTTCAAAGCCAACTTTGCATAAGTGGCAACTGTGACTATAGCAGAGCTTGGTCAGTTACTTTAATCAGTGATTAGTCACAGTTGTAGATGCAAGGATTCCAAGCTAGTTAGTTACTTTCCTAGTTATAGTTTTAAAAAGTTTAGTTTTGTTTTTTTACTTTCTTATTTCTTAGCAGTAACTAGCTATGTTTTCATTACTTTTTAAAAACACAGATGCTACAAGCTGCTGGCCGGTGGCACAAAACATAGCTGCTCATCACCCAAACGAGAACACAAGTCAGCAAAACTAGACACAACACAAGCTGAACTTGAACCTTGATTTACTGTAGAGGTGACACCTGCAGGCCACATGTGATCTCATGTCGGAGGCCAGTTTTAGCAACACAACCCCCACAGTGGGCTTTACTGCTGTGTATTTTGACTGAAATTTGGCTAAAAATGTGACCAGAAATGATCAGAAATCTATTTTTGGTTCCTACTTCCAGGATTTTCAGACAATTTTCAGCTGAATTTTGGCTGGGATACAGGTGAGGTTTCAAGAGTGCAAACGCAACTCCAGGTAATATTTTGGGGCATTTATGGCAATTGTTCACCCCCCCAAAAAATTAAAAATGGGAAATCTGAGGGCTTTATCCCGTTTAAGAGAAGTAGTGCTGCAAAAGGAAGGTTTGGGGCCACATGGGGCCTGCCGCCTATATTTCCCCTGCCCCTGGTTTAGGGAGACCACAAACACATAACTATAAAAGTAATGAAAAGCCACAGCTGTACTGCAAAAGGAGTAACTTCCTTTTTGGAGTTACAGTGATAGTATAATGGAAAATATATCTGTTAGTGGGAAGAGGGACTAATTAAAAGGTCTGGGTTCTGCCTGCCTGTGTGTAAGGTTGTATCATACTTAGCACCAACCCAGAAAGAGAGGGAAGCTAGAGAGCTGCGTTGGTAGAGAAGGAGAGTGAAGAAGCACAGGGGTCCACAAAGTGTTACTGGACACTGAGCTTTGGTCCATATTTCTCACAGGATTTCTTTGTTATGGTGTACCTTGAAGTCATTGTTGACCTACAGTGACCGTAAGGTGATCCATCATGGGGTTTTCTTGGCAGGGTTTCTTCAGAGGAGGTGTGTCCATACCTTTCTCTGAGGGTGAGAGAGTATGACTTGCCCAAGGTCGCCCGATGGATTTCCATGTTTGAGTGAGGATTTCAACTCTAGTTTCCAGAGTACTGATCTAGCACCCAAGCTACACTGGCTGTCTTCACTGGATTCCTATTTGTATGTAAAGTCTACATATATACTATTTGTATGCACTAGTTTTGAGGACAATTTTCTGTGTTATCTCTCCCAAAAAAAGTGTACACAGTGGCTCTAGCCACTAAATGGGAATGGCTGATGCGGTGGCAGCTGGTGGCTTCTGTCAAAGGAGTGATCTATGAGTTCCAGGTTTTAGTCAAACTATAAAGGAACTATCCAAGGTGCTGAAACCATTTTGGTGGTAGGCATCAGCACCTTAGATAGTTTCTCTGAAGCAGGAGCGGGCAAAGTGTGGCTGATGGGACATTAAGTGCAGCCCACAGAACCACTCAGGAGCTCCCCCAAAGCCCTAAAACCCTGTTTTTTTCCTGATCAATTTTCAAGTTGTTTTCTGTCCCCAAACCAAAGCTTGGACAAAGTCAGCATTTTCAAAGAACAGATTTCCAGTGTGGTCCCAGGCAGTTAGATCACCTTTTGACCACTTCAGCTGATCTGAATTTGGAGGAAGGAAATCTAGTTAGATGACTGCTTCCTGGTGAGCCAGATACATAACAGTGAAGTAACTTGGATTGTGCTCTTAAATGTAAAGGATCCTGTTTCTAAATGTAAATGGTTTACTTTATCATTGAAACCTTCCCTCAAGAAGGAAGTTCACAAACGTTCAGAAAGGCCAATGAAAATAATGTTAAATATTGTGCTGCTCCAATCATAAACTCCCACCCTGAAAAGTAAATAATCACACTTCCTCCAGTCCTGAAAGCAAGGCTATTGTTTGACATAGAATCATAGAGCTGGAAGAGACTACAAGGGCCATCCAGTCTAGCCTCCTGCCATGCAGGAACACACAGTCAAAGCATTCCCAATAGATGGAAGAGTCTAGTCCTGCTTTACATATGATATGTTCAGCATACAAGTAGATAGAGTGATAAAATGCAGGCTTGCCTGACCCTCTTGCCAATTGGAAACCACTCCATTTCTCCATATTCTGTCCTAAGAGTAGCCTCTTGTCTTGCATATCGGGACAATCAAATGTTGTGACACACCCATTTCTTTAAGAGCAATCCATAGTTTCTTTTTAAAAAAATACTTTTATTGAGACAAACACAGCTTATACCTGAGCCCATTTAATCATTTTTTACTTTTACTAGTCATCTTTTACTTGTTCATCCTGCATTTTAGTTATTAACAAAAATTATACATTTTAGCAATCAAACTTTCATCATCTGAATATAACTGCTTTTCAAATTCTGACCTAATTTGACCAAATTAAGTCAATTGTCTATAAGTAAACCATCTGATGTTCAAACTTTCTTGAAATAAAGCATCACTAGATTTCATACACCACTGATCATTTTGAAAAACCAACAGGTCTTTATGTGTAATCCATTTATCTTTACTCACTATTTCTTTACTGAAAAGAGCTTCATGAGGAGAAACCCACAAAGTCATTTTCAAACAAAACCTTGTTTTATATTTACTCCAAGTTCTGAATATGGATCTTCTCACATAATGATTATTAAAATCTATACTTGTTTTCATCTTATTGTGCCAAAGACAGGTGTGCCAGCCAAATCTCAAGTCAAAACCCTCCAACTGGATTTTTTTTTCTTTTTAATGAAATCCAGTCTTTAAACCAAGTCAAACATGAGGTGCAATAATACAGTTTCAGATCTGGGAGACATAAATCACCTGTCTGTTTTGCATTCTGTAAAATCTTAAATCTCATTCCAGTTTTTTTCCCCTTGCCAAATAAATTGTGAAATGTTTTAATGCCATTTCTTGAATGGCTTATCATTTCTCATAACTGGAATTATCTGAAAGGAAAATAACATCTTAGATAACACATTCATCTTTATAATAGAAATTCTACCCACAAGTGAAAGCTTTAGTTTTGATCATCTTTGTAAATCTTGTGTTTCATTCTGTACTTTTACATAGTTGTTCTTAAGTAGCTTTGCATTTTGTTTTTCAAAATTTACACCCAAACATCTTACTTACTTACAATTTTGAAACCTGTTTCTTCCACCAGTGTCTTCTGGTCTTTCTTTATAATGGTCCTCGATAGTGTTATTGGTTTTTTTTTGTTGACTCTAAAACCTGTCAAATTTCCATACTCAGTCAAGGTTCTGATTAAAATTTCTGCAGACTCTAAAAGAGTCCTCTAAGAAAATAACTAAGTCATCAGCAAAAGCTTTCAGTTTATAGTCTGTTTTTTAATAGTTATGGCTTTAATTTTTCTTCTTGTTTTACACATCTACTTAAAACTTCTAAAACTATAATAAAAAGCAAAGTTGATAAGGGACAGCTTTGTCTTGTCCTTCTTTGAATGTGACATGATTTAAAACTGTCATTAATCAAAATTTTTGTCTCCTATTCAGAATAACATGCTTTAATCCAAGGCCATTTCCACCCTACACTGTTACAGTGCTATTATTCCACTTTCAACATTCTGTGGAATCCTGGGGTTTGCAGTTTAGGGCCACTTCCGCACTACACTGTTATAGTGGTATTATTCCACGTTTAACATCCTGTGGAATTCTCAGCTTTTCACTTTACTGAGGCTAAAGAGCTCTCTGACTGAGAATTCTAAATGCCCCTCCCTAAACTGCAAACCCTAGGATTCCACAGGATGTTGAACGTGGAATAATAGCACTGTAACAGTGTAGAGCGGAAATGGGCTAGGTCAGGGCATTTAGAATTCTCAGCCAGAGAGCTCTTGGGCCTCAGTAAGCTGCAAACCCAAGAATTCCACAAGATGTTGAAAGTGGAATAATGGCACTATAACAGTGTAGGGCAGAAATGGCCCAAATTTAAAAAATTCAGCCCAAAATCCATCTTTCTCCATAGTTTCTCATGATCTACACAGTTGAAAACTTTGCTATAATCTATGAACACAGCCTGATTTTCTTTTGAAATTCATTGGTGTGCTCTATCATCCAACATATGTTTGAAATATGATCCCTAGTGCCTCTTCCCTCTCTAAACTACAAATCCAAGATTCCATAGGATGGAACCATGGTAGTTATAAAGGAGTGATAGTGCTATAGTTGTAGAATGTGAAAGGGCTCTAGTCTTCAAGGTGGTGTATGTGTGCATACAATATCAAAGCATGTATCCCAGAAAACGTGGAGATTGTCTGGTTAACCAGTGCTAGCAATCTCAAAGGTTCCACTCCCAAGGACCACTTGAAAATTGCTGATGGTCTCAGCAGGCCACTTAATAATTTTATTTTATAGATCAAAACACATACATAGCTAATGTTTTAAATGACCGAGACAGAAAAAAGATTGAGCTATAATAACACTGTGGTGTCATTTTATTGGTTAAAAAGCAAGTTTGTTGTCTCTTTGTCTCATATAGTGAAAATGGCCACAGTAATCGTCTCTCTTTCTCTCACAAATATGCATCGAGTACAGCCAAGATTTTTGTGACTTTGAATGATAAAGAAACTTTTCTAGAGACAATCGGAATGGAGCTTGCAAATCCAGTCTGAGAGCCTGTATTCTAGAACAGATCTTTCCAGACTGTGTGTTGCGACACGTTAGTGCAGTGGTTCTCAACCTTCCTAATGCCGTGGCCCTTTAATACAGTTCCTCATGTTGTGGTGACCTCCAATCATAAAATTATTTATTTATTATTTACAATGCCTCCCCCCCGGCAAAGGCTGCCTTGTTGGCCAGGAATGCGGGCAGGGGTGGGCAGGCGGGCAGGGAGGGAAAGAGCAGCCACATGTCTCCTCTGGGAAAAAACTCCGAGAACCCCCCGCAGGCTCTGCTTCTGCTTTGCTCTCGTTTCTGCTGGGGGGGCAGTATGGGAAAAGTTTCCAGAGTGTCGACCCTAGCCGAGCGGGGGAGGAATCCCAGTGCCTTTGTCTTTTGCGCCAGGCGCAGCTCGCCGCCCCGGAAAAGCACCGCCTTGCGGCCCCCTGGCCCTTCCTTAGTGCCCCCCTTCGTGGCGAGTGGGGCAAGGTCCATGGTGAAGAGGGGGCCTGCCCCCCGTGCTGCCGCCGCACCCTCAAGCTGGCCTGCCAGACGGGAGGTTCGATTTCAGTCCTTTCTGAACACGGGGCAGGAGGACGCGAGCACATGGCTCATGCTTGCACCTCACCACTCTTGGGCCTTTTCCGCACGTTACCTTATCACGGAGGTGTGGGGGGGTGCCGTTCGTGCAAGCAGGTTCTTGCACAAGGCGCTCTCTTCGCTGCTCCTTTGTCGCGCAGCTGGCTTCCTGGTCATGCGACTGCCCCGCCCCTTCCTCCCCCAGTGCAGCCTACAGCTCCCAGGCTGCACTGTGGAAGGAAGGGGCGGGGCGGGGCGGTCGCGCGACCAGGAAGCCAGCTGCGGGACGAAGGAGCAGCGAAGAGAGGGCACCCCCCACCTCCGTGATAAGGTAATGTGCAGAAAAGGCCCAGGAGTGGTGGTGCACAAGCGCGAGCCACGCGCTCACATCCTCCTGCCCCCTTTGGCGGGAGCGCGTGTGGCTGCACGCGCTCCCGCCAAATGGGGTAGGAGGACGTGAGCGCATGGCTCGCGTTTGTGCACCACCACCGAGGAGGGAATGGAGCCTAAGACCATCAGAAATACGTATTTTCCGATGGTCTTAGGCGACCCCGTGAAAGGGTTGTTCGACCCCCAAAGGGGTTGCAACCCACAGGTTGAGAACCACTGCGTTAGTGTGTCACCTGCAGTGTGTAGGTGTGTTGTGCAAACGTAACTGGTGGAGGGGCTGCCTCTCCTGCCACTGCAGCAGGTCAGGCCCAGGTGGAGGGGCTGCCTCTCCCTCTGCTACTGCCCTGGGCCAACAAAGACCCCAGTGAGAGTGGCAGCAGGCCAGGCCCAGGTGGAGGGGCTGCCTCTCCCACCGCCACAGTGGGCCAGGCCGGGTGAAGGGGCTGCCTCTGCCCCAGGCTGAGAAAGATTTTGGCAAGGGTGGCGGCAGACCAAGTTCAGGTGGGAGGGCTGCCTCCACTTACAGAATTACTGTGTTGCAAAATGATGCATGTCTAAAAAGTGTGTCACCAACAGAAAAAGTTTGGAAAGCTCTGTTCTAGAAGAATACATTAAAATTGGAGACTAGGTAATGTTCCTCATGAAAAGAGGGGAAAGATAGATCACTTAATTTTCAAGTTTTAAATAAATATCTCTGCAAATCAGACTGAAAAGTTCTGAAGCATGCGGTTAACCATATGTTAACTTAACAATAGGTAATATGAAGTTGGAAGACCTGAGGTTTCCTCTTCTTACTCCAGGATTCTGTTTCTTAGGGCCTTTCTGCACTACACTGTTATAGTACTATTATCTCACTTTTTGACATCCAGTTTAGGGAGGGGCATTTAGAATTCTCAGCCAGAGAGCTCTTGGACCTCAGTAAACTACAAACTCTAGAATACCACAGGATGTTGAAAGTGGGATAATAAGCTCTAGAGTCTATAGCAATGTAGTAAGGAAAAGGCCTTAAAGAATAAGGAGTTTGAAACGACTGTATTCGAGATTTTACAGGGTAATGATACTTTTACAGTGCAGTTACTTTTGAGTTAAGTGAGGTTTATTTCTAAGCACTGTAACCTGGTATGAGATTGCAACCTCAGCTTTTTAGTTCCAGTAGTTTTTTTCTGGGAAAAATTGCAATAATGTGGATCACTCAGCACTGGAGTAAGAGAAAAGGTACTCTTCATGCAACTTAGTCATTGAGATTTATTTTAAATTAACGCTCTGATATTGCTATATTTCTAATCCCATGAATGTGTAGGGCAGTGATGGTTTTAAAAAGCACGTTCACCAGTCACAACAAGCAAAAGCAACCGCCCTGCTTCATCTTCTCTACCGGCGGAGCTGCTGCTCTTATTGTATCGCCTGTTCAAATGAGAATGAAATCCGGAGTCTCCCAACTGCCTCCTGTTCTTTCTGGTGGTGTCGGAAGAAAGGCGGGAAAAACCCAGGGGGGAGAGGGAGTCGACGCCTTCATGACTGCTTGCCCAAATGTAAATAATTCTGTAGGGGGGATTTTTTTTTTTATCTCCACCCCCGACGTCCTGGGTCAACATATGCCTCGCTTTCCGGATAAAGGGGACATAGGCTGTGTGTCTCTAGGGTGAAGAAGCTAGAATGAGGACATCTGTGTTATATTTCCCTCCCCCTCCTCGGAGGGAATAAGGATTTCTCTCAGGAGAAGGAAAGGAGAGCCATTTCCGCACTAGACTGTTGTAGTGGTATTATTCCACTTTCAACCTCCTATGGAATCCTGGGGTTTGCAGTTTAGGGAGGAGCCAGGATTCCATAGGAGGTTGAAAGTGGAATAATACCAGCGCAACAGGCTAGTGCGGAAATGGCCAAGGAGCGACGAGAAAGTGGATCAACGGGGTGGGGAGGCTGCCTCTTCTTAACGCCCGGCTCCCAAAATGAGCGACTAGGCACCCCAGCCCGCCCGTCGTTTTCTGTTATTCGCAGCCCCCGCTGCCTTCTGCGGCTGAGGCGCCTTTGAACTCGGCCGTCTTCCCGCCCCTCCTCAGCCTCCCCTCCCAGCTCCTGTGCCGCGTTAGGCCTCCAGGGTTTCCCCTCGCCTCGGCTCCAGCTGCTGCCATGGTGATGCGAGGAAGCAGATTAGCCTCCCG
Source organism: Iguana delicatissima (assembly GCA_948472985.1). Taxonomy (NCBI): domain Eukaryota; kingdom Metazoa; phylum Chordata; class Lepidosauria; order Squamata; family Iguanidae; genus Iguana; species Iguana delicatissima. The sequence goes on from CAOKZL010000757.1 coordinate 299,934, forward strand.
TGCCCGGGGACGGAGAGAGGGCGGGCCAGCTCGGCAGCAGCTCCCAAAGCGACACCGAGAGCCCCTGCGGCGGCGGCTGGCGGTGTGTAAATGGGTGAGTTTCTGCCGCTTCGCTGCCTTCTGCTGCAGCCGCGTGAGGGGAGTTTAGGTGGACTTGGGTCTTGCTTCTCCTTTTCCGATTCAGACGCGGTTCTCTTTTTCGTGCAGACGGTCACAGACCCCCCCCCGAGCTGTTTTCGAGGTAACTACATTGGAGGGGACAGGGCGGGCAAGTGCATGATTTCCCGAATTTCTTAGCCAAATGAAGCACATGAGCTTTATTTTATTTTTTTTCTAGAATTAGAAAGGAGAGACCTTGGAAGCCAGCAGGTGCCTTTGTCACAGAAAGTTAAAGCGAACAGAAAGTTTGAAAGGCAAAAGGGAAGAAAGGGAGGGATACGTCATCCTTTGCCGGCCAGTGAGAAAACGCCTTATTTGAAAGCATTTTTTAAACAAATAAAACTTTTGTACCTGTTGTTTTGTCCATTCGCCAAAACCGTGCTATATTTCCACACACACCCCGCAGATGTGTGTTTTTGTAGATTGAGGTGTAGGTACTAAACAGAGCCAGTTACAACAATTATAATCCAATATCCTATTTGGTAACTCGCCCACAATTTACAAAAGTAATTAAGTACATGCTTCCTTGAAAGTTTCACTGTGGTCAGTGGGACTGCCTTTCTTGAAAGTGTGTTAAGGATTCTGGCTTTAAAAGTGATTCTCATATTTTCTCATTAAAACCCACGTTTTCCACTTCCACCCCTATATTTAAAAAAAACTTGTAAGGTGCAGTGAGTACATTTTAGAAGTAAAGGAATTCTGATGAGTATTTGAATATGAAGCTACTGAATGTTATCTGAAATACCATGCCAGACTCATTTCAAGTAGCTCTTTGTGAGTGTTTAAGTTTGAGCATATTCTTTGGTGTCAGCTGGTAATTGCCTCTGTTTGATTATGTTGTGGATTGGGCTGTGATCATTTAAACAAGGTAGAAGAAGGAGGTGAAGTTACAAGAGGGATGTTAAAAGATGCTAAAGCCCCAGGTAAGACAGCCTTCACATGAAAATCTCTAAGGAGGAATTGTCTTTTGAAAGCTGAGATTAATTGAGAGGGCATATCTGGAGTTTTCCGATACCTTTATAAAGTGTGCACTAGCCATGACAAGTATTTTTCTTCTAAGCTCAAAATTAAAATGGGATTGAAAAATGCTATGAGTGTTTGTATTTCTAGTAACCCACGGAGAAAGTTAATTTGCTGCTTGTCTGTATAAGCTGAGGGATGCTTAATTTTAGCTTGTTAGTCTCTTCTTTCCTCCATCTTTTCTCTTTAGTATTTATTAAATTTTAGATTCTACAAACATTAAAAAAAGCCATGCCATATGCTGAATGTGTTAGCCAAATTTATTAGTTATTTTGATTTTAGGACTTTATATTCCCCTTTCAGCAAGTTTGCAGGGTGGTTTAGAGGAGATTAAAAGCTGTGAATAGGGTAGCTTTCTGTTCTTTTGTTTTCTTTAGGCTGCCTAGTCTCAGCTTCTATGGTTGCTAAGGGGGATTTACTTCCTGTTTATAAATTAGCTCAGAAAGTTCACATGATAGGAGTGCCTTCCAATAAGGAGCAGAGAGCCAACCAGGATGATCAAAGTGTTTGATTCAAAATCTCCTGCATTCACTCTGCACTATGCATTCAGTGGTTATTTGCTGGGTCAGGACCACAGATCATACTGTGCCGTCGTGAATACGTCAGATGGTCCAGTGGAGTTGGCTTTGGTAATTCTAGGTCCAGTCTCTGTTTTCGCCCTATTGGCCCCTTAAGTATGATTGATGCTGCCAAAGTTGGCAGCGCAGAACCTTACTTCAGCAGACATTTTAGAAAAATGTAGCAAGGAGTTCCACAAGCCATATAGATTTTTTGAGAAAGTGGTGGCAAAATTTTGGCACAGTACCATCCTATGGTAAAGGAAATCTAATAGCTGTTTCAGTTGATCAGTGTATCTTTTTTTCTTCCTTACGGAATTAAAGAGTGGACTGTACTCCTTGTGCTGGTTAGGGGTAAAAATTAAGTTGAGCACAGAATCCATCATTATGATGATTAACCATGGGGGGGAGTTGATAAGTGATCAATGAAAAAAATGCATTTTTGGTCTATCTTTGGTCCTTTGAAATCTATCTAGTACTAGTAGCCAGCAGAATGAACATAGTAGTTAGTAGTAGTTAGAAGTTAGTAGTATTTAGGAAATGAAATGTCATATCATTCCTTTACTGTTATAACTAGGTTAATGTTAGTGTCATTCTCAAAGTTTTTCTTCAGTTTTATGGGGGAGCCTTGTTTAATATTTCCTTGTATTTTGTACAAAGAATCCTTTTCTGTAGAGAAAAATGCTAAATGCCAGCTTTGTTTTCTTGGTACAGGCAGTACAGACTACTGGAGAGTTAAATTCGCACAACAAATGTGAGCACAATAACCCCCAAAAATGCACAAATGAAGAAAAGCTTCACTTTGGAGAGAATGAAGAGGATAAGGCTTTGGATGTGAGCTATAGCTCCCTCTGTCCTCATGTGTGCACTGACAACATGACCATGTATCAGAATGGCTGTGGAAACGGCACCTCTGTTGCCTGTCTAGTGATGGATAATAAAGAATCTAGGAATAATTCTACCTCGTTATGTCATAATGGGAGACGTGACATGAGCAGCAACTATGAAAATGAAAGCCAAGATGATAAAACTAGCCCTTCCAAAATTATGCGCTTTTTTTCCACTCCTCGAAAAAGGTCTGGTTCCAGTGTGGAAAGGCCTCACTCCCTGATAGTTATGGGGAACTCCTCAACGTGGAATGCATTGTCTTCCATCAGAAAAATGGGATCTTTCAAGAAATTAAAATCTTCAGTCCTCCAAGGAATTCCAGGAAAAGAAGATTCAGATAACTTAAATGACAGCATGCCTGACAATGATATGAAAAAGCATGTCCCAAACAGTGCAATTATTAGAGTTCAAGCTAACAGGTATTCTTATTCAGGACCCCTACATGATTTGCAGAGTACAGCAGATAATCCTTTAGTTTCTGATAATTCAGATGGAGAAGAAATTGATGATTCCTTCCTAAGGAATACTCATCGGTCACGCAGCATCAGGCGTGCCTATGGGATTGGTCGTATAAATTTATTAGACACTGATAAAATTCAGGATCATCAGGACAGTACAAGGACAATATCCCCTATCATCCAGGAACCCCAGATTTGCGAAATTGTGGTGAAAGATTCTGAAAGCAACAAAGTCATCTACAGGAAGAGCAAGAGCACAGATAACCTGAACTTTCTAAAAAAAGCTCATTCAAAAGGAAGTCGACCTCAAACCTCACTGACCTCAGAGTTGTAAATGAAACACCAACTCCACAGAGGACAACAAGCACTTCTTCAGCCGACTCAGACAAAACCAACAGGAACTCAGAGCGAAGATCAAAACGCTGGAAAAGCCCAATTAGAGCAAAGGATTTTGACAGAGTTTTGAAACTTGTCAGCAATGTTACTGATGTTGCATTGAAGAAAGACAATCCTAAGAGTGAAATTCCATCCTCCAGTGAACAGAACCAGAGAACAAGACCAAACAGTAGGTTACATGATGATTATTCACGTCGGGTTTCTAGCAGCACTGAGAGTGACAGGCGGAGATGTCTTCCTTCCCAATGTAATCAAGACTCAGCTGTTTGCAGATCAAGGTTCCAGAGTTCTGAGAATGTTGGGACAACAGTTTTAAACTTTGATGCCAGCACCAATAGGATGTCATCTGGTAAACTCTCAGATTCTATTTGTTTATCACCTCCTCTTAAGGACAGTGGACAAATTCCTAATGAAGTGTTTTTTGAAGATTCTGAAAGGTCCCAATGTTCCAGTAATTTTACATGCAGCACTGAGCATTCTGTTGCCCCTGCTAGACCTGCTGTCCCCAAGCCTCAGAGCCCTAGTACTGAGAATGTCAAGTGCGATATGGATTTCCATTGTCCCGACCGGCACAGCACCTTGTCACTCAGCTCAATGGAAAGTGAGGAAAGGGGGAGGGGCCTTCTGCAAAGATGGGGAAGAGTCCTGTTTATTTCCAGGACACTGTGCAAGCTGTGTACTACGATGATACAAATGAAGACAGTGGCATCAGCAGCCACTCTCAGCTGAGTCTCAATTTAGCTCCAAGTGCTGATGAAAAGAAGGAAGAGGTAAGCAGGAAAGCAAATTCTATGTTTTTAAGGCAAGCATCAGTGCCTTACTTCCTGGTAGAGTAAGCGTTATCTGCTGCTGAAATATAATGTCAGGTGGCTCAATGTGTGTGTGTGTTGCTCTGCTTGCAGGGCTAGGTGCATTTGCTCAGAAGGTGCTCCCCCTGAATTTGATGGGGCTCATCCCCAGTAAGTGTGCATTAAATTTCAATCTTAATTCTGTAGTGAAGGGAATATCAAACTATTTTGCATTCCTGTTCCTATTAATAAAGCAAGCACTGGAATAGCAATTGTTTGTGTACATTTTCAAGGACAGTCTTGTGGCACTTTATAAACTTACCACCTTGTGAAAGGAGGATCAAGAAAGAGCAGGATCCAGCTAGGAGAGTTTGTGGCTGGAGTCCTGACAAGGATCATTTAGTGCAAGCTGCATTGTGGTAATGAATTGGTAAGTGACCTTGAAGTCATTCCCCCAGATGCTAAGAAAAGTCTGTGCAATGTCAGATGAACAAATTGTCATGAACTGTTGCAATTTGATTATGTTTGAATGGCATTGTGTGTTGGCAATTATTTAAAACTGCAAAGAGTTAGGTTCAAAAGGAATGCATGTCTTGTTGTATTCTATTGAGATTAAATTCAATTCCATTAATAATACTTTTCCCATGGTTTGATTCTTTTTCTTAACTGTTTCAGATGCTTTCCTTATACATTCTCTCAACAACCTTAGTATATAGTACCTGAAAATTTTGGTTTAAGATTCTCCTTAAAATATTGCAGAATCATGGATTCTGCTATATAACCACTTCACTTTGGGTGTTTCCTCATATAAATACAGACATTCATGTCTAGCTTTACACATTTCATTTTGACAGCACTGTTGGTTGGCTTGAAAGTTTGTAGAGTGAAAGTTCAAAACCAAGATTGGTCTGGACTTTATTGGGAGAGAATTTAAGTGTCCTGCAACAGCAGTTTGCTCCACTTAACTTTGTCAGCCAAGGTCTACATGTTCCTTTTACACTCTGATTTCTCTCTGCCCTTTGACACTACATACCATTCGTGGGAAGCCTGGAAGTACTTTAGAAAAACCTGAATCTTGAGAGAATAACTGCATTAAGTAACTGCACTGACATATGTTTAATTCTCATAGCTTACTCCAAGAGCAGTATTTAGACCCTTTGGAATGAAGTACAGTGTGTATGTGTGTGTCTTGAGGTCACCTGTTGACTTATAGCAACTCCATGAATTTCATGGGGTTTTCTTAGGCAAGGAGTATTCAGCAGTGATTGTGCTAGTACCTTGCTCTGAAATATAGCCTAGAGCACGTGGCATTCCTTAGTGGTCTCCCATCCATGTACTAACAGTGGCTGACTCTGTTTAGTTTCCAATATCAGACAGGATATGGTGCGTTTAGGGTATTCAGGCCTCCAGAAGTGCCATATCCTTAGCAAAAAGTAACACCGGACACTCGTTTAAGAGCAGGAAGAGGAAACAGTATTACCGATTTCTGTGGTTTTCAAACCCATGTAACACTCTCCTCTTTCTTTTGTTTCCTCTTAACTTGCGACATGTACTAACAGTTATATGATTGCATTACTGCAAGGACTTTGTAAAAAAATCTATATGAATTAAGGTTTTTTTCTTGCCCCTACGACTTCTACTTTCCTTTCCTACAGATGTGATCTTGATATACCTGTAAATCTTTTGAAATTCTGTTTGCTGCTCATCTGAGGCTTCTTTGAAGTACTGTCTGGATCCAATGTGGTATGAGTGTTTGGTGGTAGTGTATAAAATGTTGCAGGAGTGCTGTGGCTCAACAAGATTCAGAGCTTTAATGCATTATGAAAGCACTGATTAACAAAAACCAGGAAAGCGTATAATCCCTCTTGTGCTTCTTCTGTTTGTAAGTTGTTTTGTTAGGATTTGTTTTGATAGTATTTGTTGATGTGTGCCTTCAGGTTGTTTCCCACATATGGTGATTCCAAGGTGAACCCATCATGGAGTTTTCTTGGCAAGATTTGTTCAGAGAGAATTTGTTTTTGCCAGTATGACTTGCCCAAGGTCACCCAGTGGGTTTCCATGGCTGAGTGGGGATTTGAACCCTGGTCTCCAGAGTCAGAGTCCAACACTCAAACTGAATTGGACAAATCACGTTTTTTCAACAATTTTGCAGCCTGTTTCACAGGTCTGAATCCAACTGCTAGTCCCAACTAGAATAGACCTATTGCATTGAATCAGTGGGATTTTTGTAAGTGTTGACTTACCATTCAATCACTGCTTTAATGGTTTTGCTCCAGTTGGGACTTAGGCCATTTCTGCACTACACTGTTATAGTGCTATTGTTCCACTTTCAACATCCTTTGGAATCCTGGGACTTGCAGTTTAGAGACAGGCATTTAGAATTGTCAGCCAGAGAGCTCTTTGGCCTCAGTAAACTAGAAAACCCCAAAATTCCTCAGGATGTTGAAAGTGGAATAATAGCACTATAACAGTGTAGTGTGGAAATGGCCATAAAGTTTTATTGTTTAGACATATCACTAAAGTCTGGTGTATGTTGTAATAATTAGCTGTAACTGAGTAGGCATTTTGTTTTATTGAATGTGTTAAATTTAAAATAGTTTATAATGCAGATATTGTAAGGGGAAAAATCTGCCTCATATACCATAGCTGAATCACCTCATGACAGGTGGAAAGGAATGAAAGCACTTAAAAGATGTTTCACCACATGAATGGATGAATGAATGTCAGAACTGCAGAATAATTTGGTTTCAACTTGCACCTTTTTTTCTCTTTGTGAATCCTACACAAATTATTTGAATAAAATGTGCAAATCATTCAGATGTGCACAAATATTTATATATACACCTTTATAAATAATACTTAAAGTCTCTTAAGCATTGCACAATGATAGAACACAGAGGACCTGTGGTACTTTAAATTTTAACACTTGTTTGAGCACAAGCTTTTATGAGGTGTTTTATTCATAAAGTCTTAGGTTCAGTTTCTGATACTTTCAGTTGGCAGGATTTTAATTAATTAAAATATTATCTAGCACACTATATCATAAGATAGCAGATGAGTGTACATATAAGAACAGTGTAAAACAGTGTATAACCATCTACTTTAAGTTTCAAGATAAGATCTTGAGACATATTTTGGCTTGGCACTATAAGGCAGTTTTGGTACTAAACCTTAGGCTGAAACCAAACTGAAATGGATCCAGATGATCTGTTTCCTCCAATACTGTCCAAAGCAACCCAGCCACTACATAGTGAGCACCTTGCCCCCAAAGGGATTTTAATGATAGATTGGTAGTTCTCATTCACCTTTGGGTCTTGAGGGGCACCTTGAGAGAGAGTTTACTCTTGCTGATCATTGAGGCATTTACCACTGCTTGGACCTACCCGACCAGTCTATCTCTACTGGATCTTGTTAGCCTAGATGCACATATGTCACTCTTTCATACATTGGGATGGACAGATTCAGGCATCTAGACCAGCACATCTGGCTGCAGTATCAAAAACTCATCCCAAGGAACCTAAGAAGATGGAATATTGGACATTTCCAATATGCAATAACTTTGGCATCAAGTTTTAACTGAATATGGGCAGTTTTCTTCTTGAAGTGCCTAGCAAATTTGTTACAGCAGTTAAGTGGGATTTCCATTCCTAGTCACTCTGAAAATTATCCCAGCATGAAATGCAAAGGCTAAGAAAGAAATCTGCCTAAGACTGAGTATTAAAATAGTAATATAGAAATATATCTCAGCTAGCAAAGTAGATGTACTACTTACTACTTTAACAGAAAATTTGGTACCAGGGACAGGAATAACAGGGAAACAATAGGTATACATTCCTACACCTCAAAAAAGATTAGTAGTTCAACATGCTTTATCAAAATTTTTAATTCAAAGTTAACAATATGTTAATAATAACAATACGCACACAGGAAACAAACAACGGGGTTAGGTAAACCTTGCATATGTAAATAAAAACATTTTGAACTTTCTGGAGATGATTTGAAGGCTTCTTCCAAAATGGATCCTGAATAACTTTTTCTTTTACTTGCTTCCACTTTTCTTAAAATTTCCATTATAGTGGTCCAGGCTTACACATCTGTGTTTTTTTAACATGCTTGGGGAGCCAGTGAGGCTGTCTAATTTGTCTCCCTTTTTCTCTTTGTTTTCTTGTTCTCATATGGTCACAAGAGATTCTAGAGACAGCTATTGTTTACCTTACCTGTTGTAAACACTACAGTAGGATTAGATAGAGCAGAATCCCATTCTTTCCCAGTTCAAGGATTATTGCATTGTTTACTGCAGACATACTGTGGCAATCTGACACTGTGTTTGTCCAGGCTTCAGTCACCATCCTTTCAATGCCAGTGCTGCTGAAAAACTACCAGCTAGGGCAGAGGATAAGGAAAAATATAAAGGAATCCATGAGCATAAAAACACATTGTAAAAAAGAGCTTCTTTATCAGAGTCTTTGTTAACTGAGGTATACCTATACATTATGAATAGTCTGACTCATTAATAACACGTCTTCGTGTCTCAAAAATTTATGGCTTGAATTCTCTGTATGTGTGCATAACTTCAGAGGTGTGCATGTGTTTGCCTGCTTTGGGTTGTTGTGCAGCACTTAAAAACGTCCCTCCGAACACAGCTGTTGGACTCTCGGGGTGCTCCCTTGGCTGTTTCTTAGCTTGGGCAAAGATAGTTCTGCAGCTTGGGAGGAAAAAATGAGGTTGCTATCTTGGATCTGAGACTGCATCCCCCAATTCACAATCACAGTTAAGTTCTTCCTGGTCATCTCTTCTCCTCCTTCTCTCAGCCAGTAAACAGTTGAGGAAGCAGCTCCAAGCCCTTACAGCTGTCTTAGGAGGGCATAGAGATGTGTGCGCACAACATTAGGCTCTGCATGTTTTGATCTAGGATCATGGCCTGTATTTTGCTGTAATCCAGAACCTTCTGTTTTGTTTACAGTTTGCAGTATTTTCTGATTTACACTCTTTGTTTTTTTCGCTGATACTCACTGCTATGTGACTTGGTGGAGAAGCCATAAATCTGGATTGAATTTTCTGCAGCAAACAATGAACTAGAAACACTTAAACTGGGAAATTCTCTATTCTCATTCTGGAAGCAAGTTGCAAATAATGGTCTGTGGAGACACTGGGAAGTACAGAATCTTTAAACTGCTGGCTTTGAAACTGTTCTCATAATTGACAAAGATGTGAATTCATGGTTTAAAGAATATAGAAAATTAAAGCACTTCTGGATTTATTTTCTTACATAGAGTAGTTTGGAAATTAACTGACTGGCAGTAATTTGTGTTCCCAGGCTGCCATCTACTGGTGAGAAAATGATAAACCTAGAGCCAAATAATTTTGCAAAGGTGAGCAAAGTGCACCCTTAGGGCCTCATGCAATTCCCAGTCTCTCTCACTTTTCCAGACCAACATTTTTCTGGCAGAAAGGATGAACTGACTCTGCTGGAAGCCTCCAGGATCAGTGATTTCCTTTTTAAATTTGTACTTGGGCTCTCCTGAACTGTTTAAGTTTTTACAAAAGCTTTTTCAAAACCAGAAGTGTGTTTGTTGACGTATATTCTTTCTTTGTTTCTTTCTTTGAAGTTTTGACCATTTTGGTGGGCCCAGAGGGTCCCAGTGGCAGCAGATTTGCCCCCAGACCCACCAGTGTTGGGAAAAGCAGTTGATGGAGCAATGTCTTTTAAAAAAAAAACTACTAACAATTTAGAAAATTGGCTTAGATATGTCTAAGTAGCACCATTGTGCTTATTAAGATTGCTGGCCTTTTAAAAAATCTAATAGAGAACTGTGAAACTCTCATAGGTTTCTACATCAGTTTGAAATGCCATATCTGGAAGACATTATGATGATGTTGGTGTCATTATTGTCATTATCTCTGAAGTCCCACCAGCTGCACCACATTAATTGTATAATCCTGGTAAATGTAGTCTTATGAGGTGAAGATACTTAGTTTGGAGAAAGTATTAATGTTGTCACTATTGCTATTTGAGCAGGATGAAGTATTTGACCATTCTTTTGTAAAACTAACACATCTTTTATTGGTTCACACCTCAGCTGTATTGGTGTTCTATTTCTCTGTGGAATTTGGGACACCCTGCACTAAATATGCAAGCTCTTACGTTGTTATCTCAGCTGTATGGCAGGTGATTTTGTTAGAGATTGCTGACTGTGTTATACCTGGATATACCAGTGATACTGAATGATTATGTCAGCTTGGAAAGGATTATCTCAGTTCCATTTCATGAATTATGGTGATAAAGATTATCATGATAATGGTAGTGTACACACCTTTGTGTAGCTGTGCATGTTTGTATGTGTTTGTGGGTATAAATATTACACACATATATGTATTTATATTTATACACACACGTAACATACATACATACATACATACATACATTCATATATAAATACATACACAGTGCACCCTCTTCTGGCATGAATGTGAGGTCATGTGAAACACTGCATCCCATTATAGTTAGTGGATGTGACAGGCCTGCACTGGTGCAGGCGTGCACATGTTGCATCCATTGACTACAATGGGATGCGTCACTTTTGGGTTTTTTTTTTATGTGGGGGTTCCTGGAATAGAACACCTGCATATATGAAGGACACACTGTAGTGCTTTAGCGTCTTTATGTTCTGCTTAATGTGAATGAAGATTACCATGAAATATATAAAATAAATAACACCTAAACTTTTATCCAAGGTTTTCAAGCATTCAGTGTTTTATATAAACTTTCTACTCATACTCTTTACATTCATTACCACAACTGTCTTTGTGACTTACCTCAAATCACTGACTGAGCTCATAATCGGTACAGGAATTCAGTTGAGCTCTTTCCAGTTTATGTTTAAGTAATACATTGTATCTGTTTCACTAACATTAAATTATAGAGAAAAATAATCATGTGTAGACAAGTTTGACTCAGGAGGTGTGATTAGATATTTGACTGATCCTTTTCTTCTTTTATCATTTAAATTGCACATCCAGCAAACACATTTTTAAAACATAAACATATGGCTCATAGCAGGCTAGGTATGTAAATTTTAGTTGTATCTCTGCATTTTAATATTCATAGCGTTAGAGTGACTAGTTACCAGTTACCAGTTCACAGGGAGGAGCTGCATTATCTGGACTTCTACAATTTTTTTAGATGTGTGGATGGTAAATGTGCTTATCACTACTTAGATTGTCTCTGGCTATACTCCGTCTTTGGTATCTAATATGGTAAGTTGATGACTGCAGTGCCTCACCTGCTAGAAGTGGTGTAGGGTTTGGAGTAATTTCTTGTAACCTGCTCATGTGGTATATGGGTCAGTGCACTTAGGTTCAGCCAAGTGCACTGTATCTCATCAGACCCAACTCAGAATTAGGATCACTGGTACATATCTCTTCCTAGCAGAAGGACGCCTAGATCTGGGCATGAAGAAACTGTTGGGTGCCCAAAGTAAGAGCAAGGCATGTGTTACCATTCAGGTGGCACTGAACTGCAACTCCCGTCAGACTTAATCCACATAACCAGTGGTGAGGGATATTAAGAGCTGCAATCCAAGATTGGGTGAGCCATGCACTCCACATGTCTGTCCTAAAGGAAGCAGGACTATGCATGCAACAGCTTTGTGTCAAGCTATTGGATACACTAGTGAGGGAAGGGAGGATACACCTGCTACTTATGAATAGCTTCCCTGAAACCTTTTACACCCTCAAAGGAAAACAGAATTCTTCCATACGAGAATCTTCAAGTTTCATTTCAGAAATTATTGTCTTTACTTATTTATCTAAAATTCTTATATACTACCCAAATGGCAGTGCTCTTAGGGCACTTTAGAAATATAGAACTAAAAAAAAAAATCCAGAAAATCACAAAGCTTTCAATAAAAACAAGTCAACCAAAAAGAGTGTCAAAATGTTAAAATATTAAAATATTAGAGTGTTAAGAACCAGCTTAAACAAACAAACCAGAAAAAAAGAAGAGAAAAAGTCAGGGAAAAGAAACCAAAACAAAATATAGAACTGAGTGCCTCCAAAAAAAGGTCTAAACCTGATATCCAGATGGACCCTTAGAGGCTTTCATTGGACTGAAGAGATCACTACAGAAAATGCTTTTTCACTGATAGCCATCTGTCACACCAGGTTAGATGGCAACACCAAAAGAAGACTTTTCACAGATAACATTAACAATCAGGAAGAAATATATGGAAAGAAGGATAGCTTCAAGTAGACTGGCGCTCAGCTGTCTACTAAGCAGCTTACATTGTTGCTGTGTGCTTTCAAGGTGTTTCTGATTGATGACAAACCTAAGCAGAAAATCATGGGCTTTTCTTGCAAGATTTATTCAGAGAGGGGTTTGCCTTTGCCTTCCTCAGAGGCTGAGAGAGTATGACTTGGCTACGTTCACCCATGATTTATCTTTTGTTTTCTGAAACATTAGAAAGTCCCATCAGATTGTCTTCTAGGAGGCTGCTCCTCTGTAACAAGGAGACTGATAACGCCTTCCTTTCTCTCATTAAGTGTGATTTTCATTAACTCTTTTAAGTATGACCCATGATAATATTAAAATCAGTATTAGTCTCTCTTTTAGATCTCTCTGTGATTTAAAGAGTTGGAACAGTATATAGTTGTCAAAATTCCTTAAGCAATTAGTGACATTCTAATCTGTATTTACAATCAATTGTAAATTATACAGATGCCAAGAATCAGATTGAAAAGTTTTTTAAAAATCATGCCTGTATAGACATGAGTTCCGTTTGTTTCAATATATGGTATATACCCAAGTAATTATCCTTAATACTGTAGCCCTGTGTTATACAGATGTCAAGGATCTATACAAATATAAAAATCAGATTGTAACATTATACAGATGTCAAAAATAAAATCAAAAAGTAGAAAACCCAACATCTGTATAGAAATGAGTCACATCCATTACAATATAGACTATGATATTCTAAAGTTAATGTCCTAAAGACTTCATTCCCATACTTCCCACAGTGCATAGGGGAAAAAATAAGCTTTGATTATTTTAGTAAAAATGAAATAAGATTTACACAGCTAACATCAAATTATTTGCTGGCTTCTTAAAAGTATTTTTCTAAGAACAGATAATAAGCAACTGTTCTCATTACAACTGCTTTAAGCCATTTTAAGCGTGGGAAGGAAGGCCACTGCTGCAACTTGGGTTACAAATTTTTCTGTTGATTCTTTGTTCTCTTCGAACTAAAATGAAACTTTAAAGAAATTAATTTAATGGTAGTGTTCCAGTTGCAGGAGACTAGAGAAGTAGCCAAAGCAAAAGGAAAAACAAAAAACAAAATGCCTTGCACTGTTAATGATAGCATTGTTGTTTTCCTGCACTGTGTGGTAACCAGCTTGGATGTTAAGACCGTTGCATTCCTTGGCACAGTCTTCAACCAAGAAAGGACAATGAAATGTACATGGGAATCAGAATGAGTATAAAGTGAAATTAAAATTGGCAGAGGAAGGGCTGGCTTGAGCAGTGAATCCCAGAGAAACAGGCTTTGTAGGATGATCACTGATGATTATTTGGGAAGCACTATTCTTGAAGTGCTCAGAGAGACCAAGTGGGGAAAATCTGTGGTGAGATTTAGCCTGAGAATATCTTTGTCTAAAAGAATGCAGAGAACATAGGCATGGTATGCCATGAAAAACCCTGGTGAATGTGTTTGTGACTTTAAAAAGGATTGCATAAAAGATCCTGATGCTGCACAAGATCTGAAGAACATCTGGGCACAGCCTCTTAGAGAAGGCAACACTGGTTAGCTTCTGTTGGATAACCTTGAAATACTTTTAATTCAGCTTGACTTGATGCTCTTACACTAGCAGAATCAGGAACCACCAGATCTATCGCTGAAATTGCATCTGAATGGATTTGACCACAAAACCTTGTCAAGGTAATGGACACAAAATATTGACTGAGATAGCCTCTTATGCAGCTAAGCTATAATTTATAATATGCAATGAGGTGTTGGGGCTTTAAGCTTAATACTGAAACTGTGGTTTTGGCGCTGTTGATTTCTGTTTGTCTGGCAGAGCAATCTATGGCCAGAAATCTGTTGGTGCTATACAAATTTTTTTCAGGAGTTGTGCAGGCATGCAGGGAGAAGGCAGAAAACATATGTCAGTTCAAAGCAGCGCATTTCTCCATTGCCTTTTTTCTTTTATAGCCTCCGTGCCTGTCTAACGCTGGTGTAGTTAAACCTTCATGGTGTACCAACAGGACATTGGCCTATATCTGAAAAAATTGTCTTAACCAATAACAGATACAGTATTTACAGTGGGGTTCTACTTATAGCAAGTCTTGTGTAACTGTAATTAAGCAAATGCTGATTTATTTGGGTTGCTATTGTTACTAGTTACTGTGACAAATAGAATTTCAGGGATCACGGTCACCTATAGTTGGATCCTATCAGTTCTAGCCACGTAGGAAGTCGGGAGGAACAACGGGAGTAATAGCTAATTAACATCTGGAGGACCACAAACTCCATACTTTTCTCATAAAATATCAAGAAGTTGGACCGTAGCAGACTTCAGATGAGTGCCGTATTCTTTGCTGTGTGTATCTGCTGTGGAGCAGTGATTCTCAGCATTTGGGCCTCCGCATCTTTCAATCTCCGAGCATCCCTGAGCATTGGCCATGTGGGCTGAGGTTTCTAGGCAGTGAAATCCAAATTTAATTAAGTAATTAACTAATAAATTTAAAAATAAATTATAAAAAAATGGAAGTTTGAAGATTGAGAATCTTCGCTTTAGACTAAACCAGGGGTTTCCAAATGGTGTGTCGTGACATGTTAGTGTGTCGCCTGAGGTGTGTTGGTGTGTCACCTCCCCAGGCTGAAAAAGACCCCTCCACCCAACCTGGCCTGCTGCTGCTGTCATCAGGGTCTTTCCTCGGTGAGGGCGATGGCAGTGTCCCAGGATCAGGTGAGGAGGCTACCTTTCCCACCGCTGCCCTCACTGGGGTCTTTCCTTGCTGAAATGTGGAAGCTTAAAAATGCTTGATGACAAAACGTGAGTGTCTTCATCTAATACTCCACCAAATATTGAAAAGCTGTGTTCATCCTATCAACCCCATACATCTCATTAAAATGATAATTATTGGTTTTATTCATTTTTTTTAATTCTTGCACATACTTACATGTTTTTACTCATAAATGACAATGATCTTGGAAATGTATGTTATTATTTATAAATATTTTTAAAAATATGTGAAAGATTTTCATGAGATATGTTGTGTTCCCATACACGTCATTATTACAATTTATGTATGTGTCTGTATCTCTTACAAGGGGTTTGCTAGTAAAACTGAATTACTGTATTGCGAAATGATGCATGTCTAAAAAGTGTGTCACCAATCTGAAAAATTTGGAAAGCTCTGGACTAGAGTAACTGTTGTAAATGGAAAGAACGGGGAAAAATCTGTGCTTTCACTTCAAATATGAAAACATCTAAGCCTGGCACTGGAAAGGTGGCTAGGTGTTAATCTGATCTGATCATAGGCTTTAATTCTATGGTTTTATTTTAAGGCTAATAGGTAATTACATAGATATTCAAGATTAATTGTTTAAAAAAATCTTTTCCATCTACTTGACTTCTTACTGTTCTTTTTCTCTAGCTTTAGAAGCTTTCATCAGGGATTTTCTTTTATTAATACAAAGCACTGGGTATATTTCTGATGCTTCATGCACAAAGGAGGAAATATTTTGAAAAGGTTATACAGTCCAGCAATGAAGGAAGTATTCCATTTCCCATTCAACTATTGTACATCTGTGAATGGGAAACATTAGAACTCTGCATGTATATTCTGATTATTTCTTTCACTATTTTAGGTAGAAATCAAAAGGAAATGACATTCAGAGGTTCCTGCCCAATTTTAGATGACAGCATGATGTGAGTTCAAAGAGATTATAGAAATACACATAGACAGACTTAATTTAGGATCTGAATCCCCTCGATTCAGGTCAAGTATCCTTCAATTTTCTTTAGGAAAAAAAGAAGATTTTCAAATAATTATTTTCAGGAATACAGAGAACTAGATCTCTCTCGCTCACACACACACACACGACCTGCATACTTAACAACGGAGGCTGATTGCCACATGCTTATTTCAGCATTTGGCGGTGACTTTAATATCATGCCTCATATTTCAGGTTCAAATCCTGGCACCTCTAGATAAAGGGATCTCCATTGTCAGAATGGGGAAAGACTTTTTGCCTAAGACTACTGCCTTTCTGTGTGCAAACTAGTGAGATAAGGCAAGGGTTAACTATAGGCAGTGTGTGGAAGGCCTCTCCACTCGTTTTTGCAATCTCTGGGTGAACCAAAATACATGAACTAATGGCCTAACTCAGTATAAGTCAGCTTTATAACTTATATTGTAGTGTGCTTGGAATGATGAAACTTCACCAAGGATAGTGTGTGAAGCAGTGACAGTTATGTTGAAATTATTTTGAAAGATGGGGAAGAACCTGTTGTAAAGCATGGAATTCAAGATTGCAGGATCTGCTTTGATTTCTTCCAAAATCACAGAATCCATCAACTGGAGCTTTAATTCAACTGTTGGTCTTGAACTGAGTAGATCTACTGAATCAGTGGGGACTTAAAAGATCAACACATGTATGTTCCATTGATCTAAGAGTCCACTCTAGTTGGCACTAAGAATTAGATTTTGATGACTCAATTTAGGAATTCCAGTAACAAAAATAAACAGAGTTCAACATATTCTGTAGGCAAAACAAAAAAGCAACTTTTGGTCACGAATTCCACTCTTTTGCTACGTTTTTGTGCTACAGTTTAGGGAAATAGGGGACTCAGTCTGTTGCTATTGTCATTAAGTAGCTGGCAGGCAAACATGCCTGCTCCTCTACTAGAAATCCCATTAGACCAGTGGTTCTCAACCTGTGGGTCCCCAGATGTTTGTGGACTTCAGCTCCCAGAAGCCCTGAGCATTGACCATAGTGGCGGGGGCTTCTGGGAGCTGAAGTCCACAAACATCTGGGGACCCACAGGTTGAGAACCACTGCATTAGACCCAGGTCTACATTCAGTCAGTAACTTTATTTGTATACCACTTTTCCAGGAACAAAATGCTTAAAGTGGTTTTGCAACAAATCCAAACAGAATAATAACAACAATATACTTCTATTAAAGAAAAATAATCAAAACAGTTTAATTAGAAATACATAATAACAGATCAATTAAAAACTATTGATAATAAATAATTTCTTTACCAGTAAAACGTACACAAGCATCCTTATGACACACTTGGAGAAGAAAGCTGGATTCTTTCTAAATAGGTAGCCCTTGTATTATGTTACAATTGATAGACTTGGCTGTGGATGGAGACCAGAATTTATGAACTTGATTCTGCTGGGGGTGATAGGTAAATTTGGGGAATGCACTTGATGAGGAGCTGCTTGAAAGAGCCAGTGTGAACATTGGACAGTGACTCTGGAGACTAGGAATCAAATCCCTGCCCAGCCATGGAAAACCACTGGATAACTTTGGGTTAGTCATACTTTCTGTCTCAGAGGAAGGCAAAGACAAACCCAGTCTGAACAAATGTTGCCAAGAAAACCCTGTGACAGGTTTGCTTTAAGGTGGCTGTAAGTTGAAAACAACTTCAAGGCACACAACAACAGAAACAACAACTTCAAACGGAATGTGGAAGGGGGATGTGAAATGTATTTTTGTGGATATGAAATAGGCTATATGATTGTATCTTCTGTTGACAAAGAAGGTGTGGAGAATGTTCAGTTTCTGTAAAGAAAGACAGGAAGTTCAGGCTTCTGCAAGAGTATTGTCATTTGCCCTCTTGGTTTATACCCCTAATCATGATTGTGGATGCTGGGGGTTGGCGGGAGGCCTAGAGATGGATAAGCTATAGATGTTCAGTAGCAACAAAAATACATATTTATATATTTACTAGCATATTTACCCAGTGTTGCCTGGGATTTTATTTTCTCATTGGTAACACTTGTTAGAAATAGCTTAGGAATTACCTTACTTTACCTTAGGGATTAGATGCAGTTGAAATACACAGATTTGAGATCCTATGTCTCCGATTCCCCAATCTGTCTTGTCCGGTACATGTAACTTTCTCCCATATTCCCCAATCCAATCTGTATTCAGAGTTGTTAACATACAGAGGTTGGGTTCCTGAGGATACTGGCCTCCTCCTTGCTGCTCAGCCTTGTCTCCATAGCGACTGGTCTGAGCTCTCTGGCTGAGAATTCTAAAGGCCTCTCTCTAAGCTGCCAACTCCAGGATTCCATAGAATCTTCACAGCCAGCCAATCATATGAGGTCTGCACCTGCCTGAAACAGACAAACAGCTCACTCACAAACTTTGATTTTTATATATTAGATTTAATCCATTTATATGCACCTTCTTTGCAATAAGGGACTCGAGGCACCTTCCAAATTATTGACATCCATACTTCACATACTCAGAGGCAATTTCAACTTACATGCTGCAGGATTCTGAAAATACCAGGGTTTATCACAGGGTAGCCTTAGCAGAGGTAAAGGCATAGACAGTGGACAGTTCTGAGTGGATTAGACTTCTTTCTCTCTCTCTGTTTACCACAAACAATAGATGTGCATTTACCACAAATAATGTCTGCATGTGCACACACAAATACACACCTTGTTTCATGAGAAAGAGGGAACAAGTAGCTTGAAACCGGGACATCAGCAATAAATATATGGCAAACCACTGAAACTGGAGAAAAATATCCTGTGGATCTAAGGGACAAGAGGATTACAGTGTTAGCATCAATGGAGCGAGATGGACATTTGAAGGAAATGAGGCTATGGGTTAGAGAACTCAAAGGCATGATTTCTTTTGTGATGGGCTGTGTGAAAAATTAATTGGCTTTTATCAGTCAAAACTCAAGTTACCAAGCTACTGTTGGTTTGTAGAAGAATTGTATAATGGTCAAAAACAGTACCCATAAAAAATTCATTGGTTTGTGAATTAGTTTATGCCGTTCATACATTCTGATAACATGTGGAAAAATCATAGTACGATAAGGCCATCATAAACTGCTGTTGATTTGAAGGCATCTAACAACAACAAATGATAATCCTTTTTATTCAGCATAAGTTTTATTTGATATCAGTGCTTGCATGAAGCCTATATTGGAGATATCTAGAGAGAACTGTGGAGTAAATCCTGTATTTCAGAAAAATCAAAAGTTTTGTGGAAATCATGGCTCAGCTGCTGATGAGCTTCTACTGTAAATGCAAGAACAAAAACTTGACACTAAATTGGTGAGAAGTTTTCTGGCTGACAGCCAAAGTAACTCTTCCATATTACAAGATACCTTTCTACAAATGATAGTGTGTGTTAACTTCCTAGTTTTTCTTTATGAACTGTTCTGTCTTTCCTTTGTTGTCAGTATGGAATGTTACTCTTTTTTCAATTTACTAGGGATGGGACGAATCCAGAATTTTCTGAATCCAGATCTGAATCCCTGGAAGATTCTGGGAATCCATGAATCTCACGAATCTCGAATCTTTCGAATCCTTTTTTTAAAAAGGGTTTAAAAAGCAAGGGAAACAAGGATAATCTTGAGCAAGACACACTCTCTCAGCCTTAGCAAAAACCTAAGCAAAGGCAAACCTCCCTCTGAAGAAATGTGGCTAGGGCAATTGTCTTAGTTTTGCCTAAGGATCTCCCCAGATTGAAAATGACATGAAGGTCCTTTCTGCACGGGCAGGAAAATGTGGATTAATCCCACATTTTCCTGTCTGTGTAAACAGGGCCACATACTACAGTACAGAGCTAATCCAGGTCAAAACTGGATTTTCTTTGCATAGCTCCTTTTGGCGTCCTGGGGTTTGTAGTTTGATGATGCACCAGCACACTTTGGCAGAGAAGCCTGTGACACCTTGTAAAACTAGAAACCCCAGAATTGTGTCTGAAAGAGCTTTGCAAGGGAGCTGTGCAAAGGAATGTTTCAGCTGTTGTTGAAATCTCAAGCCTGTAGCTTCCAGTCAAGTGCTGAACTTAAATATTAAATGTTCAATTTAAATATCTTAGAATACCAGCCCAGATGTAATTTCTGAAATTGTTAGCAAAGGCCATAATTACTCCAAGGGAGAAATTCATCTACTTGCCATCTCCCCTTATGTGTCTAGTCTCCCAGGTTTTCAGGCATCCCGGTCTCCAACAAACTATTTGGGTGGCAGATTCAAAGTATTCAGTTCACCTATTTTGGCACAGGGATTCGGATTCATGAGTCTCGAATCGCTGCCAAGGATTCAAGGATTTGGTTGACCCATCCCTACAATTTACAGTGGGCCCTCCATATTTGCTGGGGCTGGGGCACAGGACCCCCACCAAAGTGGAAGAACTTCAAATGTCAAAGTGTTTGTGTGTGTGTGTGTGTGAGTCTGTGTCTGTGGGAAGGGGGCCAAGGCATGTGGGAAGAGCAGGCACCCAGGATCCTTACTTCGGTATGGGGGATATTGGGAGAGGGTTCATAGTGCTGAGAAATTGGAGTGTGAGCAGCGGCTGGTAAAGGAGGAGGAGGACCAGAGGTGAGTTTTTAAAGGGCTGCCTGGCCTGATTGGAGCCACCGAGAGTGAAGGTTCCCCCAGAAAAGAAGTGCTTGAGGTGGCTGGGGGCAGGATTGGAGAAATTTGTAAATAATCAAATCCATGAAAGTTAAACCTGCAAATGTGGAGGGCCAACTTGATATGGCTGCTTAGTCATGAAAACAAGCCTTGGCAGGCATGTCTCAATAGAAGCTGGCCAGACAGGGGCTTCAAGAAAGTAGCTCTAGCAACACTAGCAACCAAAAGATATTATATTATTATTGTCTTTTTCTGCATAACAGACTTTGTGATGGTCAGGAAAAAAAAATGGAGGAAGCAATGGAAAATCACAGAGGGCTACAGATGTAAACGATGTCATCTGGCTTGCCTAAGCCCACCTAGTAAATTCATGGCCAAGTCGAGATTAAACTGGCGGTTCTTAATTTTTAGCTTGTTAATTTCTTTGCCAGTAATTCATGGTAAAACACTTAAAATTAACAAATAAAAATCAAATGAATATACATATTTATCCAGCAAACCTGGGACAGAGTGTACTTTAGCTCTGCTACTGTAATTTGGGTAGCAGCGTATTATAATCTCTTCAATTGTTCACCAGGTTTTATTGCTTAAGATAGGGCAACAGTGAATAGGACATGAGAAAAGGACATGTGACGTGTCCTTTCCTTAGTTTAAGGGTACAAGGTCATGGGAGTGAGCACTTTGCCTGGCTGGCAGCATTGAGAGTCATGCTTGTTCTTCCGACTCATTTGTAAAATTAAAATTAAAATGACAGAAGAATGGCTTTAGTCAGTTCTTTGATGTCTCAGTGTTTGTGCAGGGCTTCTAGGTCTGCGTATGATGATAAGGTAAGTTTCTTTGAACTGATTGTTTAGTTTGTATGTTGCTTGCTCACGTATATGATTTTAAAGGCCAGTTCTTAGCCAGTGAAAATCAACAATCTCTCTCCCTTTTTACCGTTTGCATACTAGTGTAGGTTTATAGGAAGCAAATTATTACTGTTTCTGTGCTACAGATCAGAAATGCAAGGCATGTGTGACTCTTTCATAGAATAAAATAGGAACAGTACAAGAATGATTGTATTCAACTTTTCATTGAGTGGGCAGGGGAGCTCCATGTGTACTAAAAAGTTGCATGACTTAGCATAGCATAATGCAAGAGAGAGAGCAGTGCATTGGATCTAGTGGGACTTACTTTTGAGTAAAAATACTTGCAATCTTATACATATTTACCAGGAGGTTAGACCCTTTGGACAGATCAACTAAATACGAACGTCTCTGTGCATTTATAACATGAAGGTATAGCTACGCATTTTTTCTTGCTGGAGGCTCAATAAGTTTATAGTATAAACCGGTTGAGGCATGAAGAGGATTAAGTCTAACTGTATTCAGTAGGATGTACCTCATTGGAAGTGTACTTAGTGTTGCAGCT
Organism: Iguana delicatissima; assembly: GCA_948472985.1. Lineage (NCBI taxonomy): Eukaryota > Metazoa > Chordata > Lepidosauria > Squamata > Iguanidae > Iguana > Iguana delicatissima. The sequence goes on from CAOKZL010000757.1 coordinate 322,234, forward strand.
TTGGTGGACGCTGTTTTTGATTTACATTTTGTTTCCGTTTTCCTTTTCTTGCTATATTAAATATGTAGATCATACAAATTTCTTCTAGTCTTTTTTTTTCTAATAATGAAGTATATGACATTAGGAATAGAGATGCAAACTACCACTCATTTTGTTCATGCACTGAAGAAAGAAAATTGTTAAAGGTGTTCTGCCCACTGGGCTGGCTTAAAATAATTTTTGCACATTTTTCATTGATTTTTCACATTCAGATTTGTATGTGAAAAGTTCATGAAGCATGCACAAGCTAAAGAAACCCAATAAATAAATGAACAAATAATTTGGAATTCTCATAGGCATCCGAGGAGTTTCTCAATCCCAATTTATATTTCATGGTTTCTCCTTATGGACTTGTTTGCATGTGAACACCTTCATACTCCCTTATCTTATTAGTTCCTTTTACTGCACTGAAGGTTTGACCCATTCTCCATTGGCTAATATAATCTCTCAAGTGTTATCAAAGTTCTGTTAATAGCTTTTCATTTGGAGGTGGTTCATTCCCACACAGCAAGTCATCACTTATGCTTCATACACTAACACAAACATGTGCATTTGAAGGATGTGTGTCCTTTCTGCTTTTCTCTCTGTTCTTATCAGAGTTTCAAGATAATATGAGGGACATGACTCCTGTCCTTTTAATAGTTGTATTTTAGAGGGAATTTCAGCAGATGTTGGTTGCTGAAATTCCTTCTTCTGCACAACAGTTCAAGAGACATGAGTTCTACCCTTTATTTCACCTGGCAACCCTATTTTTATGCTTCTGTTGTTGAAGTGCATTCACCAGATACACAAATGACTGTGTGGTGGCAGATATTATAGAGATCAGCGATAGTCCATATCCCTGCATGTAGAATATCCCTGGTTCAGTTGCTGGCATCTTATGGTTTGGCTGGGAAAGACTTCTGTCAAAAAGCCTGAAGAATTGTGGCCGGTCAGCGTAGACCTGGTCGGACTCAATCTGAGGCAACTGCCTCCTATCATAAATAATTGTAATTTTGTTTTCATTATTGTTTGCTTACACCCTTGGTGTGACATAAAGTTCAGAGCTTGGAAATAATGAGTTACTTGTAATAAGCAGCTAGTTAAGTTTTGGGGAACAAGCTGCAATGGCACCACTTTTTCATGGAATCGTAGAGTTGGAAGAGACCCCAGGGGCCATCAAGTCCAACCCCCTGCTATGCAGGAACACCCATCAAAGCATTCCTAACAGATGGCCATCCAGCCTCTGCTTAAAAACCTCCAAAGAAGGAGACTCTACCACACTCTGAGGCAACATGTTCCACTGCTGGACAGCTCTGACCGTCAGGAAGTTCTTCCTGAGGTTCAGGTGGAATCTCCTTTCCTGCAGCTTGAATCCATTGCTCCTCCTCCTAGTCTCTGGAGCAGCAGAAAACAAGCCCACTCCCTCCTCTACATGACATCCCTTCAAATATTTAAACATAACTATCATGTCCCCTCTTAACCTTCTCTTCTGCAGACTAAACATATCCAGCTCCCTAAGCCGTTCCTCATAGAGCATGGCTTCCAGACCCTTCATCATTTTGGTCGCCCTCCTCTGGACACGTTCCAGCTTGTCGATATCCTTCTTGAATTGAGGTGCCCAGAACTGGACACAGTATTCCAAATGAGGCCTAACCAAAGCAGAATAGAGTGGTACCATTACCTCCCTCAATCTAGACACTATACTCCTATTGGTGCAACCAAGAATCACATTGGCTTTCTTGGCTGCCTCATCACACTGCTGACTCATGTTCAGCTTGTGATCTACCAAGACTCCTAGATCCCTTTCACATGTACTGTTATCCAGCCACGTGTCCCCCATCCTATATTTGTGCATTCCATGTTTTCTGCCTAAGTGTAGGACTTTACATTTCTCTGTGTAATGGCAAAGTCTGTAATTCACTACTTTTCATTGTAACAAAATAGAAGGTTTGCCTATTTCTCATTACTGGGTGTGTTCAGAATTAATCTGCACAAAGTGAAAAGGAGAAGGAAGGCTCAAGTGGCTAGCTATCTTGTTCTGGTATGTGGTGTGCAGTGTGGTGCTGCTAATGGGGAGCAAAGAAGCCAATAAAGAGGGAGGGTGGGGAAGAGGAGAGAGAATGGAGGAGGAGTCACACTGAAAGCTGGAGCTGCACTGAAGACTTGGATTAGTTGGAATTTTACAGCGAATAAATAAAAGATAAGCCTTTCCTTTTTGCCTTCCTCCCTTTTGTCAGAAATAAAGAGGCTGCTGCCATTTCCACATAGAGAAAAGTTAGTGGGAGTACATGGGGAGGTTTTTTGTTTGTTTGTTTGGAGAGGAATAAGGTAGGGCTGTCTTGCAGGCTGAGTATTGGATACAACAGCAAAGGTGTACTGATTGTAAGCCTGTACTGATTGGGTTGGTGTGAGCTATAAGAATGAGTTTCGAGGAGGAGGAGGAGATGTTTTTGTGTATGCCTGTGGCTTGCTAAGACATTAGCTGTTGTTTTGGGAGAAAAGAGATAGGGAAAGAAGAGGGATTGAGTGAGGGACTGCTTCTGTATGAAGTGAATATGGCAGCCACATGCTCTGCTGTATATACTGTACCTGTGCAAGTGGATGATGGTGTTGATGAGTCTAGTCAGGATTGTCCATTCAGGATCAGAGATAAACAGAATCAGAGAACATCTTTTCTTTTCCCTTTTTCAGTAGCAAAATAATAATAACCGTAACCATGTTAGTAACAAATAGTCTAGTGAGTTATTTTTTGGACTGCAATAAGAAGTTGGGTGATCAGTGTAATGACTAACGTTGTCGTTGTGTGCCTTCAGCTTGTTTCCAACTTTATGGCAAACCTGAGGTGAACCTTTCATGAGGTTTTCTTGGCAGGCTTTGTTCAGAGGAGATTTACGTTTGTCTTCTGAGGCTGAAGGAGCGTGACTTGCCCAAGGTCACCCAGTAGTTTTCCATGGCCAAGTGCAGATTTGAACTCTAGTCTTCAGAGTCCTAGGCCAATGCTCAAACTACTCTTCCTTCTAAAAACTAGTGTTCCAATCTCTGATAAAGAGAGGACTCTTTTTCATTTGAAATCTGGTACTTGTGGCTCGAGTTCACAATCTGATGTGTGTCACATAGAAATGATAGGCTCAGTGGAATAGTCCTGCTGGATTACAGAAGAATTTTTGAGTGAGGGCCTGGATGAGGTTTTAACATTTAACATGGGAAGGAGGAGAACATGAATGGTACAAGGAGTGAGAGTTTGCTGTTTTCCTGTCTTGTTTCACTGTAATAATAGCAATATGAAACAATGAATTTTTAAACAGTAGTTACCTCAAGTGCTGGAATGCTTCCCTGCTTTAACTTTTATTCCTTTCTGTCAAATTGCTAGAAGACTGGCCCTAAAAGTCTGAACACACCCTTTCTGTTTGTCATGAAGTGGCTTATGGCTTGATGCCAGAAATGCTTCAACATTCATTTGCGGTGGGGGTTTTTTACATATACATCCTTGTGAAAACAAACAATGGAGCCATGAGGGTTCTCTCTCTTTCCGAACAAAAGCCTATGTCAAGAAAGGCTGTTCTAGTTATGGATAAGTAGACAGCATGGCAGCCTTGTTCTCATGCTTTTGAGAACCCCTCTGTTGCTCTCCATTGTACTATTTCTGTTTCCTTATTGGGTAGGGCTGCAAAGCTATCAGATAGAATAAGAAAACATGGCTTTCTTGACTGAAACATCATTTTCAGCAAATTCTTGTTAAAGAAAGACAAGAAAATGGTTTAGCAGTTACAATCCTATGCCTGTCAGTTAGAAGCAAGTCCCATTGTGTTTACTTGCTAGTACTTGTATTGGGTATTGGAGTCTAAGATTCAGTGAGCCTGCTAGGACAATAAGTTTGTTTTTAACATTACAGTTGAGCATTCCTTACCCGGAAAGCTGAAAACCTCCAAAACCTGAAATTTTTTGCGACCAGCCACCTGCTTCTGCCTTCGAGGGAGCAGCTGTAGTGCTCCTGCTTGTTCATCTCTTACATCTTCAGTTTCTCTCCAGCTTCACATCTCATATACAACACAGGTAGCAAACAAATGAGACGCAAGACTAGAGAGAAGCAAGGATCTGTGAAATAGCAGGCATTCAGACATAGTGCTTGGCATGAATCCATGCCTTCTACATTTCACAGATCCTTGCATCTCTCTCCAGTCTCACATCTCATTCGTTCTCCATTTATGTTGTTAATGAGGTGCAGGGCTGAAGAGATACTGAGGATCTGAGAAAATGAGAATATAAGGGACTTATACCTGTATTTGAAAATTAAAAATACAGTACTGATCTCCCAGGAGCTTGCTAGCTGCCCATTTCTAGCTTCAAGGTGGTGGCTATGACTCTCTTGTTCTTTCATTTTCAGGCTCCTCAAAGATCTCCTTTACAGTACTGTATTTTATGTAGATGCAAATACAGGTATTCCAAAATAAAATAAAAAATCCAAAATTCAAAATACTCCTGGTCCCAAGCAGTTTGGATAAGAGATACTCAATCTGTAATTCTAACTGTGTATGTATCTTGGCTTTCTTCCAGAGCAGTTTCACAAAAGAAGTATGTAACAATGACCATCTGCACAAAGTGATGCAATTCACCATAGCTTCCCTGCTATTGAGTATAATGCCAGTTTAGCCCATGGGCATACTGTCTGTATTTGAATGTTTATCTTTATAAAGGTAGTAGAGCAAAGGTCAGTTGTTGTGGGTGGAACAAAATGGTATTTATCACCCACTCTAAAAAGGATTAACAAATTGACTTTGTGGTATATGCCTCAAATTCTCAGCTCTTCAGCATATTGTAAGCCCTATAGAAATCAATACGTTACAAGCAATAGTATTCTAAGTATTACGCTAGAAATTATTTGTAATTTGAACAGTTATTTATATATGAGAAATAAATAATAGTAATACTCAGGGAGAGTGTATTTGAGGGTCTTGCTATTGTATTTTAATCTGGTTGTCTAAATGTATAGTGCTATTAGATCATTACTATTATTTCTCCCTTAACCTTTCTCCAGTGATACAGATACATTTTGCTTGTAAGAGATTAAGAGAGTTAAAATTACCAAGAGCTGAATCCCCTTTCTTTTTAACATGTCAAAGCATCTTGCATGATCAATCCTCTGTATTCTGTAGTAAGTTACACTACCTGCCTATCCAGTAAAGACCAGAATTTTGAAAAATGGCTAGGATATGATTATTTTGAAGATTGTTTTATGTGTTGATCACTTGATGGTGCAGTGGTTTTTAAAATACCTACTATTACTACTGCTGCTGTAGTTGTTATCAAACAACACAGCAAATAAACTGAATGAATTAAATTAAGATTCCTTCCCCCTTTAAAAATATTTTGCTTACTTTGTTAACATCAGTTAGTAATAAAGAGCATCTGTTGATTGTAGCATTCAGGTTTCTCTCACTTACAATGACTCATCATGAACCGTGACATTCCTCTTAGCTGTGGTTTTAATTTGCTCCCAAACTCCTCCTTGCTTTATTTATCTTGCTGTTTTATACGGGTAACAATTTAATTTTTGAGTGTTTGATAGATATTTAACTCCTTCCCTCCATGCAGGAAAACGAAATGTGAAGGATGTAGTTTTAACTTTTTAAAATACTGTTGGCTTATTTGACTTGTTCACATTTAAAAAAAGGTTGTTACTGATGATCACTGGAAGAAGCCCCCGGTACAAGATGAAGAAAGAACAGATGCTCAGAAGGTCACAACTAGAAGATGGGGTTCTGGAAAGAGATCGGGCCTCGGCCCCTGTCGGATTATGGCCAGTTGTCAATTAGGAGTTTCTCAATACCGGAAGATTCTGTTGCTGTGGACTCTCAGCAGGTGGACTGTGTGGATGATGACAGCAAGTGCAGATCACCTCCAGATCAACCAGTGACCTGTATAGTAGCCAACCAAAGAGGGCACAAAAGAAGACCCATCTCTGTCATTGGTGGGCTCAGTTTCTATGGGAACAACCAAACAGAAGAAATAACAGATCTCCTTACACAAGTAAGACATAAAATGCACTCTCTGTGAAACTCGAATCAAAAGACCATCCTCCTTCCTTGCCTGTAACCTTCAAGTTAGAAAATAGTGGATGCTCCTTTTCCTTCCTTCTGCTTCTCCCGAATCATCATCAAATAGTATTCTTCTAAAAGCATGAAATGAGATTAACTAATACTAGTCTATGTATGATTCCTCCTTTGTACTGTACACTAACTTTATCTTTCCCTGGGTGTTAATGTTTTGAAATTTAAACTGTTTTAATGTTGTATCTGTATGCTTTTGAGTTGCCAGTCTAATAAAAGATACAAACTATTGTTGATATAGATAGCAGTATTAACACAACAGAAATGTTTCTTAGACCTTTGGAAAGTTTTCATAGCACTGAAATACTTAACAGGAGGCACCTTTTTTAGCATTTACACAAAAAACTTATAATAGTGGACAGCAGATTTGAAAAGAGACTGTTAATTAGCTGATGATACAAGACTGAGCCTGGTCAGACTTAGTAAACATCAAAACATTGGCTCTGAAGTTCATGCTGAATGGTTATAAGCTTGTTTTGAGCACAACTACCACTATATGAATGATTATCTTGGTGTGCCTTGTCTTTTTTTTTTTTTTAAATTTTCTATGGAATTGTTCTGCTCATATTTCTAGCAGGAATCTTTTTAATGTGTGCGTGCTTTTTAAAAAACTGTTCTCAAATAAAAAGGCTTGATATTTACCTCACAAAAATCAGCAGAGATTTTGCTTTGGCAAGATTGCTGCATGAGATCCTGAAATTTACACTCTACTATCAACTCTTTTGGTTTATTAGGCTTTTAGATTCCAGTTATCATCAGTTTATACTTAAAAATGAGCCCGAAATGGAGAGATCTCTAGACTCATTCCATCAATGTTATTTTGTTATTTTATGGCTTTGATCTCTCCAGCAAGATGTGAAGTTGTCTTTTCTCCTGAATCCAGATTTTCTGCAATGCACAATATTAAAAAAGGATGGGATACCCTGCACATTTGATCCCCTTTCCTCATTCTCTATAGTCATAAGTTGGCATCCCCTAAGTCTGCTGTTTGTATTGGCAATTTTAAAATTCTGTCCTTATTGAATGTAAGTATGCTTTCCTTGAAATCTAGAGACATATTAAAATATACCAAACTGTTCTGATGGTAGGTACATTCTTGCTGCTCCTACTATTACTACTTTAAAAATGGTGGTGGGTGGGTAGCTGGGTGTGAATAAATTCCCAAGAGTTGGATTTCATTCAGCAGCTTATTAACTTATTAATTACTTTGAAAGGAAGTGAACTGAAAATCTTGTGGTAAAGTGAGGTCAAATTAATGTACAATTGACAAGGCAGACCTGCTTTTGTGTGCCAAGAAGATCTACTGAAAAACAAGATTATTATATGTTTTTAGAACTGAACTTTGCCTTCAGCTTTCACTTTAGATCCTGGGATTTGAGAGACCAATATTCTAAAAGTCATTGTGTAGCAGGTTTTTCAAGAATAAGCATAAAACAATTCAGGAAGAATACATTCATAAAGTCCACTTTTTCTTAACAGAAAAGTGGTGATTGGTGGGATATGGGGACTACAGAAAATACACTGATGCCTGGGCAGTATTTTTTTTTAGTTTTATAAGAGTTTGTAAAGACTGACTGTTGCTGGGATTTGCTTTTTCTTTTCTAAGTCCAAAAACCCAGTCAAATACTAACACTTTTTTTATTTGCTTGACAATTTAATGCAGAGGAAACTCTGTAATGTCAGACACTTGTGTTGTACTAAAGAATCAGACAAAAGTTTCAAGAAAGGAGTCATTTCAATTTTAATAAATGCTAAAGTCTTTTTAAAAAATAAATAAAAAGTGGTTGAAAAACAGTGACTACCTGCAGTGGTGGTAAAGTTTTAAGAGTTTTATGTGTTACGTTATTAATGAAAAACTTGACTATGAGCAATACCAGTTAGAAATACAGTAGAGTCTTGGTTATCCAACCTAAACAGGTGGGCAGAGGGTCGGATAACCGAAATGTTGGATTAGCCGGAGGCCCGTGGCGGCCGCCATTTTGGGGGCGTGTCTGGGGGCATGTCGGGGCATGTCTGGGGGCGTGGAAATGCCTACAGCCACACCCCCAGGCAGCCGCGACGTCAGTTAATCTGAAAGGTCAGATAACCGCATGTCGGATAACCGAGACTCTACTGTAACATAAATGAAGCACAAGATGTCATTTTATTATATTTTATTACAGTGTCATTTTAATATAAAATATAAAGAGATAATGAGTCAAACTCTTTGTGAAAGATGGTTGATTTTATGCATTCTATGGCAGCTAAAGATCCTTTTTTGGGGAGAGGGATTGGATGGGTTTTTTAAAAAAACCTTTGGAGAATTTACCTGAGGTTTCCTGTCTCGCTTTTTCTATAAATCTTGGCTTTCCTTGCGCCTGTAAACATTTGTCTTCCTCTGATCTTGAACTGTGTAAGGATTTGCTCTCAGAAAATGAGTACAGGAAGCCCCACCTTTTGATACCCCATTTTCTGATGTCTCCTCTTTCAGTGCTTCCAAATTAAGGACAAATTCCATTAATTCAACATGGGGTGCCTTGCTTGGGACTGCTCCCATGTGCACATGGTCTCAAGTCTTGCCTACAGGAAGAGCAGATCCGCTGGTCGAATTAATAGAACTTGCCTGTATTCCAAGCATCAAAACAGTGGGCTTCCATCAGTTCTTGCCTATGGAGGTTCACTTGGGACCATGCATGTGCTGCTTGCAAAATGAGTTCAGAGGGGAGAGGAAGTGGTGCCAAGCCAACTGAAAGAATTTGAAGTTAAGGAGTTCCACTTTTCGACCATTTCCACTTTCTGGAAGTGCTGTGGTCCCTAACCTGTCTGATAAGTGATAAGCCTATAGTATATAGGATGATGTGGGTTATGTGGAGCCTTAATATTGATTTACTGTACTACACTGCAGGAAACACTGTTGTCTAAATAAATAACTTCACTTCTTGCATGGCTTGGTGTTAGGGTTCCACGTAGGATTTGTGGTAACAAGCTTGCTTTTGTCATCTTTTTTTTAGCCGGTTGCACGCCCTCCAGTACCAGCACATCAGGTTCCTCCTTACAAAGCTGTCTCAGCCAGATTCCGTCCCTTCACCTTTTCGCAAAGCACACCCATCGGTCTGGACAGAGTTGGATGCAAGCGACAAATGAGAGCATCTCATGGTGAGTTTCACAATGAGCTAATGCAAAATAAATAAATAAACTTGCAGGCTATCTAGAAGCTGCCGGAATCTGTTGTAGTGTTTGTGCTTTGGTTGTAGTACCAACCTCTCACAGGAAAACTATCTTGTCCTGTCCATCTCCTGTTCTTTTGTAGGTTAACGATAATGCTTGTGTTCAGAAAATACTTCAGTTTCAGTTAAAGTTCTTACAGTTTGGCTCAACCGTGTTTGTGGTCTTCATAATTTATGTTGCTCCTCTACTTCTGTTTTCAGTAAAGCGAAATGTCTCTTCAGGGGCTCTGTGAGAGAAGACCTAGATGTTTAAAAACAAACAAGCAAATAGAAAGAATTAGGAGCCAGGCATGAACTTGTGCAGCAGGCTATAGTACTGTAGATGAGAGATTTAAGAAACTTGTGTTAGTTATGTGGCCAGTTTGCTACTAGTTGCTGGCTGGCTTTAGAAGATTGATCAGTATTCTCTTCTCTGAGAATACTGAGATCACCAGGGGGAGAGGTAACAGTAGATTCAGCTGCAAGTCTTCAGGAATGTACTATTATACAAATGTCAAGGCTTTTGGAGAACAGAAAGGAAGTAGATAGTGAGTACAACTTCAATTCCAGTAGGGAATGGGTGGGGGTGCTGTGTAAGTTAATTGCAAGGAACACACTTTTGAAAATGGCTTTTTTGGCCATTTTAAATCTGTTGCTACTATTTTTGATACTACTTCTATTGTCATAATTAACTACTGAGATGAATTTGTCTTAATAATATTTCAATTCATGTTATGAGCCGCTTTGAGTTCATGAAAATATAGAAAAGTGGGATAGAAACTGAAGTACATACAGTATCCAGTGGAAGACTGGTTTAAAAGAGGTTTTTGTGAGCAGAATTTATGAAGAGGAAATTTTTATCAGTTCCTCCTACAGTCCTCCATGCCACCACCTACATTATTTTTTGATTGTTTGTTTTTTAGTTATGCCTACATCCTGCCTTTCCTCCTTCCTGAGTCCCACTCACTGGAATTTATTTCTGAGAAAACATTTCTAGGTTTGGAATCTATGTGTGACAACCATCCGTTACTCATCCAGTCTGTCAGTTCCAAGAACTTTATAAACATAAAGATTTTATGAAATTTGAAGCACTTTTATCATGAAATGACAGCTTCAGTCACAAGTAAAAGCATTATAGAATGTCAGCTTTTGTGGTGATTAATATGGATCAGCTGAATCCTGCTATCAGTTTGAAGGAAGAATAGAAACAAGCAGTGATAGTTATTAAATGATAGGAGTTTCATTAACTGTTTAGCATAGGTGTAAATGATTATTGATTGCTGCCTGCCCCCCTTTTTCTTGTGAATGAACATGGCATTTGATGTCAAAACATTACATGTTTTATAAAATGTTAGCTTTATAAAGTTCTGGGAACTTATTAAGTAGATGTGTGATATATATTCATTATGGTTGTTTGGAAGTGTTATGAGTATGCATATTGCACTAACAAAACACACATAGGATGTTAATTAATGACCAGTTTAATAGGCTGTACATCCCAGTTGAAACAATTTTCAAGATAGAAAAGATGGTTAGGAACAAAGTGACACTTTTGGCAGCTGTCCTTCCTTTTATGATTGTGTTACATTAGTACTGCCTGCTTCTAGCGTGCAAAATCGGTGTAAGGTACTCTGTTTTCCCGAACCTACTAGTTTCCTGTCATTAAGTCATCCTGATATGTAAAACAGCTCACTTTTTGCTAGGATTAAGTTGCATAGCCTTTTGCCAGAATTAAATTTATTGGAAGGCATTTTTGTATTCATGTTGCTATTGTGCGTGCCTTGGTAACATATGTAAGCTTTTACTTATTAATCAGTACCATTTGCATACATGGGCTTTTTCTTCTCTCAGTTTTATCTTGGCACTTGCTTATCACATTATCTTCACTACTAGCCATGAATCATTTAGCAGAAGATATTCTCAGTCTCCTTTTTTCTCAGATACTTGATAGCACTTTTTCTGTAAGAACTAAATATTCATTAATACTGGCCTGAAAGCCAAAATCTTTTCCTAACTTTAGGAGTTTTCAGTTCATTCAGAACATCCTTGCTGTATTATATGTGGAAAAAAGTATCACTTTGATTTGCATAGGCAGAGCTAGAATAACCCTGGGATAAAACGAAAACTCAGTTCTTGGCATCTCTCTTATTCTGTCACTGTCGTGTATTCACAATACAGTTGGTCCTCCACATTTGCGGGCTTAACTTTACATGGATTTGATTTAGTTGCGAGTTTCTCCAACCTCTGCCCACCCCACCTCAAGAACTTATTTTCTGGGGTTACCTTCCCTCTTGGGGGCTCTAATCAGGCCACACAGCTGTTTAAAAACCTGCATCTGGTCTTCCTCCTCTACCAGCCACTATCTGGCCAGTTGTAGATGGATTGCAGCCCAGTTTCTCAGCATCACAAACCTTCTTCTAGTGCCCCACACACACCCAAGGAAGGAGACAGGTGAGAGAGGAAGTATAGGGCTATCATGCTGACCCACCCCCTGTACCTCTCCTTTCCCTGACATATGGACCCTAGGTACCTGCCCCCCTGCATATCTCAGCCTCCTTCCCACAGACACACACACACACACATTTCAATTATTTGCATTTTTTCCTACTTTTGTGGGGATTTTGTGCTCTTAACCCTAGTGAATGTGGAGGATGGACTGTATTGTGTGTTCAGTACTGAGTCTTCTGACTAGTAACACAGTGCTGAGTCAGGATTCAGAGGTTGGGAGCAGGCTGTAGGGTTAAGCGCATCCTACCCCCCCCCCCGAAATGTTTAAAACTTGCCTCTTTTGCACTTCCCAATTTAAGTGTTACATGTTTTAGTGCAACCAGAAAATTGCTTGGAAATGTTACTTTTTTGGACTACACCATCCAGATTTCCAAAATTTAAAACGCAACATTTTCAGGTACTGAACCAAAGCAGCCAACCAAAAGTCAAAGGAAGTCAGGTGTATTCTTAGCCTCCCTGGAACCTTGAATATAATGGGTCGTTGCGAACTGAGTTTAGGAATATCTCTTGAGTTGATGACTACAGATAATTCCACAACAAGGTAACAGGAAAGGCAGGCGAAACAATCTATCAGCTTTACTTCAAAGGGTTCACCAAGACATGCCTGAGTTCAAACAGCAAATTGTCCCCCAACCCACCCCCACTAGTCAAGGTGTTTAATAACCATAGCCAACCAGGTTGTTTTGGCACAGGAAGCAGAAAATCATACAAGTCATCTCTCTCTATTCATGGTGGTGAGGTAGAATCATAGTAAATTACCTAACCTTTTTCTGCCCTTTCACAATACTCAAAATTTGCTCTGTTAACAGGTTGCTTCCCTCTGCCTAATGGTAGAGATGGCACGTCCACACCAGATAAACAAACTGCAGTTGTGTGTAACCCAAGCTGCTTCTGCTGTTGTTATCAGCTTCACCATCATCAAGGTGCTTCAGTAGTGTGCTACCCCCGTTGATCTTCTTAGATCTCTCAGTAGCTTTTGATACCATTGATTATGGCATCTCATAGTCTGCTTCATAAAGGCAATGAACTGGCCACTGCTAGAAAGATGAAAGGGGCTGAACTCCCATTCTGATCATGGCTGGCTCTCCTGTCTACTAATGCCATTGGCCCTGCTGGCTAGAGGATTCTGGGATTCTTTAAAAGCAACATTTTCCAGCTCTGATTTTTTCAAAGCTGGGCGAGCCGCTTTCATAAAATAGTAAACTACAGATTTTTGAAATTGAGAAGTATAGAGATTGCAATGCAGTGTCGGGTTTCTCACTCTCCCACTGAGCCAGCAGCAGCCAGGAAATCACATGACTTCTGTGGGTGTTTTGAAACTGTTTGCATGCAGCAGGGGCCTCAAGGGTCTTTTGATGTAGTCAGTAGTACAAGGCGGGGTAGAGGTGATGTCACAATTAAAGGACCGATGTAACTAGTTGCATCGCCTTTGAAAACAGCTGAGTTTTTCAAATACTGAATTTATTTCTGCCAGAAAGAGCTGAACTTTCATTTTACCACTTTTAAAAAGATGAGACCCAAATGGAGAAAAATACTCAGGCAAGCCTATTCAGAGACGTTAACTTACACATTGGGTGGGCATTGGAAAATACCACCCTGGCCTTGTGTAGAATTGATTGTGCTGTTCCTGAGCAAGGAATTGTTACATGCTCAGGTCCAGTTCTTTAAAGAAATGGTTTAAGTTTTGATGTGATGAAGTCTGGCAAAGTCATTTGCTCTATTCAGCCAAAGGAGCAATTCAGCTTTGGATGTCACTGATTTCCCTCCCCACATCTAGTTTCTCATCCACCTTGCATGCCATATAAAAGTATGTAGATAAACAGGATACCCAAATAGTTCCTGTACTGATAGTGTGTACAGATACAACAGTTTTGAAGTGATGGTGGTGGTTTTATAGAACGTTATGTGTCCCCAGTACAAACATACTTGCGTGGGTGGGAGGAGAGGTTCTAGTTCTGTGCACACTGTAAGCTGCACTTGTGAAAACCCATTCCTCCTTTCAAGAGAATGGCTGAGGCTGATTTCACACATGGAAGTACAGTGTTTATGGCTGGATACTGGAACCATGCCACACTCTTTCTCTGCCTCTTTCCAGTCCAGTCCTTAGAAGATTACACAACTGATTATGAAGTCTTTTAGAAAAGTTTGATTGAGGCAGATGCTTTTTGGAAGAAGTTTGGGGATTCATGGAGTAAGGTCTTCTCAGTTATGGCATCCTATCATTGGAATGCCTCTCCCAAAGAAAACTCACCTAGTATCTCTTCTAATATATTTTAATGCCCAGCGAAAGAATAATAATAACAGTAATAACAACAAGAGCTGCCAGGCTTTAAAATTTCTGGTATTATTTTAAGCTGCTCTTGATCTCATTGTAATCCCAGTGTCATATTTTCTGTACAAGCTTCTCTGTACAAGCACTTTTTTATGTTATTTTTAAAATTTTAAGTTTAAAATTTTTATTCCTCCTATTTTCTGGAACTAGAATGATAGAACTGTAAAGTTGAGAGGTCCCTAAAGGGATATGTATTCCAATCCTTTGTTTTCTCATAGTTACATGTTATGGAAGAACAGGCTATATACATTTTTAAGATAAATACAAATTCTTAAAATGCTCCATAAGATCCCCACAAACCAGAAATCGCAAATGCTTGTGTCCCATTGTCCAATGATGGCAACATGTACATTGATCCTTCAGTGCATCTGCACACACCACACAGCGATTTTAAGTACAGGATGCAATGCTCCACAGTTGCTTGAAATTGCAGGTCCAGAAATTGCAGGTAAGGAGGGCCTACTGTATTGCTCATGCCTGTACAACAAAATCTCAGTGTTTTTAAATTAATTTTTTTAATTGTTAAAATGTGTGATTGAACACTGTGTGTTTCTCTCATCAACATCATTAGTAGTGTTGTATAATTTTACCAGTATGTGTTTTAGTTCATTGAATTCTGAGACCTGTAGGCCCCATCTGTCAGCTGTGACAGGGCTGAGGAAATAACAAACATAGTCCAGAACGAGCAGGGTTGAAATATAGAGAAGGTAGACCAGGCATGGATCCACATTATAGAATTACAGCAGTTTGATACCACTTTAACTACCATGGTTCTATCCTGCAAATTCATGGAATTTGTAGTTTGATATGGTGACAGCCAGCGTGGTGTAGTGGTTTGAGTGTCAGACTATGACCCTGGAGGCCAGGGTTCAGTTCCCTGACCTTGGGCATGTCACATGCTCTCAGCCCCCCAAAAACCCATGATAGGTTCACCTTAGGGTCTCTATAAGTTGGAAATGATCTGAAGGCACACAACAACAACAGGGTGTTTAGAATTTTGATATAGAATTCTAGAGACATATTTCAGGGGAGTTGACTAGAACTCTCTAGCAGAAAATTCCAAGTACCTTCCCAAACTACAAATCCCAGATTTGTAAGACGGATGCATGACAGCTAAAGTGCAGTTAAACTGCTATAATTGTGCAGTGTGAAGCACTTTTGGGGAGCAAGTTGATGAAGTAGTTTGAATTTTGGCCTGGGACTTGAAAGATCCAGGTTCAAATCATTACTGAACCATGATTAACACTAAAACACCCACAGTTAAAAACCATCTTATTGGAGATCTGTATCCATATATTTTTATTATTTAAAACTTACATTTGTGATTTACAGTCTGAAACAATGTTGTTGCAACACAACCTGTAGTAAGTCATTCATTTTTTGAGCACATGATAGGGAGGAGAAACCAGCTATTTGGCAATCAAACCTTTTCCTCTCAATCAGACAAAAGAAAAATAGGGATACATCTGCATAGACAGTGAAAGTCTAATTCAGAAAAACAATAATAAATCTGTTCTATAAGCACTTGAGGCATTAAACGTTGGTGTGCATGCATTATGTGGATGAACACTGTGTGTGTGTGTGTGTGTGTGTGTGTGTGTGTGTGTGTGTGTGTGTAACTTCCTCCCTAAGGGTACCCCATGATTCACTGAAGCCACTAAACTCACAGCTACACTGAACAGGGAGTGAGCTGTCAGTTTGAAGTAGACTCTGGCCTGAAATGCACAAACAGAAGCTCAAAGCGATGAATAAGCTATTTCTGCATTTCCAGTAGCTTGCAGCCTCCCTGGTCCACGATGATTTTTTTTTTTAAAGGGGTAAACCTTTCCTGTTAAAAACCAAATTCTGCATTGTATGTGGTTTATCTTTGGATGGCAGGATGGTAGCCAGAGGGGAAATGGCCCGGTTTTGGAGTCTGGAGAGTCTTCAGATAGGTATGTTTATGTAGGAGACGAATTCCATTTATTCTCTGTGGCGTTTGCATTTTAAGCTGTTACAGTAGTGATGTTTGACTTGATATAAAATAATGCTTGTACTAGCAAGACTAGCAGACCAACACAGCAAAATAAAATGAAGTAAAAAAGCAGTTCTGTGTTGGGTTTTGTTTTGTTTTTAGTTTTGACATTCCATTAAAGAGATAGGAATTGCCTATTCATGTCTGTATATTTACTCCTGGCAGTAAATGATAGAGAAATGGCTGCAAAGAGCAAGAGATAGCAAGCTAGCTGTATCTGTGCTTCTTTTAGAACACTTGTGTAAAATACTTGTGCATCAGTCAACATTCACATTGCCATGGTTGTATAAAAGAAATCAGAGGGAATCTTCTAAATACAATGCTAGTTTGGGAGCAATTTGTAAATCTATATATGTGGCTTTTCACTCTGTGTGTCTATACTGTAAAAGTATGTAATTTTATAAGCTCATTAGTTTCCATTTTGATTCATAATCCTACATACCAGGAATGTTTCTTAATGCTGTAAAATATTATATGAGAGATTAATGGGATCATGCTTTCTAAATCAAATTTGAGATTAAAGAGTTAAGCCCCTAGTTTAAGTCTTGAGTGACTAAGAATGGACAGATCTGGCCTTTTGAGGAATAATATCCATAAGGAAATCTTGTTTCAGCTGTGTTCTTGTTCTTCTTGTTTCATCTTTAAAACTATGTCTCACCCAATGCAAAATCTTGGAAAGGATAGAACTTAGAACAGCAAAAGCAGGAAGAGACAACTGGTTGAGTGTGGCACTCTTTGTCATAGTGTGTTGTCATGAGGACCTAGTGGCCAACTTTTGGGCATGTCCAAAGTACAAGCTATTGCCACTACACTGGGATTTTCTGTGCTTTTTGTGTGGGTTTCCCTCTTTACTATTCAGTTGGAGAGCCAGTAACTGTGTTGCTCTAAAGAGCAGAGCACAAATGAAGGTCTAGGTCACAGGTTCAACCAGCATCGCAGGCTTTCCTGTTCCTTGTCCCAGGCAGCTTGCCTGAGCTTTCAATTGCATGTATCACCTCTGGCACCTGTAATATGGGTTGTCTACCCATGGCCTAACAAGCCTGATTGTATTTGCTCATAGTGGCATGAAAGAAGAAGGTGGGGGTAGATTCTTCGGGGATTACCCAAATCCCATACAATGTGAGAAGAACAAGTCACATAAGGTTGCCATCTTGTTCTAGCCTCTGAAGTGGAATTATCCAGTCTTGAAATTATTCATGCTCTCATTTTCATGTGAAGGCTATCATCAATATTTTTTTTGTGAAATATTTCCCTTAAGGAAGCTTAGTGTGACAATTTTACCTTCATTTGGAACTATATGGTATCCCTGAACTAATGTGAAACTCCCTTTTTTCATGAAATGCTTCAAGAACAAAAAATGTTGGCCCATTCCTACGCCCAAACAATCCATTTGAGAAGTACTTTACATGATATTATTCCTTGATTTCCCTGGCCTTATAGGAGAATCCCATCATCAAACCTCTCTTACAAGGATTTATTTTTAAAAATTGTCTAATGGATTCACTTGCTTCAGTTCTCTCTGTCTCCATCACTATACTTGGTAGGTCCAAATCCACTAACTGGTATACCATACCACATTAGCCTTTCTTATTTTGTTCTTGTATTTCTATAGTGTGAATAATCACTATCTTTTCCCATAGGAAGTCTTTCTAATGATTACACAATTTATCCATTGATTATGTTTGTTAGATTACTATAGAACAAGTTCCTTAGTTATAGTAGAATATACGTTAAAAACAGAACTATAATAATATTTTTAAAGTTCAGCATTAAATTTTAAAAATCTAACCCATTAAAAAACAACCACTCAAATATACAAATAGTGGCAGAATAAACTGCTGTATGATTTACGGCAGCCAAAAACATCCAGTAAATATAGAAGCTAAAATTGCCATGTTGGACATTGATATTAAAATCCCAGAAAGAACAACAAGAAGAAGTCTTTGGCACCCTTTGGGCTCCAGACAGTGTGGGCTCCAGACAAGGGAGAATATTCCACAGCTTTGGAACCACAGCTGAAAAGACTTTCTTACAGCCACCTCTGAAATTTCAGACTGAGGAAGCAGTTAGGGGAGGACCTCTGTAGGTGACTTAAGGATGGCTAGATGTGTAGAAGTTGAACAGGAAGTTGCTGTTCAACAAACTTGGAGGGCAGCAGTTTGGGATAGACTGTGGTAGACCTAGCTGGCAGAATTTTGAATTCTGAATTGGAGGGCTTGACCCTTCATATAGCAAATGTGCTGTATATAAGAACCAAAGTCCTGTGGCATCTGAAAGATTAATAAATTTATTATAATGTGAGGCTTCTTTTGTGTGGACTGTGGCCTACTTCATCAGATGCATGGAATTTTATCCAGAACATCAGGTATACATACAGTACACATGGTTTGGGCTAGGACTATAAGGAGGCCAAAGAGAAACTGAATGCTAAAAAGTACTGATGACGATAGTCAACAATGGCCATTCACAGAGGATAACACAAATATCTTGGTACTAGGTAGGCCAGTTTAACATGCACAGCTCAATCACTGTAAATACAGTGGTCCCTCAACTTTAGCAAGAGTTAGGGGCACAAGATTCTTGTGAAAGCAGAGAAAAGCAAGAATATCCTAACCCTCCCAAACATAGTTAACACACTTGCTGTCTTCCTCCCTCGCTTGCAAACAAGCTTGGCCAGGTCAGCAGGTAGGTGACAGAAGGGAGGGAGCAGATTGATGAGAGTTTGTTTTTTCACTGAGGAAATGGCTCCTCCTGGGTGGCAGCCCTCTTTCCCTTTCTTTTCCTTCCCTGTGTGGCTGGGGTGACAGTGAAAGGGCAGTGGCCCCACAGGCCAGTGCATCCCCTGACTGAGCCTGAAGCTTACTGACTTAGCCCAGAGCTCACTGCCATGTGTGCCTGAACCTGCATGGGGCAGGAGAGAGGGCTGCCTTTGCCTGAACAGTCCTTTCCCTTGTTCTTTCTTAACCAGGCAGTGGCACTCAGTGAAAGGGACTGGACCATGCCACTGTTGCCCGTCTCCCCCTCCCGCCCTTGACTGCCTTTCCTCATCCGTCCCCACTGCCCTCGCCTGGTAACCCGGCTAAAGACACTGGGGCCTCTTCTTTGTGGGGACACGCCCAAGTCTGGCTGCCATTGCTGCATCCTGGCCCATAACTGCACCCTACCCCAAAGCTGTGCACCTCCATCCTTCTCTGTTGCCACCTCTTCTT
Organism: Iguana delicatissima; assembly: GCA_948472985.1. Taxonomy (NCBI): domain Eukaryota; kingdom Metazoa; phylum Chordata; class Lepidosauria; order Squamata; family Iguanidae; genus Iguana; species Iguana delicatissima. Next base: position 341,610 of record CAOKZL010000757.1, read on the forward strand.
TTCCTTCTTGCACACAAATGGTGGTTCCAGGCAGAGGCATCTCCGTGAAGGTGTTATCAGGGTCAGACCTCCACCGTCACCTTCTTCTTGTCCTGCTGTCACTCCACCAGAGCTGTGGCCGCTTCTGCAGAGGAAACAGCATGTCCCCTGGAGCTGCCGCCCCAGCCTCATACATTCCAGCCAGTGGCATCATCAGCATTGCCCATGCAACGGAGACAAATGCAACTCACAGCAGGAGGAGGAGCAGGTTTCATGCACTGCCACCATCCCAGCAGCCCCTCCAGCCTAGCCTATCCCACCCTTACCTGCCTCCTTCCACCTGCCCTCGCTAATTGGGCTACAGAGGTGACCACTGCTCCACTGGAGCCTCTTCTTTGGGGGGGATGTGCCCAAGTCTGGCTGCTACCACTGCTGCTACACCCTGACCCAGAGCTGCACCTCTCCACCAACTGCTGTTGCCACCTCTTCTCCCTCCTGCACGCACGTGGTGGCTCTGGGCAGAAGCGTCTTCATGAAAGCAGTGGCAGCAGGCCAGGGCTGCACCGTCTCCTCCTGAAGCTGCTCCACCAGGACCATTGCGATTCCTTCAGGGAAACTGAGCATGCTCCCTGGAGCCATTGCTGCTGCCGCAGCCTTGCAGACCCCAGCTGTTGGCATTGGTGGTGTTGCCTGGGAAGAACGAAGATACATGTGGCATGCAGCCACAGGAGGAGCAGGAGCAGGCCCTGCACACTGCTGCTGCTTCAGCTGCCCCATTGGCTTCCAGCCTGGCCTGCCCTCACCTACCTCTCCTACCTGCCACCTCCACTGTTGACCTATGCCATTTTTAATAGGCTTCACTGTGCGTTTGCAGTCTTCTGCAGCTTGTAGTCCCTATTACAAATGTAGTAAGGCAGCAGCAGAAGCAGCAGGAAATAATTTGCAAGTAATCAATCAGATTTGTGGAAATTAAACCCTGCAATATCGAGGGCTGACTGTATTAAACACATTAGGGGAAGTCTAGCATAGTCCTTGCTAGTTTTTGAACTTTTCACATTGAACGTTTTTTACGTTGGATAAACATTCAAATATATTCTCCAATCTGTGTGCTGTATAAAGTTCAAAATTCTACCAGTTGATATACTGATAGTGAACTCATTCTCTGCTTGTGGGTTGTTATGTAGCCAAAATGTCACTATCTGGGCAGATAAGGAAAGAGACTTGCAGGAATTTCATAGTGTGCAGGAGCACAAGAAAAACACTTTTGAAGGAAGCAAAAACCTTTAAAGCAGGTAAAACTCTGAAAGAGCACAGTGAAGACTGAATAAGCTCAGTAGGTACACAAGGCTGATCAACTGTAGGGAGGGGGAGTTCGAATGAAGTGTTCTGGAAGAAGGTGTGGTTGGTTGAAACACTGGACGTGCACAGTCTATACTGCAGTATTATTTTTCAGGTTGCATTGGTTCAGCATAATATGTACACTAACTTTTAGTGTTGGTTCAAAATTCTCTCTGTCTTCTTTCTTTCAGTGAGACTTTTATAGTTCATGCAAATAATTAAAGAATAGGAAAATCAGAGTTCCATCCCTAAGGTTTATTTTTTTATATTTAAAATAAGGTTTATTTTTTCAAAAAATCATGACACTGGCCTTGACTACATCTGCATGACTAAACATTTCACTTTCATGCCAGGTGCTGTAGATGGTGGTAGTGAATCTTCTGCCTTAGTGGATGACAATGGTAGTGAGGAGGATTACAGCTATGAGGAACTCTGCCGAGCCAGCCCGAGGTATTTGCAGCCTGGAGGGGAGCAGCTAGCCATTAACGAGGTAATAAAAAGAGGACTTGTGTGTGAATCTTGTCTGCTAACTTAAAGTCTCACACAGAAACTATCAGATCTGTGTGCTCATAATCAACTCTTGTTCTTTTCCAAATTTTTATTCATCATCATGTTGAAAGTGCCTCTGTATTGAGGTGCAAGAAAATCAGCACAGTATTTCTGTTTCTGCATCTGCTGCTTATATCAGCACATAGCTACTTCATGCATTTGGCCATCCCAGCAGAATCTTTGCTCTTCACCAAATATTTATGTTTCAGTTGATAAGCGATGGGAGCATGGTCTATGCAGAAGCACTCTGGGATCACGTGACCATGGATGACCAGGAATTAGCCTTCAAAGCTGGAGATGTCATCCAGGTCCTTGAAGCTTCAAACAAGGACTGGTGGTGGGGAAGAAATGAGGACAAGGAAGCCTGGTTTCCCGCTAGTTTTGTCAGGGTGAGTAAAGCAAGAGCTCTATAACTTTTGCACAAATTTGTGCTCATCTTTGCATGGGGCCAGTACATTGATCATGTTTAGCAGCACAGTTTTCTTTCCCACTGTAGCATCAAGATGGCAGCAGATTGTAGGTTGGCGCTTGAGGCCACCTGTTAGCAAGGCCCAAATTTCCTATTTTTAGATTTCTATATGGCTGCCCTTCCTAAGTGTTTGTGCACACTGCATTATTATTCCTGAACTCACAAGAAGATAATTTAAGGTAGCAACTGAATACTAAGAAAGAAACAGATTCTGCCTTAAGCAGCTTCCAGACTAAAAAGGCATTTGTCAACATTTGTACAGCAATGGAATCCATTGGTTAACTCATCCAGTGTAATTGAGAAAATTCTTTTTGTGGTAAGAACTGTTCAGTTTAAACTAGACTTTCTGAGGCCTTTGCTAATATTCTGTCCTCCTCCTAAATTTTGCCATTTCTATCTTGGATGGGATATTCAAAAAATGATACTAAGTTCTGTGTGCACACTGTTGGGAAGAAATCCCACAGAGTTTGATAAATAGGTGCAGAAGAAGCTGCATGGCAGCCTTTAAGATGTCTGAGGCTTACTTTTACTTCTGTTTCTGAAAGAAAAAGGGGAATAAAAGGGTAAGAGAGAGGGAAAGGGCCATGAGTCAGTGGATTCACACTGGTACTGCCCTTCCTGAATGTGTCCTGCAAAATCTTCAGTTACCCAATTTTTAACAGGGAGGAACATAAGAAAAGCCCTGCTGAATCATAAAAAAGGGCCTATCTAATCCAGCATTCTGTTTACAAAGTAGTCAACCAGTTGCCTGTGTGAAGCTTATGAACAAGATCTGAGTTTAACTTCACTCTCACACTCATGTTGCCTAGCAACTGACATACAGAGATATAATGTCCTGGTATGGCAGAGTGGATATATCCAAACAGCTAGTAGCCGTTGATATCCCCATCTTACATAAATATGTCTAAGCCCCTTTTTAAAGCTGTCCAGTTTTGCAATCATTTTTATCATTTATACAGTGAATACCTATCCATGCATTAACAAAGTATGGTAAAATTCCAAAAAGTGTTTTGTAATCATGAAAGCAGCCTGAGGTCCACTTAGTAAATTGGGCTGCTCTTACAGTGACCTAAATGGAAGTTAACAGTGGTTTCAGTGTGACACTGACTGAAATCACCAATTGGCTTTCTCCCAAATAGTTTGAAATGGGCACCATATTTGTTGCGAGCCAAACACCTAGGAATACTAAGCATTCCAAGTTGCTGATTCTTGGCTTTTTTTTAAACTTAGCTACATAAATAATTAATCATTTTTAAAAGCCTATAGCAAAGTCTAAGCTGTTAGTATAAAGATTAAAAAGGTTTTTCTATTGAAGATTGGTTGATATTAATTGGAAACTGCTCTTTTGACCACTTTTTTGATCTTATCTATTTCAAAATGATCTCTTAATGCTCATTTTTTGATAGGATTTATTTAAAATCTCTAATCTCCTTCACCTCTCACACTAAACAAAGTTCAAACAGATGGGTTTGCTAAAGATAAAAGATTATAGAAAATTTTTAAAGGATCAAAGATTTAAAAGGATAAAAGGAGGAGGAGGAGAGTCTTGTGTGCTACCTTGAGCTCAATGCAGGAAGGATAGGATGAAAAATGTAACAGGGGATGCAGTTACCTATCTGAAGGAGGCTGTGGAGCATCCTTCCCTAAAGAGAACCTCCCTGGATGAAGAGAAATATCATAACTGCTGTTCCATTACTAATACCACCTTTGGAGACAGGTAGTTCAATCATGTGACCAACAGCTTGGGGCAATTTAGGGCCTACTTCATGAAACAGATAATCTGGATCCCTGGTTTCAGTGAAGGAAAGGGGGAAGACCTCCGTATTGATCCTCTTGGATCTCGCCACAGTTTTTTATACCATTGACCATGGTATTCTATAGGTCTGATTCTGGGGGATGGAGTACAATGCATTGTGGTATGGTGGTTTTGCTACTATCTACTGGGTTTGTTCCAGAGAATTGCACCAAGGGATTCCTGATTCCTGTTTGGCCTCATGGCCGTTAACTTTGGGGTGCCACAGAATTCTATCTTATTCCTCATTCTATTCAGTTTGAAGCTACTGGTGAGGTAATTGCAAGTTAGAGGTTGGGTGCCATTAGCATGTTCAAAACATTGAACTCAACTTCTCCTTGTTGTTGAAATCAACTGGGGCTGTCCCGATGCTGGACCAGTGCCCAGATGCTGTAATGAGCTGGATCAAGGCCAAAAAACCAAAGTTATATTTGCAGTAAGAAAAAAAATTCTGTGGATTGATGGGAATTGTATAAGTGATCTGCTCTAGATGGGGTTGCAATCCCCTGAGAGAGCAGGAGCATAACTTGGGAGCACTTCTGGATCCATCTCTGTCACTGGAGGCTTTAGTGGACTCTGGCTCTGAGTCACTAGGACCAGTTTCAAGTGGCCTACTGGCTATAGCCTTTCTTAGACAGGAATAATCTTGCCACAGTAGCATATGCTGGTAACTTCCCAGTTAGATTACTGCAATATGCCACCACCTGGAGTGAACTGAAGCTGCAGCTAGTGCAAAATGAGCATTTGAATTCCTGACCCAAACATTCTGTAGAAACCATATAATACCAGTTTTACAAGAACTATGCTGGCTGCCAATATACTTACAGTATGAATTCAGGGTTCTGGTGAACACATCTAAACGGCTTGAGACTGTCATACTTGGAATGCCTTGCAAAATCATCAGGTTGTGGACTTTCTTCCATTCCAATTAACTTAGTAGAGATTCAGTTTCAGTAATTATAGACAACATAGCAGACTATCTTATCCCAAGTCAGATAATTGTGTATATTTTTATAATTCAGTATTGCTTCCTCAGACTGGCTGTGGCTCTCTCTTTTTGGACTGCAGCTTCCTAAATCTCCTGTTTAGTTCAGGAGGTATAGTTCCCCCACACACACACTGACCCCTCCCCCCAAAAAACAGATTTTGAGCTTAGCTGCTGTCTGAGAGTTTCTTACCTGGTGTTGCATTCTAAGAAACTTCTACCTTTGGTCCCTCTATCTGGGGCTTGAAGCCACAGTGTGTAGTATCTTGTGTGTGTGTGTGTGTGTTTTAAGTAATAATTTAAATATCTTTCTTTGTAACAGCTAATTTTGTATTTCCTATGTTGTGTGCACTACGTCTGTGCTTCTACAACCCAAGTTGTTTTTATCTCTTATTGTTTTAGCTTCGGGTCAACCAGGAAGAGCTTGCAGAAAATTGTGAGAGCCTCCAAGATGAAGAACCAAATGCAGAACCTGGGAAACACCGTCAAAAAATAGCAGAAAACAAGGATCAGATGAGAACAAACGTTATTCAGGAAATAATGAATACAGAGCGAATCTACATCAAACATCTCAAGGATATCTGTGAAGTAAGCTATAAAGTGCCAACGTAGAAAAACGTCTGTATTGTTACAGGAAAAACATAAGCTTTGTCTTGGAATGAGGAGTCTGTGGTCAAATGGGCTCCTCACTCCTTGTGGCCTTTGGCTGGCGTTCATTTGGCCAGCAGCCTCTGTTAAAAACCTCCAAAGAAGGTATTCTACTGTAGAACTCCCCTTACTGTCAAAAAGTTGAACAGCAAACTGAATCTAGATGTAGGACAGTTGCAATACATTCACCAGGTAACATTATCCAATACAGTGCTATGGTACCTGGCACCACAGATTGGTCTTCGATTCAAAGGAATGTTCAAGGGGAGGCACAGGGAACTACTCAGAATACAGCTACATTCCTCTGAATAAAAGACCAATCTGTGGTGCCAGGTACCATAGCACTGTATTGGTAATGTTACCTGGTAAACGTATCGCAGTTGTCCTATATCTAGATTCAGTTTGCTGTTCAGTTGTTTGTATGGGGTAACTGTTGTTTGTTCAAAGTGAGTGGCAAAATTATGACTGCTGTGTACAATTTCTATATGAACTGGCCTTCTGGGCTCCTTTTCTCATTGGTTCAATAGTGAATTAGAATTTAGACCATGTAACTTGATTTTTGGACAATAGACAGCATTATCAGTCCTCACAAATAAGGAAAAGCAAGGAAGTCTCAGTGTTTTGGTGTTGTCAGAAAAAACCTTTGCAACGTTGCTACCCTTATTTTTAATTTCTTTTGTCTGTTTCAATAAGAAGTAAGATCTCTGCTCATATCATTTCTAGGGGTACATTCGGCAATGTCGTAAACATACAGGAATGTTCACTGCAGTCCAGCTAAACACAATATTTGGAAATATTGAAGACATTTACAAATTCCAAAGGAAATTCTTAAAAGATCTAGAGAAGCAGTACAACAAAGAAGACCCACACTTAAGTGAAATAGGAACCTGCTTTCTTCAACATGTGAGTTGATCAATTCTACCACATTAATTTGATCTACAAATGTTACACATGTAAGCTAAATGTCAAAACATTCCAGACCTTCTTATGTTGAGCACAAAGATCTATATACTATTTTCTAATCACATGGAGTTGAATGGGATGACAGAGAGTCCTACACAGATTTCTTCAGTCAGTGAACAAAGGTCAAGTTTTTTTTGCAATGTGTAGTGGTGTCTAGAACAAGGCTTGTGTGTGTGCCCACATTCTTTTCCCCAGTTTTGGCCCTACATGTGAGCAAGCATACACCTGATAGAGGTACAGTTACATGTGTCTCTATTATTCTCGTACATCAGACAGCATGATTTTTTTTATATTTTTGATACTTAAGAAAACGAACTGTTTAGCTATACAGTCTTGCTTCCACATTTGCAAGTTTAACCTTCACAAATTTGATTATTCGCAAGCGACATTAATGTCTTCCCCATTCTTCCCTCTCATTCCCTTGCCTTTTGCCCAGGCGCACATGCCTTCCTTCTCTGCACCCAGACAAAAGTCAAAGGAATGAGAAAGAGAGCCATGTACACAGGGGGGGAAGGTGCACACATGCTTTCTCCTCCATTGTCCCCCTCCCATTCCCTTGCCTTTTGCCTGGGCACATGGAAAAAAGGCACATGTGCCAGGGCAAAAGGCAAGGGAATGGGACGGGCAGAATGGGGAGGGCACACACATGCCTTCCCTCTCTCTCTCTCTGTGGTTCCCTACTCCCATTTGCTTGCCTTTTTTTTGCTAAGGTGTGGAGAAGGAAGACATGCCCACCCAGGCAAAAGGCAACAGAATGGGAAAGGGAAAATAGTGGGGGAAGGCAGCATTCATCTTTTCTGCGCATGGAGCTTCCTCCTCCCATTCCCTTGTCTTTTGCCTGGGCATGGAGAAGGAGGGCATGCATGCCCAGGCAAAAAGCAAGGGAATGGGAGGGGGAGTTCCTGAAGCAAACGGGAAGGGGAGCACACAGAGAGAAGGCATGCATGTGCATTCCCTTGCTTGCTCACTGAGATGAGGAGAGTTATTCACAGTTTTTCAATCTTCATGAGAGTTCTGTGCCACAAACCCTCAAGAAAGTGGAGGGGCCACTGCATTAATAAAAATGTTGCTCTTTTTCTTTTAGCAAGAAGCCTTTGCCATATATTCTGAGTATTGCAACAATCATCCCAGTGCCTGTATTGAGCTCTCCAACCTGATGAAACAGAGCAAGTACCGCCATTTCTTTGAGGCTTGTCGTCTGCTGCAGCAAATGATTGATATCGCCATTGATGGTTTTCTTCTTACGCCTGTTCAGAAAATCTGCAAATATCCTCTGCAGCTGGCAGAATTACTAAAGTATACCACTCAGGAACACAGGTGAGACAAGCAGTGTGTCTGTGTGTGTTTAATGGTGACATTTCCAGATTCTCCCACTGTAACTGTTTAAAGACATAGCTGTGTTTGTCTGAATCAGCATGCAAAGGGATCTTGTAGCACCTTTGAGACTAACTGAGAGAAAGAAGTTGGTAGCATAAGGTTTCATAGCCTTAAATCTGCTTCATCAGATGTATGGAGTGAAATGCCTGAGAACAGACCTTTATAACTATGAATGAACTGGTTGTATCTGTGACTGACAGTAGAAATGCAAAATTTGTAGGTAACATGATGAGGTGACATGTTCAATTTTAACTATGACCATTGGGAGACTAAGCAAGAGGAGGAATGTTGTCCAAAGCCAAGGTGATATTAGCATATGGATGGTGGAAGCAGTTATTGGTATTTAGTCTTATGCCAACTGGGAACCAGAACAGAGACATGGTAAACTGACCAAGAGAGCCAGCATGTGGCTGAGATGTTAACTAGTGTTATAATATGTGTAGTATGTCACGAAACCATTGTTTCTGTTAAACCCATCACCAATGGACTGAAGTTTGTGGATATATTCCAGTTCTTCTGGTTTCTCTTTCCAATCTTGCTTTGTAGGGTTTTTTTGTTTTTGTTGTTCGAAGATTGCTGTTCTGAGTCTGAGATGGAATGCCCAAGAAGATTGAAGTGTTTTGCAACTTGTTTTTGTGTATTCTCGTTCTCAAATGTCTGATTTATGTCCATTTATCCTGTTGTGGAGAGACTGGCCTGTTTGCCCAATCTAGACTACTGAAGGCATTCTTGTCAGAGGATGGCATATATCACACTAGAGGATGAGCAAGTGAAAGTATCTCTAATAATGTGGGTGATGTGATTAGGTCCTGTGATGACATTTCCCAAGTAGATATGTGGACAGAGTTGGTGTCAGCTTGCGGCAGGGTCACCTGCCACCAAGAGCAGGCCTTTACTTGCCTTTCAGCAACCTCCAAATCTTAAACAGTTATTTATCTACAGGAGGACACCCAACACAGATGAGAAGACAAGTACAAGATCTTACTATCACCATACCATAAACACCATAACCATAAGTTTTTGCATTTTTATTGCTATTCACATATACAGCCAGCTCTTTCATAGTGATAAAGGCCTGTTCTTAGGCACTTCTCTCCATGCCTCTGATGAAGTAGAGTTAAGTCTATGAAAGCTTATGCTACCATCTTCTTTCTCTCAGCTTCATAGGTGCTACAAGATCCCACAATAACTGTGGCCTTCTTGTTCTGTTTCTGTGTTTTGCCTACATACATGAACTGTCACATGAACTGTCACTGAGAGTATAAGACCAGTAGTGCCTCTAAACTATCTTGATACATGGATGAAAAGATAGTTTAACTGGTTGAAGGGTAACACAGATGTTTAGGCTGATGTGGCTAAATGCAGCAGCCCAGCACAAACAATGTACATTTCTCTTTGCCCTCCTTAAGGCCATTTCTGCACTACACTGTTATAGTGCTATTATTCCACTTTCAACTTCTTATGGAATTCTGGGGTTTGTAGTTTACTGAAGCCCAAGAGCTTTCTGGCTGAGAAATCAAAATAACCTTCCTTAAACTACACACCCCAGGATTCCATAGGATGTTGAAAGTGGAATAATAGCACTATAACAGTGTAGTGTGGAAATGGCCTAAGTCAGTGGAATTAACTAGTTTCAGTGCAAGGACTCTGCTTTAAGTAGCTTGCGTTTTTTAACATAAGGGCTCACACTGTGTCAGTTATATAGTATGTAGGGTATAGTACAGTTGTTAACTCTCCATGGAATGGATGAATTGCTTTTAAAATATTTGAGTAATCAAGTGAAAAGAAAAATTTCCAAAGTGTTTCAAGGACCACATGACAGATGTTCATATATATCATAGTAGTGACTCTCTGATACACATTCATGACCATCAGCTGCATTAATATCTTTAAAGTTAGGATTTATTAATCAATTTCCTGGACAGTGTGGCATAATGCTAAGAGTGTTTGACTTAAGAGTAGGGAGGCCTAAGCTCTATTCTTAGTCAACCACAAAGCTTCTAGATCAGACCTGCACAACTTGGCAGTAGGTAAAGGCCAAAATCAAATAGGCTTAACTTCTTCAGGCCATAGATAGGTTTTTAGTGCCTTGCTTTCCAAGTAAAGTTATAATAATAGTATAATAATGTTTTCTATTTGCAAAATAAATTATAGTATAACTAATGATTAAGCTATTTTGCAAATAAAATAAACTATATTATAAAAAAGGGAAATTAGGGAAGTTTTTCCTAATGTTTAGGTGGAATTTCTTTTCCTGCAGTTTGAAGCCTCCTCCATGTCCTAGGGCCTTTCCATACTACACTGTTATAATGCTATTATTCCGCTTTCAGCATCCTTTGGAATTCTGGGGATTATAGTTTCCTGAGGCCAAAGGGCTGTCTGGCTGAGAGTTCTAAATACCCCTCTCTAAACTGCAAATCCCAGGATTCCACAAGATGATGAAAGTGGAATAATAGCACTATAACAGCGTAGTGTGGAGAGGTCCCTAATCTCTTAAGCAGCAGAAGACAAGCCTGTGCCATCTTTTACATGACATTCTTTCAAATAAGAGCTTCACAAAAGTTCCTTTTGGTGAACTACAATCTCCCAAAACCCCAGGTAGCATGATTACTGATTGGGGAATTCTGGGAGTTATAGTCTTAAAAAACAATGCTTTCGAACTGTGAATGAGCTTTTATCTCACCAGAGTGGACCTGATGAATTATTGCTGTTGTGTGCCTTCGAGTTGTTTCTGACTTACGGTGACTCTAAGGCAAACCTATTACGGGATTTTCTGGGGCTGAGAGTGTATGATCCGCCCAAGGTGCACCCAGTGGCTTTCCATGGCTGAAAAGTTCAAATCTTGCTTCTGCTACAAACTCACCTGGCAATCTTAGGGAAACCTCCTTCCTTAAATTTCACTCACCACCACCAATATACAACAGGGGGAATGACAACACTGGCCATTTCTGTCCTACACTGTTATAGCGCTATTATTCTGCTTTCGGCATCCTGTGGAATTCTGGGGTTTGTAGTTTCCTGAGCCCAAAGAGCTCTCTGGCTGAGAATTCTAAAGGCCCCTCCCTAAACTGCAAACCCCAGGCTTCCATAGCATGTTGAAAGTGGAATAAGAGCACTGTAATAGTATAGGGCAGAAATGGCCACTGTCTTACCCTCTTGACCTGTTGTTAGGATGACTGAGATAATGCATATATGGCAAGTCATGATTACGCAAAACCAGTAAATAGGATTCTCGGAAGACAAGAGAGCTATGTCTTAAGAAATGTAGCAGTGTGTGCTTTGCAAAAGATTTGCAAAAGATCAAAAGGGAGGGGAACAATTTGGGGTAGCAGAAATATAGTATTATTTATGAGGAAGGTTGGGGGGGAATTTATAAGGGTGCACACCAGAATAGACCTAAATTGCATTTTAAAATACAATCTTTAAATGCAATTTCATTTTTTCCAACACAGTTTAGGAGGGATGGGGGTGAATGAGGACACTGACCTGTAAAAAGCTACTTCCCCCAGAAGGTCCCAGTTCGCCATGTAACAATCCATGTTGGTTTGCTCAGGGAGGAGGAGACCACCTCCTTTCTTGCCCCCTCCAGCCCCAGATGATCTTTTCCCCAGGCACTTCTGCCCTTACCACCCATCCAAGGGAAACAAGGAGAAGAAGCAACTGCTGCCATCTTGCGCAAGGGCAAAAGGTAGCATCAGCTTGGCTCTCTGCTGCCCCCTGGAGGGAAAGAGGAGAGAATGGCCCAGCTGGGTTCATCCAAAACCATCAGCAACCTAATTGCTGCAACTTTTTTTGGCCCTCAGGCTCATAAGTGATACGGGCCGCACGAAATCCTTCGGTGGGCCTGTTCTAGATGGCCTTGGGCCAGCCAGTGCCTCTTAGCTGCCGTATAGGGTTGTTATGAAGATAAAAGAGGGAACTCTATGGAAATGCTTTCATTGATGGAGCACATTCTTTGCATGAAAAAGATCCCAAATTCAGTCCTTGTTATCTCCAAGCAGTAGCTACCTGTTACTTGTAACTGGAAGGCTTTCTCCACGTGACATCTGGACATCCATAACAGTTGAGAGTAAATAATATTGGACTAGGTGGACAAATGGTATGATGTAGTCGGCAGCAGCTTCTTAAATGAGTTAGTGAAAAATGCAAGCTCTGCATTGTTTGGAGCCAGTTGTCTGCATTCACAGACAATGATGGTGAAGTTCATTTTTTGTTTGTTCTACCCCTGAACATTTGTGTTGTGTAGCAAATTATAGCATAAATTGAAGATGCATTTACTGAGGTGGTTATCACCCCACAGGGAACATGCAAGATCGTGTTTGTGAAAGCTGCTGTATGTCAAAATCTTTCTGCACATGTAATGCTAATATGTCAGCAGGAAATTTTTCTAGTGCTTTTGAATAAGTGATCCCTTCTATGTATTTAAATCGGATAATGTACTATGGGAAGACTGTACCTGCTTGGTTTGTTTGAATCTGCTCAATGATACACCTTATATTTCCTTCCCCTCACAAAAAATTGGTCTTCTTGTGTGTTGAGCAAGTGCTTGCAAGAAGATAGTCAGGAAAGCCTGCTCTGAGTCAAAATAAAATTCCAGCTACAGCTTGATGAGTAGAATCTTCTTTGGGCAAGAATTCCAGCACAATTCTTGATGTAAACTCATTCACACACTCAATTAAGGTTATGAATCCTTAAAGTTTTGGTTAATGTGCAACCAATCCAGGAAGTTACACTGTTGATGCCACATTTTTTTTTCAGTACAATAATCCCCTCCTATAGTTGTTTTCCCTCCCAAACCCCAGCACTGTTCATGATTCAACTGAACGGGTCTTCAGTGGGTGTGGGAGCTGCTTTGTTGACTACTTCCTTCCTCTCCAATTTTCTTCTTCAGTATTTGTTCAGCTCTTTATCAGAAACAGCAATGAAAAGAACTGTCTTTGATTTGTGTAGAAAGGGGCAGAATTTTCCCTTTCTTTAAGCTGGTCAGTGCTGCTCTTTGCTCATAAAAAAAACGCTGCTGTTTGAGCAATTGTATCTGCTCAGTGTGAAGATCCCAGATTAGCAGCAGCAGAAATAGACTCCCTTTCCCATCCTCCTCCCACATGACTCTGTGTGTGTGTGTGTGTGTGTGTGTGTGTGTGTCTTTCTGTGCTGTACTCACTGAGTTGTAGAAACAGTAAAAGTCAAAGGACAGAGGGAGAGAACAGGTAGGACATGGCAAGCTGTTTATATTGCAGTACTAAATACATCTATTCTGCAGTGTATACATAGACTTACATAGAATAAGAATGTACTTTTCTCCCAAAGTAGATTAAAACAATTATCAGACCTTGGATCTTGTTCCAGAAATTTAAATTTGGAATACTGATACTTGATCCAATATTGTTGTTGTTTTTAAAGATAGATCCACAAATTTACTGTAATCTTCTGTTTCATTCAGTATTGTATTTAAGTGTTACCTAGTGATAAAGTTGATTCTATTGTTTTCTAACTTTGTGATGAGATAAATTTAAGAGATTTATTTGGTATTTTAATATGTTAGTGCTGTTTAAGATATATAGTCTCCTGAAGCTTTTACTTAGCTGTCAACAGAAAATGTAATATTAAATCTGACATCCTAAACACACACAATAAGACTTTGTATGAGATAGTGCTGTGTGTAGAATTTAATAATTTCTGTTGGCGATGCCTTGCGAATTTTAGAAATAAATACCTTCTACTTCTGTAAATACCAGATTCAGAGCTTTATCACACGAGGCAAATAGGTCACAGTCGCAGCAGAGTATTGTGTCTTTGGCTGGGACTTACTGCACGACATCATTTCTCTTCTTTTGTTCTCCCAGTGAGAGACCATTTGAAATGTGTTTCTTTTATTAACACAAAAAAGCTGTTAATGACCTCGTTTGTAAAATGGTCTCCCACTGGAAGAACAACAGAAGAGGAACAATGTCATGTCCTAGCCAAAGATGCAGTTATCCTGCTCTAATTGCAGATTTACTTACCTGATCTGATAAAGCCAATAATCTCAGGTGGCTTCCAGATGGACACAGTTCCTAGGACTACTAGTCAAAAGGTACATTGAAGCCATTCTGTCCTTCCTTCCTTTAGAATATTGGGGAAGGAGTTAAGAAAAAGTTTGAAGAAGTGGCCAGAAAAGAGGTAGCTTACAGATAAAAGTAAGTCATCTCGAAACCCCATTAAAATTCTGTGAACAAAGCAAGGTAATTGTTCAATAAAAGCACCCAGTTTAACTGAAACATTGTCAGGCAATTTTCTTACATAGCCACTATCACTAAATCAGAGTTTAGATCTAGGGTGATAATTGTATTATTAACTTAAAACATTGTGGTGTAATCAGGATCTGTGTTGGTTCTGATTTAAGAGGTTAACAGATTTTTTAAAATCCCATTAATGTTTAGAGCAGGGATGAATCATGGTTGTATACTCCAGTTTTAGAGAGATTTATTGCTAAGGTAATATAATATTCCCAGTCTCTTTAGAACTATGAGTAAGAGATTGGGATTGGCTGCAGTATTTTGCATTCCTTCTCCCTAACTCCCTTAAAGATGCCATATTAAAGGTTAATGGAACCCCAACCTTATCTATGGTTAATGCTAAAATCAGATTTTAAAAGCAGCTTCCCATCCTGGTTATGAGGAAAATTTGGGCAGTGTAACTAAAGGTAAGGATCGTTCCAGCACATACCTGTGGGTGGAAAAAGGCCTACAGCCTACAGTTACCAGATCCTGTCTGATCTTGGAAGCCAAGCAAAGCCAGCCCAGGTTAGTACCTAGATGCAAGACCACCAATGAATACCAGGTGCTGTTGGCTATATTTCAGAGGGAGAAATTGGCAAACCACCTCTGAAAAGCCCTATGAAAATTCATGAGGTCACCATAAGTTTGATGGGTGACTTGAAGGCACATGCAATACAAAGTGTTGCTTTTTACTTTTGATATCCATATACAATAAGTTTCTTGATATCAAGACATCAGAAATGCCATTAGGAATGCAACCAAAGTCCATTGGTCCTAGCTTTCTGTTTCCTGCAATGACCAGTCCTGTCACTCTGTGAATGATAACAGCCTTATTCAGGTATTCCAAAACTTGAACAGAGCAAATACATGATAACAGGGAGTGTGCTACATCTTCTTCCTCTGTTGTCCTTTCCAGTCACCCTTCACATGTGGAGGGTGTGACTTCCTTAAGTGAAGAGTTTCCCCACATGATCTAGCATGTTGAATTTGCAATCCTTCAGAGAGTCTTCATACATAAAGGAGGTATTCGGAAAGTAACTGTCAGTGTTAATAGGACTGGTGGAATCTATGATAGGAAGGGCAGGCCTGTCTTACTTCTTCTTTTTATGCATTTGCCTTATTTAAATTTCTAGGTTTTGGAATAGGGCTAAAATTGTCATCTAAAATGATAATTTGTGCCTGTGTTCATTTTGCAGTGACTACAATGACATAAAGGCAGCATATGAAGCCATGAAGAACGTAGCTTGCCTAATCAATGAACGGAAACGAAGGCTAGAAAGCATAGACAAGATTGCTCTCTGGCAAGTGTCTATTGTCAGCTGGGAGGTAAGGATGCACTTCCAAGAAATTTTAATGCTTAAAAACATAGAAAGTTTAATAGTCGGTTTTTATTGTGTGTCATTGTTTTGTTACTCCATGTGATTACAGGAGGCTTTTCTTGATGACTGTCTCATTGATTTATTTGGAGTCATTTATTTACAGCACTTGAATTTTTTAGTTATTTACAAAGTGGTTTATGATATAAAACACAGCTAAGACCAGCAGAGTCTCTGCTGTCAAAAGCCAGATGGTACCACAGTATTACTGCCTTCCTTCAAAAGAAAGCAAGTGATACTACCAAATCACTCCACAAAGCACAGTTCTATAACCCTGGGGCAGCTACTGAAAAAAGCTCTCCACCATAATGTATGTGTTGATTCATATTATAGTTCTTCTTCGTGGTCTCTGTGCCTCACACACTAAGAACTTTCGCGCATGTGTGGTACCATTCGGAAAATTCTAGAAGTAGCTTGGCGGGAACCCCTCCCCCATGCCTCTACTGAGCATGCTCAGCTCGCCGAGCAACGGTCTCCCTTCAGTTCTTTCTCGTCCACCGTCGCATACGGAGGTTCTGAGCTTGGTGGCATTCTTGGCCTTTCTTAGCAAGTCAGCTTTTTTCTGGTTTTTGACTTGGATATCGGTTTTTTGGACTTCGTCTCTGCTTTTTGGACTGGATTTGGCGCTTTGGTGATTTCTCACCCATTTTTGGGACCTCTAATCCCCTCTGACTTACCCCCCTCCCCCGCCATCTTCGGCTTCACTTTGTCTTCAACTCTTTGTCTTTGTCTTGTATTCTTCGCTTCCCTGCTGGACTTCTATGTCAGCTCTCTTCAAGCCCTGCAAAAAGTGTGGTCGCAAAGTTGCCTTAACTGACGGGCACAGTCAGTGCCTTCTGTGTTTGGGCGAGGCTCATAACACCAAGGCCTGCCCAATCTGTAGAGACTTCACCTCACAGACTCTCAGGAACCATCTGGCCCACCTCAAGTCTCACTGTTGAGAACAGTCTCTATCAGCACAGGAGTCAGTTCCGTCAGTTTCGAGGATGACTAAATCGACCTTGGGCCGACCTGCGACCACATTACCATTGGCACCGGCGGCTGCCAATCCGACTACGTCGACGGTACCGGGCTCAGTACTGTCGCATCGGGCTCCGACATCAGCCCTGCTGAAGATCCCGAAGATCTCTTCGGCCTCGACTTGGAGGGAGGCCCCTGTGGGCTCGCAGGGTGCTAAACCATCCAAGCCGCTGACTGCTGCCCAGCGCAAGCGGCCTGACCCTCCGGAACCTACGAAGAAGAAGAGGAAAAAAGAGAGACGCGGTTCTCCAGCAAGACTGGCTCCTCCTACACCTCCGACCCAACACCGCGAGGAATCAGAGGAGGAATCAGAACCCCAGGACGTCCTGGAGCTTTCTGATACAGAGGAAACCGCTGGCGTGACGGTGCCTTCGGACCCACCTGTCACAATACGAGATGTGTTGTTACTCCTGGCTGCACATTTTCCCACCACCAGAGGGTGAGAAAGCAAAACCGCTTGTAGTTGTTTAGACTAGCAGGATAGAGTGTTTCCCATGAGAAAGCTGAATGTAACCAAGGCCGTCTGGATCATGCAGCTGTGTTCGTATGTTATGGTTTGAAAAGCTCCTTGTTATTGAACTTGTATACTTAAAACACGGCCTCTGAACAGGCTGTGCTTCTTGTTACTTTTTCTCTGCTCTGTCAGAGATGGCTCGCTTTGCTGTGACTTAATTGCCTTAGCTTGATTTACTGCCCGCAATAAAGACTGTTAGACTGCTGCCTTGTTTCGACTGTGAGTTTTTTCTACTGATGGCAAGAATGCCTCTGGCGGGTTTTTATCATGGTAGCAGAGGATGGTTTTGAGAGGTGTTTTTTGAAGTGTTTTTACAATGGCTCATGTGGTGCCTGGGGGCCTGCCTCTCGTTAAGCTAAATGCAACTAATTACTTGGCATGGTCAGCTCGCATGGAAAAGTATTTGCAAGCTGAGGGGCTGTGGGGTGCCTTCACAGCTCCCCCGACTCTGCAGGGGACTGCTGCGGAGATAGCAGCGGCAACGAGGCGTGCTATGTCTGTCCTCTTTCTTGCTGTGGAAGATGACCAGCTCACACATATTAGGGATCTTGCCACCCCTCGAGAAGCCTGGGCGAGGCTGTGGGAGTTGTTTTTGAGTCAATCTGCAGCCGCCAAGTACGCCTTGTGCACCCGCCTGTATGGGATGAAGCTGGCCCCCGGTGTCCCGGTGAGGCAGCATTTGGCAGAGATGTCAGAGCTGTTTTCGTCACTTCGGGAGAGAGGCAAAGTGTTGCCTGAAGGTGACAAGGTATTTTGCATCTTGAATTCCCTTGATAGTTCCTGGAATCTGGTGGTGTCCTCGCTTCAATCCATGCCAGAGAGAGAGTTAACCGTTCCCTTGGTTTCTGCTTGTCTGCTGGAAGAAGAGGAAAAGCGCGCAAGGAATGCAGCGACTCCCTCTCAGACGGCTCCAGCTGCAGAGGCCTGTGCCGGGAGGAAAAGTTCTCCGGCTGCTGAAGCGAGGCAGGAGGGGCTGGTGAGAGCCCATGCTGTGCAAAGGTGCTTTCGCTGTGGGTCTGCTTCTCATCTTAAGCGTGATTGCCCACTCCTGAAGCAAGGGGAGCAAAGTTTCACAGGCGCCGGTGCCAGGGGCCGTAGCAGAGGCAGAGGAGGTCGGGCCAGAGGGCGGCTGAGAGTTGCTGTTGCCGTGGGAGACGCTGTTGCAGACACTGTGTCGGACTCTGAGGAGGCAGGTGATTCCGTTTGGCTTCTAGACAGCGGCTGTTCCCAGCATCTGGTCAATTCTGAAGATTTATTTGACTGTTTGGATTTTGCCAGTGTTTCCACTGTGACATTAGCAGATGGGACAAAGGCTAAAGTTTGTGGCGAAGGTGTAGCTTTTGTCCCTGCCCTTGGCGTGGGTTTGAAAAATGTTTTGTTTGTTCCCTCTCTTGATTTCTGTTTGCTTTCTGTGGGGCAACTAACAGAGTCTGGGTTCAGGGTTGAGTTCTATGGGAAACAAGGTAAAATCCTCAAAGATGGGGTGGTATGTGCTGTGGCTATACGAGAAGGGAGGCTGTTTTTTCTTGAGCCACGACACACTGTGTGTAATGTGTATGGTAATGTCCCACAACATGATGAGTGCCTTCATCTCCTCCACCGGCGCGCAGCACATGCAAGCTTTCCTGTGTTAAAGAGGCTTGCTGGTTGTTGTAAAGGGTGTACTTTGAAGCCTTGTAATGTTTTTCTTGACTGTGCTATTTGCAAGCAGGCTAAATCTAAACAACTCCCAGCACCGAGGGTTAGTTTTCGTGTACCAACCGCCCCGTTTCAGTTGGTACACTGTGATTGTGGGTCCTATGAGTAAACCCTCCCTAGGGGGGGCTAGATATTTCATCGTCCTCATAGACGATTTTAGCAGGTTCATTTTCTGCTATTTGTTGAAACAAAAGTCTGATGTGTGTCAAGTTCTCAAGAACTGGTGTTCCTTGGTCGAAAGGCAATTTGGTTATTCCCTGCAAAAGCTTCAAACCGACAGAGGAATGGAATTCCTGTCGGAGAACTTGCAACAATGGTTCAAAAAGCAAGGGATTGTTCACAGAACGACTGCCAGCTATTCTCCTCATCAAAATGGAGTGGCTGAGCAGAATGCAGGGGTTCTGCAGACTCAAATGCACAGTTTGCTGCTTGATGCAGATCTGCCTCTGAGTTTTTGGGGTGAGGCAATTCTGACTGCCTGTTACATACACAACAGGCTGTGGAGTTCTGTGGTTAATGCTACTCCCTATGAATGTCTGTTTGGTAAACAGCCTTCCATTGCACATCTTAGAGTTTTTGGGAGTTTTGCTGGGGTGCACATCCCCAAGGGGCAAAGAAGGAAGGGGGAGCCAAAGGCCCAGCGTATGCGTTTTGTTGGCTATGAGCCCAACTGCAAAGGGTATCGTTTTCATGCTGGTGGCAATTCCTGTGTTGTGTCCAGGAATGCCTCTTTTGAGGAACACGCAAATTGGTCGCGTGTTCAGGCAGCGTCTGAAGTTTTTCTCCCTGTGGCTGGTCTGCCAGCTTCTCAGCCAGTACAGCCTTCAGTCTCTGCTCCACTCCCAGCTCCGCTCCCAGTTCCTCAAGGGTCAAAACAGAAGAGGAGAGAGGCACGTGGAGGAGAAGAGCTGTAAGTGTTGTGCAAGGGTCTTGCACAGGGGAGAGAGAACGCGAGGGCTCAGTGAAGAGGTCTCGCAGTGCTGAGGACAGGGACGAGCCTTTGCAAGATCGTCCCATCCCCAGATGGTCTCAAAGAAAAGCGAAAGGCACTCCACCTAAAAGTTTTTCCCTGAGTCTCTTGCAGTTCATGTGTGTGCTGTAAACTGTGAGCCTCAGTGCTTTGCTGATGTTGTGAAAATGCCTGAGCAGCAGGCAGAACCCTGGTGGGATGCAATGCAGAGTGAAATGGATTCCATTGTTCAGCATGATGTGTATTCTCTTTGTAATTTGCCCAAGGGTGTGAAACCAATTGACAGCAAATGGGTCTACAAGTTAAAACCCACTGCTGATGGGCATGTGAAACATAAAGCGCGCCTAGTGGCATGCGGGTTCTTGCAAGACATCAGTGATCTGGATCAGATCTACTCCCCGACTGTGAAAGCACAGTCCATCAAGTTGGTGTTTTCCATAGCAGCTCAGAGAAAAGCTGTCATCACACACTTTAACATTACCACTGCCTATCTCAGTGCTGACCTGGAGGAAGAAGTGTACATGCTCCAGCCTGATGAGTTTGTAGTAGAGGGGAGAGAAAGTCAAGTTTGGCTTTTGAAGAAATCGCTTTATGGGTTACGGCAATCTGCCAGGTGTTGGAATTTTTGTTTACACAATGCACTGCAAGGGTGCGGGTTCAAACAAAGCCTTGCTGATCCCTGTGTATATGTTCGGGGGAAAGGGGAGAGTTTGGAAATTCTTCTTGCATATGTGGATGATCTGTGTTTGGTCAGTGCTACACAAAAACAAGCGCAAGTGTTTGAAAAAGAGCTAGGGAAAAAGTTTCAGGTGAAAAACCTAGGCCTAGTACAGAACTTTCTTGGAATTGAAGTACAGAGAACTGAAAATGGTATTCTGCTGTGTCAGAAACAGAAAATTGTGAAGTTGTTAGAATTGTGTCAAATGTCTGACTGCAAACCGGTACAGACTCCTATGGTGCCAGTTTTTTTGAAAAATATCTGTGAGGAATTATTTCCTGATATACACCTGTATCAGTCTGTCATTGGGAGCCTTTTGTACTTAGCTGGCACCAGCCGGCCTGACATTGCTCTAAGTGTCAACATTTTGGGCAGAGCGTGTGCTAAGCCAACCCAGTATCATTGGCAGGGTGTGAAAAGGGTACTAAGGTACCTAAAAGGTTCCTTTGATTATTTTCTAAGCGTTTGTCCTGATCAGATGCCAAACCTTGTCTGTTCATCAGACAGTGATTTTGCTGAGGATATTGTGGACCGCAAAAGCACAACTGGTTTTCTTATCAAATACAGTGGTGTAGCAATCGACTGGAAGTCTAAAAAACAGTCTTGTCTTGCTTTATCCACTGCAGAGGCAGAATTTGTGAGTCTATCTGCGCTCTGTACTGAATTGGTTTGGTTTTTGCAGTTACTACAAGACCTGCATGTGTCTGTGCCAATGCCAATACAAATATGTTGTGATTCACAAGCCTGTATTCAAATGGCAGTGTCTGACTGGGTGTCTTCTCGATCAAAACACATTGACATCAAATTTCACAATGTGAAACAGTATGTACGAGAAGGAAAAGTGTCCCTTACCTATGTGTCTTCAGAAGAAAACGTAGCTGATGTGTTTACTAAGCCACTTCCTGCTGATGCATTTGGTCAACACGTTAGCAAGCTGGGGTTGATGGAGTCTGCAGTGCGTGGTGGCTGAAAATGTTACGCAAGGAGTAGGGGAGTGTCACAATACGAGATGTGTTGTTACTCCTGGCTGCACATTTTCCCACCACCAGAGGGTGAGAAAGCAAAACCGCTTGTAGTTGTTTAGGCTAGCAGGATAAGTGTTTCCCATGAGAAAGCTGAATGTAACCAAGGCCGTCTGGATCATGCAGCTGTGTTCGTATGTTATGGTTTGAAAAGCTCCTTGTTATTGAACATGTATACTTAAAACACGGCCTCTGAACAGGCTCTACTGATGGCAAGAATGCCTCTGGCGGGTTTTTATCAACCACATTACCACACATTATGCGACCACATTACCGTCGGCATCGGCGGCTGCAATCCGACTACGTCGACGGTACCGGGCTCAGTACTGTCGCATCGGGCTCCGACATCAGCCCTGCTGAAGATCCCGAAGATCTCTTCGGCCTCGACTTGGAGGGAGGCCCCTGTGGGCTCGCAGGGTGCTAAACCATCCAAGCCGCTGACTGCTGCCCAGCGCAAGCGGCCTGACCCTCCGGAACCTACAAAGAAGAAGAGGAAGAAAGAGAGACGCGGTTCTCCAGCAAGACTGGCTCCTCCTACACCTCCGACCCAACACCGCGAGGAATCAGAGGAGGAATCAGAACCCCAGGACGTCCTGGAGCTTTCTGATACAGAGGAAACCGCTGGCGTGACGGTGCCTTCAGACCCACCTGTGCTAACCGCCGCGGTATCTCTGCCTGGACGCCCTGAAATGGCGGCCCACCCAGAGCCTGTTCCTGTGGCACCTCAGGCCTCACGTCAGCGCAGAGGTTCCTCAGGTAGAAGCCCATCCCGAACACTGGAGTGGAGGGTCAGACATCGGTCCCCACACCGCCAGGAGGACTATCCTGAATGGTCTCAACCCTCCTTCAACTCGCTGTATTCCTGCACTTCCCACACTGTGAGGTACGCTCAAGAGCATACCTGGAGGGAGTATCGGCCTCCTACCACTCGTATTCGCCATCCTACAGGTACCGGTATCATCCCGATGTGAGGCTGTGGTCGCCATACCATCGCTCCCGCTCTCCACCGCGTGGAGCTCATCACTCAAGGTATCAGCACTCACCTTTGCGCTCCCATTCAAGATCGCCACGTCATAGCCGGTCCCACGAGCCCGCGCCTCACTATCGAGCCGCTTCTCCTCCACCGAGGGTTACCTCCACAGTCTCCCGCCCATCTTCGGAGGCTGTTCTGGCGCAACCCTCGACCGCTGCCGCTACTGTCACCCATGCGATTCAGCGCCCGGTCCCAACGGTGGTACCGATCACGAAGGCCGCTCCGCTTCGGCCATCAGACGTGGCGCTTCCATCCACGAGGCCTACCACCACTGCTGTCTCTACCGTTACCCTGACGGTACCGTCCCATCACCCGTCGAGGGAGAGATCGCCAGACAGATCCTCCTCTGGTTCTTCCCAGACCTATGAGTCTGACTCAGACTCCAACGAGTCGACACCGGCGTTACGTGAATCCCCTCCCTTGGCCTTCGGAGATCTGGCACCAGAGTCGGCACCAGAGGATGTCAAGCAGTTCTCAGACATCCTCTTCCGGATGTCAGCAGCTTGGGACTAAAAGTCGAGGAACCGGCCCCGGCTGTGCAGGATCCGGTTTTTCACTATGTGGATACCCATCCACCATCAACAGCTCCGTTACTGCTCCTGCTCGCCCTGATGGAGGCCCTAAAATATCCAGGGGCCCAGCCGGCTTCCACCCAGTTGATCCCACACCGGCTTGAACATCTCTACCGGACCCAAAAAGAGGAGGCCGAGTTTTTGTTCACTCATCTGCTGCCGAACTCTGTGGTCGTCGAATCTGCCCAAACCAAGGGAGGCAACAGGGCACATACCACTCCGCCTGACAGGGAAGGACGCAGGCTTGACACCTTTGGTAGGAGGTTTTATTCAGCCTCCTCCCTGATAGCCAGGGTGTCCAATACCCCGGCCTGCCTGGCGGCCTACCTGCGGAGCTACTTGACAGGTTTCATCCTCTCCTGTCCAGCGTCCCAGAGGAGAACCGGGCGAGTGCCAACCAGTTTTACAGCGAGGCGGTAGCACTCGCCAACCAACAAATCATCTCCTCAAGGCACTCAGTCGAGGTGGCCACGTGTGTTATGGTGGACTCCATGTCGTTGCACTGCTACGCATGGCTGCGCTCGTCAGGCCTCCAGGAGGACACCAGAAAGAGGATCAAAGACCTCCCCTTTGACGGTAAGGAACTCTTCAGTGCCACAACTGATGAGGCCATGGACCACATCGTCAAGGCCCGTTTGATAGCCAAGAAGATGAGGATCCACCAGCCTCCACAGTCACGCCGCAGCTTTGGCTCCCAGCCCTCCTGGCGCAGGTCATCATCGTCCAGTTTCCAGCCGCGCTGGCCTCGGTCGGTGACGTCACGCCCGTCGACCACGTTGTTCTCACGGAGGCCTCTTCGAAGACATCAACCCTCTTTGAAGAAGCCTTCATCTGGGACGAAGTCCCGCTTTTGATGTGTTGCGCAGGTCGCCTCCACAGCCAATCTTCCAACTGCCAGCAGCCCTAGATCGTCCCAGCCTGGCCAGACACCTCGCTGAATGGCGCTATATCACCACGGACACTTGGGTTCTCTCCATCATCTGTTTTGGTTACGCCATCGAGATTTCAAGTATTCCACCGCGAGGCGTCTACTATTCCAGCCCGGCTTTGCTGGAAGAGATCCAGTCCCTCCTACAGAAGGGAGCGATCGAAGAGATTCCGGCCTTGGCCATTACCACCGGCTTCTTCTCCCGGTACTTCACGGTACTGAAGTCGGACGGAACCTTGCGGCCCATTCTGGACCTCAGAGGGGTGAACGAATACATCCGCCCCAGGAGGTTCAAGATGGTCACGCTGTCGT
Source organism: Iguana delicatissima (assembly GCA_948472985.1). Lineage (NCBI taxonomy): Eukaryota > Metazoa > Chordata > Lepidosauria > Squamata > Iguanidae > Iguana > Iguana delicatissima. Next base: position 366,130 of record CAOKZL010000757.1, read on the forward strand.
CGATCCTTCCTTTCCTTCGACGAGGGGACTGGTTTGCATCCATCGATCTGCGGGACACATATTTTCACATCGCCATTCGCCCGCAGCACAGACGATACCTTTCGGTTCACAATCGAGGGCATCTGTTATCAATACAGGGTGCTGCCGTTCAGACTATCCACCGCTCCCAGGGTCTTTACGAAATGCATGGCCACAGTGATATCCCACCTGCGGACGAAGGGCGTCTCCATCTATCCTTACCTCGACGATTGGCTGTTGGTTGTGTCCTGCAGGCACAAACTTTACATGGACATCCACAGGACTTTATCTCTCTTGACTCGTCTTGGCCTCCGGGTCAATCTGAAGAAGTCCATCTCGAGCTGGCGAGGGTGCTTGACTTCATCGGAGCGACCCTGGACTCGGTCTCTGCCAGGGCTTACCTGCCCCTGAAGCGTGCTTGTACCCTTCGTCGGGCGGCATCTGCCACCTTCAACGCACCTACGGTATCAGCGAGAAGGATTCAGCGGTTTCTCGGGTACATGGCCTCCACCACGGCAGTCACCTACCTCTCTCAACTCCATGCGCATCCACTGCAACATTGGTTCGTCAGAGCCTTCAACTCGCTCTGAGATGACCAAAGGCACCAACTCCGAATTCCTCCACAGGTGCGCCACTCCCTGCTATGGTGGCTTTCCTACCGCCACCTGCTGTCAGGGATGCCGTTCCGGCAACCAACCCTTCGACCCACGGTAACAACAGATGCCTCCCTGTTCGGATGGGGAGCACACTGCAACGACCTCAGAGTCCGGGGATGCTGGATTGGCGACGAGACCGAGCTTCACTTCAATGCCGTTGAGCTGCTTGCCATCTGGAAGGCTCTGAGGGCATTTCGCAACCTCGTTACAGGACGCACAGTCCTGATTTTGACGGACATCACGACAGCCGTCTGTTACGTCAACAGACAAGGTGGGACCCATTCGACCACGCTCCTCACCATCGCCCTCCAGCTGTGGGACTGTTGTGTGTCACTCCAGGTCCACCCGATCGCCGTCCACCTGGCGGGCCAGGAGAACACTACAGCGGATGCCCTCAGCAGGGAGCCTCCTCCCACCACGAGTGGTCTCTCTCGGACGAGGCATTCCGGATAGTACGGGAACGCTGGGGCGAGCCCATGATCAACCTCTTTGCCACCACAGTGAACGCGAAGTGTCGCCAGTACTGCTGGAGAGCCGGCCGAGGACCGGGCTCTCTCGGCGATGCTTTCCAGTTCCAGGCTCCTCTGTGCCTTCCCACTGTTCCCCCTCGTAGGCCGAGTGGTCACCAAGATCCTGGCGGACCGAGCCAGCGTCGTCCTTGTAGCCCTGTACAGGCCGAGGCAGCACTGGTTCAGGCCCCTATTCGAGACCGCTCGGGGTCGACTTCTCAGGCTCCCAACAGCGCCCGATCTGCTGTCCCACTCTGATGGTCTCGTTCTCCATCCCGACCTGCCGCTCCTGGCCCTCCACGCCTGGCGGATAACGCTCTAGACGATCTGACCATCCAGGACGTCTTGACCGCGGCCAGGAAGGAGTCGACCCACTGCAACTATAGCTACAAGTGGCGGAGGTTCATCACCTTTGCCGAGGAGCGAGGTGAGCCGGTATTGCCTGTCGGTCTCTCTACCGTACTCCGTTTCCTGCTCCACCTTCGGCAGCGGGGACTCGCGTTTCCATCTCTGAAAGTCTACCTCGCCGCCATCGTGGCCTACCAACCTCGGGGCTCTCCGTCGGCAGCTCTCTTCTGGGACACTACCATGAAATAATTCATGAAGGGCTTGCAACACCTGTACCCGCTGGTATCGCCGCCGCTACCGCCCTGGTCGCTGTCCCTGGTACTGTCCCAGCTTATGCGGTCGCCCTTCGAGCCCATGGCTACTGCGAATGATAGGCTCTTGACCATCAAAATGTCCTTCTTGGTAGCTGTCACCTCAGCCAGGCGGGCAAGTGAGCTGACAGCAATGAGGGCTGACGAGCCCTTCCTTGTTTTCCACAGGGACAACGTAGCCCTTCGCCCTGACATTTCCTTCCTGCCCAAGGTGGTGTCACACTTCCACCTTAACCAAGACATAATTTTGCCAACCTTTTACCCAGACCCGACGACGCCTCTGGAGCAGTCCCTGCACTCCCTTGACGTTCGTCAGGCTCTGGCGCAGAGGCCACAAGGTGTTCACCCAGAGATTTTCTAAATGGGTGGCCCAGACCATCCTGCTGGCATATGAACTTGCCAAGCGGCCTCCACCAGCCTTGCTTCAGCCTCATTCCACCAGAACTGTGGCATCCTCAGCAGCCCTCCTGCGAGGTGTGGACCTGCAAGAACTCTGTCAGGTGGTGACCTGGTCCAGACCATCGACCTTCATGTGCCACTACCGACTGGACTGCCAGTCCCAGAAAGATGCCCGTTTTGGATGAGCGGTGCTGGCCTCCATACTCTAGGACCTGACCCACCATCCTTCTGGTAAACTACGAAATCTCCTAGTGTGTGAGGCACAGAGACCACGAAGAAGAAGAACAGGTTGCTTACCTGTAACTGTGGTTCTTCGAGTGGTCATCTGTGCCCTCACACACACCCGCCCAGCCATCCCCTCTTTCTCAGGTCCCTTATCGGCGGACTTTAAAACTGAAGGGAGACCGTTGCTTGGCGGGCTGAGCATGCTCAGTAGAGGCATGGGGGAGGGGTTCCTGCCAGGCTACTAAGCTCTAGAATTTTCCAAACAGTACAGCGCATGCGCGAAAGTTCCTAGTGTGTGAGGGCACAGATGACCACTCGAAGAAGCACAGTTACAGGTAAGCAATCTGTTCTTATTCCTTCAGACAACAATAGAATGATCTCCAAATTGTATACTTGAAACTGAGAAAAAGTGAACAAGACTTAAGTCCTGTCTAGTAGTCTTCCTTCCCTGACTGCGTTTACCATTGGGTAACTTGGGTGGGGCACTCACCCCATGCCTTCATTCTCATTTACGCAGACCCCATGGGTTGGGAGCTAAACTTTTGTAGCAGAGGAGCCTTTTGTACTCTAGTAAGCTTGTAAGGCCCCACTTTGGGGGTCCCTGATATTAGTATGGTTTGGATAGGCACCATACCTAATTGGCATCATATATAATTGGCAACACATTTTATTGGCTCTGATATCAAATTCAAGCCTGAGAGGTGACGGAGAGGTCAAACCGAGTGAGGGAAAGAATTTGACTGTAAATGTGAGAAGGACAGGTCAACTCGAAACTTCCTCCCAGGTAAGACTGAGTCATTTGTCAGGCAAATACACAGCATTCCTGTGGATAATAAGCATAAATAGAAGCTGGAATTTTCCAGGGAATCCAACTGTGAGGAGCCCACCAGGACACTGATTGACAGATATCCAGTCCCTTGTACACCTGGATTCTTGCCTCTTTCCTCACAGCACCCACAATAGACAGCTGTTACAACATCCATCATGTCTTTGTCAATCAAAGCACTAAGCCTATCAACAGGCGAAAGACTCATTGTCCACAACAGGTTCCCTTTGTCTTGCATCTGGAACCTTCACAGCCACAAGCCATTTTCAGGGTACAAATACCCCTGATTTCAAGATGCCCAATGCAGTCTCTCAAAGGTCTACCCATCACTCTGTCCATCTGGCTCCTGAATGAGAACTGCCCTTGGGTCCTACCTAAGCCAAAATACATTTCTGCTCTTCACTACTCTTCTGGACTGGTAATTATAAATCCCCCCAAATCCCTCAGTCTCTCTATAATTTTTCCACCCTTTCTCTTTCAGCTAGCTTTCAGCTAGAATGTGTGATTGTGTGTTTCTTGTGTGCATGCATGAGTGAATTCCCCTCAATAAAACACATTTTTAGCTTACTTCTGAATCTCTGGCTGGTTCTTTTCCTGCCTGTGCCGGTAAACACTGGTTGAAAGGATCTCGCTAAGTTGCCCCCTTCTCGCAGCCTCTTGATTTTGAGCTAATTAATTCCCCACTTTTTCAAGGAGATATTTGGCATTGCAGGGTGGCCCTTGTGGCACCTACATTTTGGGGAAACAGGCTCCTTTTGCAGTTTGGAATCCTAGTCTAAATTTCATGGGGAACCTCATCAAGTAGAAGAGTCTTCCTGTTCATCCCCCAACACAGTGGCTGCAGGGATAGATAGGAGGCAGTGGGATCAACATAGTCATCCTGCTTTCTCCTGTGTGCAGTGATGGGGGAGAACAACTGAATAGGGCTTAATGTTAAAACCTACTATTTTTGTAAACAAAGGAAACATACTTGTTGCAACCAAAGGGCTCCAGGCAGATAAGATACACATATTTCTAAGACTCCACTACAAGGCTTTTATACTGCCAACAAAGCTAATGGTAATCATTGAAGAAAATAATCTCAGGTCTTCCTTTCTCTGTTTACTGCAAATGTTCTAGGGGCAAGACATCTTAGGCCGAAGCTCAGAACTTATCCATTCAGGAGAACTGACAAAAATCTCCAAGCAAGGCAAAAGCCAGCAAAGGACTTTCTTTCTCTTTGACCACCAGCTTGTGTTCTGCAAGAAGGATCTCCTGAGAAGGGACATGTTGTATTACAAGGGCCGAATGGACATGGATGAGGTGGAAGTGCGGGACATTGAGGACGGCAGAGACAAGGACTTCAATATCAATTTAAAAAATGCTTTCAAGATTATAAATACTGCTACAGAAGAGGTTCATCTATTCTGTGGGAAAAAGCCAGGAGATAAGAAAAAGTGGCTGGAGGCCTTTGCAAATGAGAGGAAACGAGTGCAAGAAGACAAAGAAATGGGCAAGTAGCATCTTGGAAATCTTGATCAAGATCTTATATATTTTTAGTGTAGTGTAAATATGTCCCAGTATAGTTATACACACCACAGATTTCACAGCTGTACAGCCAATTGTTCAATAGGTGCAATGGCCTTGAGCTGACCTGGTGCATAATAATCAAATTAACTCATTGCACTCCGAGTCACACCTAAGATCTCCAACCAATGATAGATTCAGTAATGGTCATATTTTTTAATCTCTATATTAGTAGCTATTACTAAATAATATTTTCTCTGTATAATAAAGTACTGTCTTGTATCTATCTTATCTTTAATCTATCTCTCTTCCCCTCTAATATTAAAAAAAATCCATAAAATCTAACAATTTTTTAAAAATAATTTCTCCCTTCAAACAGTTCATTTTTCTTTATCTTATCAACTTACATTTATACATAACCTCATATTCATTTATCCTCTTTTTTTGCCCTTTTCTATCTATATTAGAATAATCTTATCAATAGTTCATCTCCCTCTGATAACATCATCTTAATAAATTAATTTTCTGGACAGTGTAGAAATAAAACATAATCCATGCTGCACTTCCAAATCAAAACTTTTTAATAACAAAGACCTTCCACATAAATTTAACTTGACCAAAATATTTATTATGTCACCCTCTTCTTTCCAAATTTTTTCGAAGGTATTATTTCCAAGGCCACTTTTCCATTTCTTTGCTCTGAATTAACATCCACATTTTTCCTTCCACGTCCTTCAAACTGACAGCTAGATCTGTTCCATTCATTATTTTCTGTTCCAGAAAATTTAGAATTTTGAGCAGAAATTTAGGGTTTTGAACAAAAAAAAAGTGTATGAGGAAAAAGCCCTCAAAATTTGAAAAGCCTTATGGCAGTTGACTTTTTTTGATAGGGTGCCTTAACTGTTGAAACACTCTTCTTGTTGCAGATCAGAAGATGTGTCAATATTCTTTACATTCCTAGTGTGAACTGACGGCTTGCAGGGAGCTTTTGGGATTAGGCCAGGGACAGAATTAGCCCTGGTGCCACAGTTTGCCCTCCACTGCTTTGAACTGATGACAGAACTAAGCAGTAAGAAACAGGCAGAAGTTTGTCAGCAACAATAAGAAACAAGAACATCAACAAGAAAAATCGATCATGTGCTCGGACTCACCCCTTGCCTTCCTTGACATGCTCAAGAGAATGATTTGGTGGCATATTTTTTTGTGTGGGGAGGTCTTCCTGTCCCTTGATGAAACTTACTTTGGAGATGAAGTGAAGAATTGGAAAACCTTTCCAATCTCTTGTCTCTGCTAGGAATTCACTACATTGTTTAAGGCAAGCTGTTATCTCTAAATCTCAGTCACCTCTGTCTTCAGTATAGGATAATAAAAAGACCTAACTTGCAGCATAACGCATTTAGTGTGTTTACATGCATTGTATTGGCTTTGTATAGACCTTGTGCACAAAATGGTTGCCATCCAGTTAGAAACATATCCATGCAAAAGTCACACTATGCATATGGGGCGAAAACATCACCATTCTACAATGGATGTAGTCTGCTGATAGCGATGGAAATGGAGTTAAACAGACAACATGTTCCTCTGTGCCTTATCTCTGCACATTGCAAGTTGCAGTTTTGCATTTTGCATGGTGGCTGGACATGGTATAAAGTGTCTTCTGCCATGGCACCTAGTGATTGACGTGTGTCGCTCTTTGTTGCTGACCTGCGTTGAGGTTGGGTCATGCCTCTGTAGTGCATCTCCACATGCACAGTGTCAAAAATGTGACACTGAGGAGATGTTGCATTGCAGCCTCTGCGCGTGTGTGTGTGCATGTGTGCGCGTATGTATGCACATGCATACATACATGTGCATTTACATTGTTTTATGGTCTTGGGCCACACTATGTGGTTGATGTTGTTGCTGTGTGCCTTCACGTCATTTCCAGATTATGGCAACCCTCTTGCTTGGTTTTCTTGACAAGGTTTGTTCAGAGGTAGTTTGCTGAAAGAGTGTGACCTTGCCCAAGGGCACCCAGGGGGTTTCTGTGCCTAAGCTGGGATTCGTACCTTAGGAGTGGCCACAGGTCAGAAATGACTTGAAGGCACACAGGAACAACAAAGCACTGTTTTACTTTAGGGAATCAGTTTAGTTTAGTGGTTTGAGTGTTGGACTAGATCTCTGAGAAGCCTGTGTCAAAATCACTGCTTTATTTATTTAGTTATCTAGATATTTCTGGATTGTGTCTCATCTCCCAAGGGCTCCCGAGACAGTGAACAAATAAAAATATTTTAAAACACATACAAATACTCTTTAAAATAGATCAATTTCAAACATTAAAAGCCATGCAGAATAACACTGTTTGGGCTGCGTGTCAGAAGCTTAAAAGGGATGGAGCCAGCCTAACTTCCTTTGGTAGAAAGGTCCATTGCTGAGATGCTGCTACAGAGAAAGCCCTGTTCTGCCTAGGTACTGGCCTAACTTCATGAGGTGTTGAGGCGCACAGTGGGGTCTCTGAGAATATCAGATTTCGTGCAGGCTTGTACAGGAACCCGTCGAAACCCACTAGGTGATCTTGAGCAAGTCAAAGTCTCTCAACCTCAAAGGACAGCAATGACAAACCTTCTTTGAAGAAATGCCAAGAAAACTCTATGATGATAGGGTCACCATAAATCAGAAACAACTTGAAGGCACACAACAACAGCGTACTTTACCATTGAGCTATAGCCTATATTCTCTACCACTGATAAGTAGTATATGATTTATTATTAAGCAGTGGCTTCACCTTTAAAGTGCACCAAACACCATAATGTGCCATCATTGCATGAAGTTTATTGTCTGATGTTGGAGCACCAGGAATTTTTTTCATATGACCACAGAACAGTTTCATATTTGTACCATAATATTATTGTATTTACACGATTTCCCAAAAACTCACTGTGGACTAGCAGCCAATAGCCTGTGGACCAGCACTGGTACATGGACCATTATTTTAACTAGCACTGTTTTGAGTGGTCTTTGCTTTAAATCTGTACTCCAGTATTTGAAACAGTATTTAAATAGCAATAATTTACTCCCAATTGCAGGGATGGAGATCTCAGAAAATCAAAAGAAGCAAGCCATGGACAATGCACGGAAGTCAAGGCATGGAAAGATGAAAGGTGAACATCTAAAGAATCAACTGTAGTATCATTCATGTAAAACACTTTACATTTCACAGATGTCCTTTTGGCTGTTGTTGGACAGAGTAGGAAAAACATGAGCCAGGCAATTGCAGGCCCATAAAATAGCAATATCCATGCTTTTGGTGGCCTTAATGGCAAGGCATTACAGATACTACTGGGGCCTTTCTGCACAACACCGTTGCAGTGCTATGATTCCTCTTTCAACATTCTGTGGAATCCTGGGCTTTGCAGTTTAGGGAGGGGCATTTAGAATTCTCGGCCAGAGAGCTCTTTGGCTTCAGTAGACTACAAACCCCATAATTCCACAGGATATTGAAAGTAGAATAATAGCACTATAACAGTGTAGTGTGGAAAGGTCCCTGTCTTCAAGTGTTGATAATTCACATGCAGTATTTATCTACATCAGTACCATGGACATTTGGAGTAGTTTGTCTTGAGCAACATATCTTGTGCAAATGAGCTTAAACTGTAAATCCTTCACATAATTATGATACTTGTTTCCGTACATCAGTTTTACACCTGTTCTTGATGCTTCTTTCTGTAGGTGTCAGCTATAGTGGGTGCCCAGTGCCACCGCCTCACCAGAGTTTACATCCTATCCACCAACGTCACATCACAGTCCCCACCAGCATTCCACAGCAACAGGTGTTTGCCTTGGCAGAGCCAAAACGGAAGCCATCACTTTTCTGGCACACTTTCAACAAACTGACCCCATTCAAGAAATGAATGCCTAAAGGTCCCTGAACTACAAGATTGTATGGTAAAGAAGAGCCTTTTGCCAGCAAAGAATTCATTGGTTCAACTGGAAAACCATGAATTCTGTTCTGGAAGGAAAGCGTTAAGGTTTTCTTAACCTTCCGCCATAATCTTTGTTGAGAAGGATGAAGTATGGGCGGATCAGTGAAGAAGGCTGTGGTGTGATCTGAAGCAAATGTTGAAGCGTGTCAATAAACATTGCTAATGAGGAACCCATCACTTGGTCACAAGAGCAGATTGCTGCAAGCCTAGAACAGTGGGATAGTGTTTATACTGTATTTGAACCAAAGGAACAGTTAAAATCTCTAGGTCATTTTGCCTGTCTTAATAATGAATTGATGGCCAAATTTAGAAATAGGAAGGAAAGCAATTCTTTTCCCTGCACTGCATGTTGGCAAAGAGAAGTATAAGTTTCTCTGCAAGCACCAACCAGGCAAGTGGATCTCGTGTGATCAAGTTGCTGCTAATGCAAGAACTGCTGAAGCTCAGTCCTTCCTGTTTGTCTTAGTTTGCTGTCTCTCTCTGTTAATTTAACAAAGTGGGAATAGGACTTCCTGCAAAGCCTTAGCATTTTTCCCACAAAATGGGAGAAACTGTTAATTTAGTGACGTAAATAGCTAAACATGCATTTTTACATGCTATTTGATATAATGAAGGAAGGGACTCAATGCATTATGGGTCTGTTTCTTACCAAAAGTGGTATTTTGCTGCATGCATTGTATGCATTTCAAGAACCTGGTTTCATTTTATTTTGTTATCTGAAGCTACTTCACTTGCGAAACTTGCCTCTGTGATTTCCAGTATGCCTGCTTTTACACGATGTAAAACTGAAGCCTCTTTTTAATGGCATTTTAATGGCACTGCTATACAAACAGTAAGAGTAATAGAAAGTAATAGAAATTTGAAAGAGTGTTGAGAGAAGGTGTTTTTGGTAATTATATCCCATAAATACAGACATTCTGTTTTGTATAATTCCTACAAAAGATCCCTCAAACGTTTCCAAAATGGTATTTGATTTATTTTTCTTCTTGTATACAAGAGAAGGCTGTTCAGCAATATTTCTTTGCAGTGATATCAAGAGGGGCCGTCTGATGGCATCAGAAATGAACTTTGATTAAAACTCAGGTCAAGTGTGGCCTATTTATGAGTTATTAAAATGGTATCTTGTTTTGATTTGCTTTGTTCTGTGAACTTAAGTTGTTTTTTAAGATAACTTTTACAGAATATTCTGCTATCATAAATTAAAGTTTATGGCACACACCGCTGTTTCCCTGCTGTTATAGCACATTCCACTTTTACCTTATGGTCATATATTATTAATACTTATACCAGTATGAATAACCACTAAGGTAAACTGGGACAACAGAGATATTTCATGTTTGATTTCTTGAGTTTGAGTCAATTCTATTGACCAAGTAGGTTGATGATCAGGGACATTTTCTATCAAAGTATGATTCAGGATTTTTTTCTAACTGTGAAAACAAGTTAATGTTCTTGGGAAAATCTGTTCAAATATGTAGTTTAACAGTTGCATTATGTGACAGACAATGGGCTGTAGCCAAGCTTCTTAACCACAGGGTGAGATGTAAACTGAGTCTTTGACTATAAGCGTGATATTTGCTAAGAACTTAATCCTTTTGAATTCAGTGATATTGCCTTTTTGAGCAGACATGTTCATTCACTTCCTTTCTCTCCTCTCTCCATACAGATTACGGAATCCAGCCAAAGACAACACCTTTCAGTCAAATTTATTTCAATAGGAAAATTTAAATATTTGTTTTGAACTCAGTGAAAATTAAACATTTCAGAATTTGGCTGGATTTTGCTACAGTATACATGCATAAGATAAAAGATTGTTGACTTGAATGGCAGCTTCTGTAATAGACAAAAAGGGCTTATGTTCTGAGAACATGCACGTGTTGACAGAAAACAACCTGGTACATTTGTTGATTGATGTAAGTTAAAATAATTGCTTGCAATTATTCATGCTCTTTAAAATGATCTTTTGCTAAAAAGCATTTTTAAACTGAAAAGATGTTTTTTTAAAACAAGCATGTTAGACATGCCTTGTGTACATATAGGTCAGCAATGGCTTTAAAATGATTTTATTACTCAACAAAGTTATCCACCATGCTGTGATCCTCACTGCTTGATTTTCAATATTAACATTTTCAAATGAAACAGCTAAGAACTGAATGTATGAAATTATAAACTGGCATTTTACTTACAACAGGTTTTTAGTTGTTAAAAGTATCATTTAATAATTATTGCAAAGGAGATCAGCATTTGAAAAATGCAAAAACAGATGCCTTGAGTACCAGCCCTGAATGTGTACAGCTAGTTGGGTAAGCAAGGATTTTAAAAACCACTGTCTCAACTCACCTTGCTCCATTCACATTATAAAAATATCCCTTGAAAATTGTTTCAAGCAAAGATGACCTTCAACAAAGTGTATATTCTCACCGCTGTGCTCTTTTTCTAGACAGATCTTTAATCCTACCCACATTTTCAGTCTTTCCAATTGAAAGTCTCTGTCTGCTGAATGTTCTGAATCCTAACTGGGCTTTTTAACGTGATTGGAGATTACTGCCTTAGATTTGTTGGCTTAAGAAAAAATTGTACTTATGTAACTCTCAGAGCTCTTTCAGACTACACAATCATAGCACTATTATTCCACTATAACAGCTCTAGTTGCATCCACTGGAATCCTGCAGTTTTAGGGGAAGATATTCAGAAGTCTCTGCCAGAGGGTTGTAGAGCCTCACCAGACTACAAACCTCAGGATTCCATGGGTTGTAATTATGGCAGTTAAAGTGGCACTGCAGAGCTATAACTGTGTAGTCTGAAAGAACCCTTTTGTTTTGCCCATCATACTGGTACTTCCCTCTTGTTTCTCCATTTTTGTTGGCCCTCAGCTTGTGAGGGATATATTAGAAGAAGTGATAAAAATTGTGTTCATTAAGATTTCAAAACTTTTAACAATGTTTGGTATAGCTTTGTCTCCCTGAAGCTGGGGAGGTCTATGTCATGATAACAAATCTGTGCAAAAAATACAATTCTTAGGTATCTAATGAGATGACTGCTGAGTTGCTAAAAATTACAGTTCTTCATCCTGCCTATAGAGAAGTCATGATATGGAACCACTCTCACCAGGGTCTCTTTGCTTAGCCCTTTTCAGTGTTGTGCATGAAGAGGTACTCTTTGGCTACATGGATGCTCGCTGACAGACCCAAGCAGTCTGTGTCAATAGGAGGTAATGCTTCCATCACCTCTTCCCCACCCTGGCTGTGCTTGGAAAAGTTATCTTTTTGATTACAACACCATTTTACCCCAAGCTAGTATAGCCACTGGGAGCTGTACTTAAAAAGTTGCAATTTCTAAGAGTTGTTCAAAAAAGGCTTTTCAAAGCTTTGACCCACCTACCCCAATGCAGTGCACAGTTACAAAAGTACAGGAGGGTATAGAAGCCAAAGTAATACTCCAGATACTTCTAGGCCATTTCACATAGTCTGTATCTTTTCTTTCCAGGCTACGTTGCTGTTTTAGCACTTACAGTAAAGCAGCAAACTTGTGCCTGCACTGATGTTACTTTCTTTGGGAAATTCTCAAACATTATAGAAAAAGAGATTTGTATCATTAGCCAAGGTCACTCAGGAATGATGTTCTGCATAATACTATATATGCACAAACTGATTGATCATTCTTCTTCCCCTCAAGCCTCTGCAGTCTAATTTTGCTCTGTATGAAAAAGGTGATTGTTGCTAAATGTTAGAGTGTGCACCAGCTTTAATAATGGGAGTATTTGGTTTATTTGTTTTAAATTGGTTTTAGTTTTGGAATAATTTGGTTTTGAAGTTACTTTGGAAGCCAAGAAGGCCAGAAAAAACATCCAGATTTATATTCTCACAGGATGTTTTGATATGAATGTTAATCCTTTTAACCAAAGTGGCTTTACCCAGGAAATTCAGTGTAGTTATAGCCAGGATCCAAAGAGCTACTTCCAACTAGGATTGCCCAGTAATTTTGTACTACTACTACTACTACTGTTATTATTATTATTATTTCCCAGCTGTACCTCCACCTTGAGGATTTTTGTGGTGTGTTGCAAGCATGGTCTAGTGGTTTGAGCATTGGACTGTGACCTGGAGACCAGGGTTCGATTCCCTGTTTGGCCATGGAAACCCACTCGGTAACCTTGGGTGCATCACACATTCTCAGCCCCAGAAAAACTCCATGACAGGGTCGCCACAAGTCTGAAATGACTTGAAGGCACACAAGAACAACTATTGCAAGTTACTTTTACAAATGTGCTCAAATTAAAAAGAAAAGTTTGCCAGTTGTGTCATAGTGGGCAGCTGCTTAAGAAACATCCCCCAAAAGTCCTTTGAGCATGCAGAATTAGTTGAGGGGTTCTTGGCATCCTGACCCAGGTATGTGTGCAAATCAGCTGTACATTTATGAGGACTCTAATGCAGGTCATCTTCTGCTTGCCTTGAAAAAATGTCTCATCAATTTCATGTCATTTTAACTAATACAGTTGACTTAAGATGCACATATCAGTTATCGCTGCTGTGCCCCACTCAGGATTAAACTCACTGGCTGTGATCCTGTTGGCAGGCATAATTATTCCACTGGTAGAGGTGCAGCATCAGGGGTTAAATGCCCACAGGCACTACAGAGGAGAGCCAGCATGGTATACTGGTTTGAGCATTGGAGTAGGTACCTGAGACCAGGGTTCAATTCCCTGCTTGGCCATGGAAAGCCACTGGGTGGTCTTAGACACATCACACACACTTAGCCCCAGAAAACCCTGTAACAGGTTTGCCTTAGGGTTGCTATAAGTCGGAAATGACTTGAAGACACACAACAACAACACCATGCTGACAGAAGACTCAGCAGCAAAAGCTTTCTCCATCAGGAAATATCCTGCCTTGCCATCTCTTGCAGCTGCAGGGCAGCTTTCTCTGGCAATGGAGCTGGTTTTCACTGCCGTTGCCCTGCTGCTACTATTTTCCATTCCAAAAAGTGGTTATGTTATACCACCATAAGGCATCAACGGGATTCCAGCCTTCATCTCCATAGAAACCTTTGGCTGGCTTTATTTCTCATATTCTCTAGTTCTTGATTTGAGCCCTGACATTTTGCCAGTCTATTTCATTTATCCCATTTATTTAATTTATATCGTGCTTTTCTCCCAATGCAGGACCTGAAGTGGCTCACAACAGAAGTTAAAACAACATAAACATTAAAACCATGGATAATACAAAAAACTGAAAAGTAATTAAACAATCCTAAAAGGCCACTGAAATAGAGTAATAATAATAAAAATACAGCATACGCACAGTTAACTTCCATCATCCTTACTCACTGGACATGTTGATTGAGGATGGTGGGAGCTGTGGTCCAACCATCTCAGGGGACCTAAAGTTAGGAACCACTGCATTACTGCTATAAAGCACAATTGGTGCCTCACATCAATAAAGCACTGACCATTGGCCTTTAGACATGAAAAGCAGAAAAGCACACTCTTACTTGTTTCTGTTGTTCTAAGCTAGCGCCAAACTCGAGCTCTCTAGCTTACTATTAGATTCTTATTTTTCTGTAGATAAATGAGATAGCTTTAATAATGGCTTCAGTATTACAAAGTGAAGGAGCTTAATAATTGAAATATTTCACTTTTTGCTGTGTGAAGCATTTTTTTAAAAAACTGTATAGTTTAGATTTCAGCTTGGAGTTTGAGCCAAAGGACATTAGCCATAATAAAATGCTATATATTGTCAGCTGCCTTCCTTCTCAGTGTGTATGATAACTGCATATGGGAGACACCTTCCAAATTAATATGTAATTTAAAATTATTGCTACTTACTAGGGCTGCTTGTTTAACTTGCCTGTATATTTTATCTTGACGAGTATTCTATACTACTTTGCTTCATCTGTGTATTGTTTTATGCATCTTAAGAGCTGTATACCACTGCATATGTTGCAAGCTAGGCATTGTGGCTTCAGAAAAAAAGTCAGCTGCTGACAGCTAAAGTATAATGTATAGGATCCTTTTACCTTCATATGTATTTGCTGTTAACTAATCTATGTTGTCAGCTTTGTTTGCATTCATATGCATTTTTATCTTTACATTTTAAAAGATCTGTTTTTCAGGACATGTATATACAAACGTGCATTCCATTTATCTTCCTCTAACTTGATATATTTTAATGTGCATAAATTAACGTTTCTAAATTGTGTCTGACAGTTTAATTGTATTGTTTTAATTTTTATGACTTTTTCATAATGTATGAAATCCTGGATGTGAGCTTTAAATATTTGAAGGTCACTATCTAATGGCCAAAATTACTGTGTTTTTCTTTATTTGGTTCACTCAGTTTTGTGCAATGAATCCGAGGCTGAAGAAATGAACTAGACCATGCCTAAGCAGAACTGCCATTTCAAATTCAAACAGATTGGGAGATCTGTATTCCAGATCTATACTGTAGGAGGATGTGCTTTTGTTTCTTCACTGAAAATATTATTTGAAATATCTGTACCAGTCTGACACCAAAAAATTACTTTCATATCAATGGATTTGCAAATAAGAGAGAGAGAGAGTTTTCCTTTCAGTAATTCCTGCTGTGAAATATTGAGAATTCTGAGTTAAAAACCTTGGATACTGCAGAAATGATCAAAGAAGGTATGTTACAAGCATTTCTATTTCCCACTCATATTGTTAAGATTAGATATTGAGGGAGCCCCATGCCACCACTATCCAAATTTAATTTTTACAAATCACTTCTGGATTTGAAAAAAGGCCCTGCTGGGCTTTTAAAAACCTGGTGGGAAGGGGTCAAAAGCCTAGCAAACTTGCCTGCTGCAACCCTTGGTGGGTATCACATGTCTTTTTCTATTGAAAAAAAAATGGGCACAGGAGAAGCAAAGCGCTTCCAGGTCCAGTAAGTAGTGTATGCAGTCCCCAAATGTCATAGAATCATGGAAGTTGGCAGGGACTGCAAGGACTATCTAGTTGAACCTTCTGCCATTCAATCATGCATAAATAAAACACTAATGAAAGATGCCCATCCAATCTCCAAGGTGGGAGAGTCCACCACTGAGACAGTCACTGTTAAGTAGTTCTTACAGTAAAGTTCACCAGAATCTTAGATCAGCTACTTAGTTATGTCTGCATTGCTAAGAAATGTTTCTTAGCCTGACCCCTTCCTCATCCACCTTAAAAGGCAGCCACTGTGAACAAGGTTTGTTCAGCATCTGATCAGGGTACAAGGAGAACGTTTCCACCCCTTTCCTGCCAGCAAGCATTGTCCTCCTTGCACCCCAGTCAGAAGCCGAATGGCCCTCCTTCACCCTATCCAGCAGCTGGCTCTTAAAATGGACCAGGGTAGAATTTACATAGATTTCCAGTAAAACTACATAGTTTTACTGAATACAGACCAGTTACAGGTTACAAATCTGTAAATGCAATATTGTACACCACCTATTCTTCCTAATATTTAGTTGGAATCTTTTTCCTTGTAATTTTAATCCTTTGCTTATCATTCTAGTCTCTGGAGAAGCAGAAAACAAGCTCACCCCATCTACATGACGTCTCTTTAGATACTTAAAGATGGCTGTCATGTCACCTCTCAGTCCTCTCTTCTGTTGTTTCTCATAAGACTTGGCTTCTAGATCCTTGATCATCTTGATTGCCCTTGTCCAGTCATGTAGGAGCGTGGGGGTAGGAAGAGGGGGATTCCCCCAGGTGGCAATGTTTCTGGGGCGTCCCGGCCTGTAGCCATGCCTCTGCATGCCCCGGCCACACCTCCATGTACAGTGGCCATGCCCCTCGTGCCGTAGCCCCCCTCCTCCCCCCACACACTCCAAGCTCTGCCACTGCCCTTGTCTGGACATGTTCCAGCTTGTCAATATCCTCCTTGAGTTGTGGTACCCAAAACTGGATGCAGTATTCCAGGTGACGTCTGATCAAAACAGAACAGAGTGGGATTACCATTTCAATTAATCTGAACACTGCACGCCTGTTAATGCAGCCTAGAATTGCACTGGTTTTTGTCAGGGTCTTGTCTGCCTCAGGTTTAAGTGGAATGTATGCTCCCTGAAATAAATCCCTTTTTCTTCTTACAACAACCAGTGTGCTTCAGAAATCAAACTTGTAAATTAAGTCTGGGTTTACTTTCGAGTGACCAGTCACAAAACACAACATGTGGAGTGCAAACTATGTGGGTAAGAATTATAAGTGGACATATCTCACCACCTGAGAGAGCATCTCTTGTAAAACATGCTAAACGTATCCTCTTACTTGACAATGAGATGTACAAAAACATAAAACCATTTCAGGAAGACTCAGATGGCCACCCTGGGATGTCCCCTGAACACCTCAAATCCTGTCAATAGGTGTTTCATGGCTGAAAAGAAAAATTCACAAGTATCTAATTCTTATTTAATTAAACTCAGAGGTGGGAAACAATCAGTTTTCAGAGGTATGCACCTGGAAAGTTGGCAATTTTAGGGTTTGGGCTGATCTCTTGGAGGAATTAGGGGACTGCAAAATTGGGACAAGGGAGGCATGTCTGCCCCACAGACTGCACTTTCCCTGCTCTGGGTCTAGTTTCTAGTTTGGTTTTTTTCCTGTGCGTTTTGCTTAGACTTAAAACAGTTCTCTGAACTATAACTCCCCAAATTCTCTCCACAGCATAGCCAGGGAGATTCTGGGAACATTAGTCCAAAAACATAAATGTTTCCAAGCTCCAGATTTTAAATTCTCAAAGATGCAGGAATCAGCCTTTGCTTGATTCTTCATCCCAACAGTGCTGTGTACAACCTGAAACCATCACAGTACTGGAAAAATTACATTCCACTAAAGAGTTGTAACATGGCTTCAACATCAGCCATTCTCCTGTCTGTCCCTGCTTGCTTTGTTTATTATTTTGCCCAATCAGGAGTTATGGAATACTCAAAATTTTCTGGCTTGATTTGATTTATAAAAACACTGCCCTAAGAGAGATTTTGAAATGTTGTTTATAATGAGTTTTCTGTAATATTTAAAATGACCACATGATGGCAATCTAATCAATGGAAATATGAGCATTTTTAAATTATGTATTAATCTAACTGCCTATTTTTTGACTGTTTATATGTGAACCACTCACTTTCCTGCAAAGTGCTAAGACACTGTCCTACAGTAGATTCTGGTAGCATAAAAGACATTGCACTGATTTTAATATATTATTTTGCTAAACCAAATTAAAACAGCTTTAATATGCTGAAAGTGTCCCCCCCCAAAAAAAAGCACATGTATATCTTAAAAGTGAATTAGGCCCCAAAGTCTTCAAGTCTTGATCTGGCACCAAAAAGGAACCAATGTAGGCACCCACCAGATTTCCAAGGGTAGGGCATTCCATAAGTGGGGCATCATAGTGGTGACTCCCAGCAACACTGTTCTTCCGGTGCCATGTAATGACACAGCAAGCTTTCAGAGACATTCTCCTGGCTGTTTTGTGAATATGAATACTGGTGGTTGGGTTGACTCCAAACAATTCTGGTTTGGTTAATATTGCACCCAATATTACTCAGTGATATAATGTACAACAGAGCATCTTCCACTACTGCATAACCCCTACACATAGGGTTGCCAGGTCATAATCATCCCAGATGTTGAGATTTCCAGGCCAAAACCATAGGGATGGACCCTGGTGTCATTAAACATTATGCGACAGCACCATTGATCGCTTGCAAGATTGTGATTCAAACAAACACATACAGGCAAAACCTATTTTCCTGTTTGGAAACTGAGCATCTTTGCAAATTACAACACTTGACTTGATTTAAACCCATTAATCTTTACAAATGTGCAGCTATTAGATTTTTTATCTGACCACAGGTAAGCACGTCACCTTGTCTCTCATCCAGAGCTAACTCCACAACAAAATGGATAACTTGAAGTCCTGCCTGTTGCCCAGAGATGAACCACATCTGGCAACACTCACACCCTGCCTCAACACTCACACCTTAACCCAAAAGGGGAACAATCTACCCACCACCACAAAAGAAACACAGCGTCAGATCAGCACGACTGCTGAGGGTAATACAGTACTTTTTGCAGCCCCAGATGAGTCTCTCAAGGCTGCCAGTAGCTGCGTCCTGGGCCACATTATGCTGCATTGCTATGCAGCCAAGAATGCTGCACGTTGGATAAAGAATGAAAAACATACAAAAATATTGAAATGCTATAAACTTTGCATATCAACAAAATAGCACAAACTGCTTTATTAATCATTGAATGTATCTGAAGACTCTAAAAGTTTTTAGAACATCCTATAACTAAAGGACAACGGCCTTTGTTTTCTTTTCATGTACAATCTTTGCATACAAGTACAAATTGCCCCCTCAGATGACGTCCTGCTGAGAGTCGGCAGGCTGCAGCGGTTTAAGAATTGCCCTATGATCCTGGAGGCCAGCGTTCAATTGCCCACGGAGCCATGGAAACCACTGGGTGACCTTGGGCACATTACATACGCTCAGCCCCAGAAAACCTTGTGATACAGTCACCTCAGGGTCACCATAAGTTGGAAAGGACTTGGGGGCATACAACAACAAATGTCCTGCTAGATAGTGGCAAAAATTTCTAGATTACTAAAAGAACAGAGAGGGGAATGCATTGATTATATTCTAGATAATAAATCAGTATTGGAAAATCCTGCAAATAATTCTAACACTATAAAAATGGTAAAAAATCATCTTAGGTAGTAAAGACTGCAAACATAGACATTTTCTGATAATGTTGCAGACAAGCCCAAAACTCGGAGATGCTCGAATTAGAAATCAGGAGTTTACTCAGCCGGCTGGACCCTGGCGGAATAGCTTCCAAAGACCAGAGTCCCGCCCAAGGATTTCACAGTCCTTATATACTAAAAAATACTATAAACAGTGCATACTATAAACTATAAGCAGTTGCAACACAATGTCATTCTGACACTTCACTTCCCCATCTCATCCTTGGTAATCGCTGATAAGCGAGAGGTTTAGGCAAGCCGAGCGAACTTAGCGTCAAGCAGACTCTGTTCTAGCCTTCTTGTTATTGACGTATGTTAGAACACTGGTTACCCAGCAAAATTTTCTGCTTAACCCTTTCAATAAGAAAATATATCAGAGTTCCTGTATTTTCTGTACTCCCTAAAAGCCACCAAGGAGGATTTAGTATTAAGCTCAAGCTCTAAAAGTCCTATAATGGAGTGAATTAAATTTGTAATGTAACTTTCCAGATTGTGGGGTCACCTAACTCACCTTTTCGAACATTTCTGCTCAATATGTAGTTGCTAGGTAAGAGGTAAGATATCATTTAGAAGACAAAACTTGATTTCAAAAACATGGTTTCTACTAGATCTTTCTGAGATCATACTTTAAAAAAATATTTGAGGTATTAGTTTTATTTCCAACTAAAAGGTGTCAGAGCCCAGTTCTTCCAAATATAGCAAATTCATATATAGCATATATCCAGATCAGCTTCAAAATCCATTCAAGCAATATATATTGTATTATGGCAGGTTTGTAGTTCATATCTACACAGCAATATAACACAACTGTGTGGCTGATGAGTTCACTAAGTGGATAAATATGGTGGCTCCCCATGTTAGATTTATTAGATTGATTATAGAGCTATGCCTCTTGGATGTTGTGTCTTATAAATGTGGTAAATTTTATTTTATAAATTACAAAAAGGGGGAAGAGCGAGAGGATCAAGTCAATCCCAAACAAAACAACTGCCTTTTTACAATATTTCAGGATATTAACGTGTACGGGTCTTCAAATCTCTGGTCAGCTTATGACAACCCCATGAATTTCATAGGGTTTTCTTAGGCACAGAATACTCAGAGGTGGTTTTGCCAGCTCCTTCCTCTGAAATATGGCCTAGCACCTGGTATTTACTGGCAGTCTCCCAACCAAGTACTAACCAGGGCGGACCCTGCTTAGCTTTCAAGAGCAGACAGGATCTGGTGCTCTTGGGGATTTAGACTCGCTATATCACTATAGAACTGTACAAGATTGTATGTGATTGTCAAATAAAGGTAAAGGATTTTCTGTAGAGGAACACCAGGAAAAGGAGTCAGATCAAGAAATGTTATAGGCCTGAAATTTTTTCAGGAACTAACAAGGTTTCCAGGCAAATAGAGTACAATAACATTGCTTTTTCCATATAGCATGTAGTACTGAAAATTGGCATCTGACCAAAGGTGTTGCTGGATTTCATACCCCACCCCAGTATAGTGTCCTTCACAATAGATCCTTTAATATTAAATTGATCATTTTGATCCAGTCCATAACAGAATTAGACCCTTTATACCCAGTGGCCATTTTCATTATGTGCAGTCTTTACAAGTGGAACAATCTGTAAACATTCAAGATGGGAAAGCTTTGATTATTAAGAGATTTCACTACATGACAATATCGTCATGTTCCTAATGGAATCCTATGTCCAAGCATATTGATGTATCCAGGTCAAACCAGTAAAACCTCAAAATCAGGTATTAATGAACACAAAATTAAAATCAGAATGAAAAATATAGAAACACCATTAACGTATTATTTTCTTGAAGCTAATCAACTCACCTAAAGTGTTAGGATTTCTGGCTTTGGAACACTCTTACCAGGCAGAGCCCACTTCTGAAATTATGCCAACAAGGTATCTTCTGGACTTTCAGTTGTTTCAGTTGTTTCTAATGTGATTCATCTGTTTCTAATTAAGCCATTAGTTCTGTATCTCATGATGCGTAAGTCAATTACTGCTGCTGTAAATAAAGTTCTTAGTTGTCCCAGATTCAAGTACTCTGGAGAAGCTTTGGAAGAGAAACTCACATTAGATGAACATGTTTTCAGGCACTTGTATGGTAAGACTGATCATATAAGATAATTTATTAATTTTCTGCAGTTTAGTAGTACTATTATATAAAATGTGGTAATGCTATATAAATCTATATAAAACTTTTAAGGTTTTCCCTTTAAAAATCCAACATTTTTGAGGAGAGGTATAGAGACTTTCTCTAAGCTGAGACTTATCCTACATGAAACTTGACAATGACTGGTTGATTTGAATAAAATGAACCAATATTCCTTATGCAACTATTTTTTAAAATGGTGTTGTGAACATGATGCATCTTTGCTGTTGTATATGTTTTGGTGGATTGTAATACAATATGGCACCTTTGTTGTACTGTTGAATCATGGCTACTTATTAGACCTTCCAATCTGGCCATTGAATAATTCTATACACCCATGGTCAGATTTCAGAGATTTATGTCAAGGTAACAGTCTAAACCTGTTCAGAATATCTGAACATTAAAAAGGCACAGCAGATAATTTGTTTGAAAACTAGGAGAAGATGAAACAAAGGAGCACAGAAATAGAGTAATTACTCTCAAGAGGTTAATCAGAGAAGAGACACTCAAATCCAGGACAGAAGTGCCTAACTAAACAGTTTTAGACTCTTGCATACCCATGCAGAGAGCTTAAAAAGTTCAATTTAATTACTGAGCAAATTCAGTTTATTTATTATATTTTACTTATATTTATTTATACTAAGCAGATAAAAACAAGATCTTTTTAGCTGACAATAACCCTAGAAAAGAGGAGTTGGATACACAGCATATGTGTAACAGTGTCAAACACAATTTGGGGGGGGGGGTACAGAACAAAGACGATTCTGGAATCTAAACAATACAGTAAGATTCTAAATTTTTAATAAGCAGATGTGGTATTAAGTTCTAATGGAAAATGAGTTTATAAGGATGTCAATCAGTGTTAGATGAGGTTTCTTGCCTTCAGGGATTCAACCAGTGAAAATCTGCAATAGTGTGAATCATGCTTGGCCCAAACTCTAATCCCTTGTACCACAGTAAAGCTTGTTTCTTGATTCAGTCCTAATGACCTTAATTTTTATTTGATCTATTGCTATGTAGTAGGTAGATCTTCTGAGGATGATGTGATAATCAAATGCTTCTTTCTCTTGACCAACCAAACTAAGTGTCAATCATAAAATTTAAAACAAATTATTTTCAAAAAAGATCCTACAGGGCCCTCCCATCTGAGGTGGCAGGACTATTTGTGGTGCTTTTAGTCTACAGGAAGCTCAGAAACCAAATATGACCACAGTAGCTTCATCCTGCTCAAGCTATTAAAGAATTGATCCTGAAGTGGTGAAAGAAACATGGTTATATTGAATTGCATGCTTTGCATTTAGCATGGTTCGTTTTGTGATCAATCATATAAAGAGAAACATAAGCTTAGTTTTCAAGTCCGATCACTGAAACACATACCTCTGAGGAAACCACTGAGGGAGAGGGGAAATGGAAATTGTAAGGAATACACATAGCTTTAGTGTCTAATTTGAGCCTGTATAGAATAGTACATACTTTCTTTTTATCTTTATTTATCTAACTATTGCCTTATTCTCTCAAAAGCATTCAGATGACATTGAAGAAAAACATTCAGATGCCATTGCAAACATGGTTATAACTTAGTATTTATTTTGCATACTTTGTTAGCCACATTTTTAAAAAATATTCATTCTTGCAGTTGAAATTAAATATGAAACTCTGGTTTCTTCTGCTGGTCATTGCCATCAGAGCAGAGGAAATACAAAGAGAGAGCAGTTGTGCCGAAAGGTATGCTGGAATCCCTGGGAATCCTGGACACAATGGCTTACCGGGCCGGGATGGAAGAGATGGAACAAAGGGGGAAAAAGGAGAGCCAGGTATCAAACTGCCTAGTTACTATTACATATGTATGTTTGTGAGCTGCACATCCTACAAAATTGAATGTTGAGCTCTTGAAGTAACAATGGTCACACACCCTCAAATATTTCACAGATGAAAACCAGGACATATGTGGTCAGTGAAATCAAAGTATGGTCAAGACAGTAAGAGTTATCATGGAGGAAGAACAGATAGGCTAGGAACAGCTACAGCAGTTTGCTTTTGCCTGAGTCTACTGGGAAGGACAAAATTCTGCCCTTCCTCTCCTCTCCCTTCTGCTGAGTTGACTGAGTGTGAACTCCTCTTGCACTTTGAATTCAGGATACAGCAACTGAGGACAAAGGGGGAAAGGGAGAGGAGACGAGAGAAGCTGAAACATTTCAAAAGCAATTCAAAAACTGAGATGACAGCGGACTAATTCGGAACGTCTCTGCAAAATCAGCACAGTTGAAGGGTATGTGGACCACATGTGGACTAATGTTTAGCTTCTGCTGGCCCTGCCAAATTTTTAATTTTGTAATAAAAGTACTTTTCTGGTAAAGAAATAGATTTGTTTTCAAAATCTGTGTGAGGTAGATAATCCACAGGGATCAAGAGAATAGGAACCTCCCTTCCTCATCCTCTAGGCAGGCTAATCCCTTTGGTGAAACATATCCACATATTGTACTCAGAGGATTAACTGATGTCATAAAAATTGTAATATGCCACAAGCAAGACATTGGCTATGCAGTATGAGGTGTACATTTGGACTTTTTAAATTTATTTTTTTGGGGAAAAATGTATTGAAATTAAAACAAGAAAAGAAGAAATACAGTTTAAAAGAAGATCTCAACAGATAATAAACTGAGATACAGCAATGTATCTCATAAACTTTCAAAAAAAACCCTGAACAACCAAATCAGCATCCATATGGATTTGCCAATGCCCCGCTTGTTCAAATGCTGAAAAAGTTATTATGTCCACTAAATAATATTGAGTGGCTTTGTAAAAACTGCCTTCTGGTTTAAAAGATATCAATTTTAAGAATTTCTTATGATTATGGATTGTGACTATCTTTTAAAACCATAAGCAGTTTGGGACCAGGTTAATGGAAGGACTGTGTGTACCAATAGGAATGTGAAAAAGTCTTAAGATTAGCATTTGAGGCCATTTTCTCTTGCCCAGTACTAGGTCTACTTAGAATGGTGAGAATCTTTTCTGAGTTGCCCCCAGCACTTTGGAATGATTAACACATACTATTTATTTATACATTTATTTAATTAATTAATTTATGCCCTGCCTTTCTTTCAGAATGGGATGCAAGGTGGTTTCCAGAAGTTTAAAACAAGATTAAATTAAAATTTTATTTTACAAAAATTAAAAATTATAAAATAGCAATATATTAAAAAACATCTTTACTATCTTTTGTTGCTGCTAGGTGAGCCAGGATACCCAGGAAAACCAGGTGCGGATGGTGTGAGAGGAGATAAAGGAGAACCAGGTGAGATGACAAGTGGTTTCATAGAAAACGTGTAATGTTTAAACATCATTTTTTGTTGTATGTTGAATTGTGCCATATACTACGCTCTGGTGTAGTGAAACAGGTGGCTGGATGTTGACACAAGTGAGTACTGAATACATCAGCAGTTTTTAAAAAGAAAAAGGTAGATGCTCCAACAACAAAGTCATCTGCCTAACGGTAACTGAAATGGTTTGCATGTACCTACTTACTGTGACTCTGATAGGAGGAAGATTCATTCCACCAAGTCCAAGACTGCTGCAAAATTTCATCATTGATAGAGACTTGACTGTGAGTGTAGAATATAATGTTAAGCATGCGCCTTCCCTTGAAGTAGGTGTTTTTCCTCCATTCCTATTAAATTTGCATCTGTTAGTCTGTATCTGTTAGACCAGATGGCTTCGTCACCAGAACTTCCAAATTCATGGACAGCAATATTGTCCTAATAGGCAGGAATAATGTCAACATTCCCCATAGGTAATCTTAAACATTGCAATTTCCAAGTATCTGACATGGAGAAATTGACATGCAGCTTTGTGACCTTCTACGTTATTTGTCAACAGTGTCAATTCAGCAACCAATATACACTCTGCTTCTCAATGTAGGATCATTCTTGTCATAAACTTGATACTGCATGTTTGGAATAAAACTTCTTACATCTAATTGAAACATCATATTCATCTTAGGAAACATGACTAAGAAGCAGTCATAATAAAGCTACATTTTAAAGGAATTAAATATTTACACAACATTCTAACATTCATTTGTCAAGGAATTCTGTATATCTCTAACAGGCAGCCATGGAGAAAAACACACATTTCCACAGGTATCTCAAAAAGAGGCATCTGTTAAAATTTCTATAGCCAGCATTTATCTAATAGCCTGATTATCGACAGCATTATCAGGTACGATATATACCTTTGGAACACCCCAGCAGGCAGCTATTTTATATACAGCTCTATATAACAATGGTAGAAGCAGCTACAAACTGCTTAAACTGTCTCTCTTTTGGAGCTGCTTCTTATATACTATTTTAAGTTCTACCTATCTCTTCATCTGTGTCTGTTGGTCCACTGATCTTCTGTTATCTATGAATTAGTGACAAGTTTTATAAATCTTTTGTTATTAGCCAATTAGATAAAACTTATAATAGTCTGTTTGTTCAAAGTTACTCATCATCCAGTTGGAACTGAGATTTTACTGGCTGTGAGGATTTCCACAAATCCCACCACTGCTACCAAAATGTGAGGGCTTCCACTTATGCCCATCTCTGTCACCAATGCAAGGACTTCCTCCTACCCTATTTCTACCACCAAATATGGGGATTTCCACTAATCCCACTGATGATACCAAATGTGAGAGCTTTCACTTACCTCCCCTTCTGCCACCACTGTGAGATCTCCTCCTGTGCCACCACTATGGCATCAAATGTGGGGACCTTTTAGATTCCCTGGTGGTTCCTGTGTGACACTTTTTTCATCCTGTCTCCCCACTGGACACCACCAGCCTGTATTAACTGCTGCCACCATGGACATCATGTCTGAACCCAAGCTGTCTAACATGTCATGTTCTCAGAGGCTCAGTACAAGAATAACGATTTCTTAAACAGAAATTGAAGATAACATCACAGGTTACTTATTTAATACATGTAAATCCTGGCTGATGCTAACTCTAACACACATCTCTCACTTATATCCTAACTAACCCTTATCCTAACTCTAACTAATCTTTATCTCTGACCCTGACTAACTGTCCTAACCACTTAAACTCCTCAACCGAACTGACAGACCTAACTTTCATTCCCCAACCATCATCCACCAACCTTTTCAAAATCCTCTCAGACATTCCACCAATCACCACTTACTCCCAACATCCAATGCTCTCATCCCTCTTGACGGCTTCTTACCTTATAACATCTATTACACATTGCATGCATAGCTATACTTTACCTTAATATATCCAATAACTGCAACAACATTTTCTATACAAGTCCAGAACATCATGCTGGCCTTTTGTACAAAGCCGCTATTTATCTGATCACATAAGACTTCAATTGATCATCATTATTCTGGCTACCTGTCATTTAGTGATTGCATCATGTATGACTCAGATCTATAGTACCAATCATGCAAACTTTTTTATTTTTCTCTCTTAGCCAAACTCTCCATTACTTTATTTTATTTTATATTTACCCTATTGTTCATACTTGATGGCTGAATACCCAGAATTGGTTTCATGGTATGCTATTAACTCTATGAAGACACTGGTCACAGAGTATGCTTATTGCTATTCTTTTTTCCAATACAATAGGTTCTAATCCTTAAATTTTGCAAACTATACAGAAAATATAGCATCCAGCCTATAACACCTGTGCAACCATGATTCTGCCACTGTGATCCTGAAGTGGTTCCACCAGTTGTATTTCTGACTGACAGCCGATCCAACACTCAGCTAGCATAGTGGAACTTCTGCCGAACAGCTGGCATATTTTTCTCTAAAGGGTTGATTGCTGGACCTGGAGGAAAGTTAGTTTACAGCTAGAGCAAATAAATTACAGAGGGGTGGAAGTTCAATGCTTTCCACAAGGTCTTAGGCACTGCACTGAACAGGCCATGATCATTTTAAGAAGGATATCAACAAACTGGAGCGTGTCCAGAGGAGAGCAACCAAAATGGTGAAGGGTCTGGAAACCATGCCCTCAGAGGAGCGGCTTAGGGAGCTGGGGATGTTTAGTCTGCAGAAGAGAAGGTTAAGAGGGACATGATAGCCCTGTTTAAATATTTGAAGGGATGTCATGTTAAGGAGGCAGCGGGCTTGTTTTCTGCTGTTCCAGAGACTAGGTCAAGGAGCAATGGATTCAAGCTACAGGAAAGGAGATTCCACCTGAACCTCAGGAACAACTTCCTGATGGTCAGAGCTGTCCAGCAGTGGAATATGCTGCCTGGGAGTGTGGTGGAGTCTCCTTCTTTGGAGGTTTTTAAACAGAGGCTGGATGGCCATCTGTTGGGAGTGCTCTGATGCAGGTTCCTGCATGGCAGGGGGTTGGACTGGATGGCCCCTGTGGTCTCTTCCAACTCTATAATTCTATGAAAATGCAGCTTGGGACTCTTCCACTTCCTCCTATGCCTCGGGAACCAGGGCCCCTTATGCTGCTCTCTCTCCACTTTCTCAAACTGCAAGGGTTATGAAATTTTCAAAAGCCTCTTTTTCACCTTTGTTCTTCCCACTGGACTCTGAAAATCCAAGGCTATCCTCAGCACTGCTACTACCATCATGCTAGGTAATACATGTATGACAAATATCTCTTTATTTTATCTTGCACATATGCTTACAATGGTTTAGTGATTAGTCCTTGTGTTGGATTACAACCCTGGAGACCAGAGTTTAATTCCCAGTCAGCCATGGAAACCCACTGGGTGACTTTGGGCACATCACACACTCTCAGCCCCCAGAAAACCCTGTAATAGGTTTGCCTTAGGGTTGCCATAAATTGGAAACTACTTGAAGGTACTCAGTATGCTTGCAAAAGACAGAAAATAAAATATTCTTCTCCTTTCTTCTCTCTCTCTCTCTCTCTCTCCAGGCACTGATGGCAGAGTTGAAGAGAAAGGAAACAAAGGAAGCAAAGGAGAGAGGGGCTGGCCAGGGAAATTCGGACCAACAGGAATGCTTGGACCTGTAGGAGACAAGGGTCAAAAGGGGGAGCAAGGACTCCAGGGGCGAAAAGGTTTAAAAGGTGACATTGGCCCTACTGGGCCCAAAGGAACCAAAGGTGAAATTGGAGTCCAAGGTGAAATGGGTTTAAAGGGTCCCATGGGACCAATGGGCCATGTTGGTCCACAAGGGGAAACTGGAGCCCCAGGACCAAAGGGCAGTAAAGGAATTCAGGGTGAAAAGGGCTGGAAAGGAGACAGGGGAGACAAGGGAAATCGTGGTAGTATCCCCATCCTCCCCAGAAGTGCCTTCAGCGTAGGTCTCAGCACTAAGTTTCCCCCGTTAAATATTCCCATCAAATTTGACAAAGTGATGTATAACAGCTTAAACCATTATAACACAGTCACTGGAGTATTCACCTGTCAGATCGCTGGTGTCTACTTTTTCACCTACCACATCACTGTTCTTGTAAAAAATGTCAGAGTAGCTCTGGTTAAAAATGGGTATCGGATTCTCCACACTTCGGATAAGTACCAAGGTGCTGAAGATCAGGCCTCGGGAGGAATCGTCTTGGAACTGAAGGAAGGTGATCAGATCTGGTTGGAGACCCATGGTGGGGAGACCTCTAATGGGTTATACGCAGATCCAGATGACGACACAGTCTTCTCTGGCTTCCTTCTGTTCAGCACGGCAGAGATACCAGCACCTACACCACTTCTCAGCACATGAATTTTTTTTAAAGAGTGACACCAACTGCATATGGCTCTGCTCAATTTTTGTATCAAGATTTAGTATGAAAACAAAACTCACAAAAGGTGTATTTGCCACCTCTACCATATACTGCTTAATGGAAAACACTGTTTTCACTTATTTTAGGTTGTTCCTTCAGTGGGTTACCCCCCTCTTTTTCAAGAATAAATCTGAAATGTGGGCCAGCTGTCATATTTCACAATTTATACAAAACCTTGCTTGTAACATCTTATGTAAGCTTAAGAATCCCAAAGGCAGGGAAATTGGTCAGGCCGTGCGATAAGTTTATTTTTCAGCTGGGCTGATTTGCTCCAACCCAATTTAGCTGAATAGGCTCAGTTTTGGATTATATCACGCAATCCACTGCAATATGTCCACATGTGGGTATTGCTGAATCTGTTGTAAATTTGTGTTCAGGCAGATCTGGACCTGAACAATTTATGCAGATGCTATTCTCTAGCCAAAATGTGAATCTAAAGGTAAAGGACTTGGGGGTTTAATGATACCTGGAAAACTTTCCTAGTTAGTCTGGAACACTTTAGGTTTTCTGTTGTGTGGAGAAAAAAAAGTTCAAGTTCTCCTGCTTTGGTAGCGATTGCCACTTTTTCTTCTAGCTTTTCCCGTAAAGTGGTACATTCTTTACAGAGCTGGATCATGTGGCGTAGTAGGGCCAAGGTCAAAGTGACTGTGCTTTTTGTTTAGCTGGGATGGTGACATCATCTGCCCTCACAATCCTTAATGCATCTTTGTTCCCTCTGAGGTTAGCTGTAATTGCCACACACCACAGTCAGTTTGTGAATCAAGCAGAAAATGTTCCTCCACCCATCACGTCAGGTTTAATCAATCCCCCCACCACATGCTTCCATACTAATTATAGCAACAGGAGGAAATGCATTTTCCCAGAACAATTTATTCCTATTGAAATGCAAAGTATTTTGGAATGCCTCAGTCTTGAATTGGCAAATAAATGTCATTCATTTTACAAAAAAGACTTGCTTGTAGTAGATTTAAGCGCCTGTTGACTTTAAGGTTGAAGTATTACTTTCTAGTGTTCCGAGATAAAAACACAACTGGAGTCCCCTGGTGGTCATATACAGGGGAGACTGTAGTGCACTGATTCTTAAACTTTAGTCGTCCAGATGTTTTGGACTTCAACCCTCAGAAATCTCAGCTTCCTTGGCCAATGATCAGGGATTCAGAGATCTGAAGTCCAAAACACCTGGAAGATCAGAGCATGGGAAACCCAGCTCTAGTGAAATCTCTGTTTTCCATGATTACTTGCTCGTTGGAGTGTGTGGCCACAGGAAACACCAGAATGAACCACTACACCACAGCTTGAATCTGATATACATGGGGGAGAGGGGACAATAAGATCACTACAATACCACAGAACGAAGAAGAGGAGGAACAACTCATTGTAAAATTTAGAATGGACCCTAATGTTCTGTCTGGGCTTAAATCATACAACTGGCTTACTTGAAGGCAGCCATTCATTCTCGTTAAATACTTTTGCTGTTTAACTTTCTACATGTGGGTAGACCAGAGGAATTTTTAAAATGTCCTCTATTATTCAATAAAGCTGCTAATATTTTAGTTTCACTTTGTCAAGGAGGTGGGGAAAAACACACTCAAGATAAGCCTCCTTAGGCCATAAAAATAGTTCTCTAAACTATAGTAGGGAATTCTTTGAGAATAGGTGTCTTCCATCATGTAACTAGATGGAATGTATCATTAATCTTGAAACTAATTTGACATTTGGCATTTCCTAACAAGCACATTGAAACATGTCTCACAGCCTCATTGTAATTAAAAAAAAAAAAGGCATGTCCCCCGAAGGTACTGGAGCTTACTGTGTAATGTCTGATTCAGTTTGCCGCCATAGTTAAAAACATTTTTAATCAACTTTCTCAAGGTCAATTTTCCATAAAAAGGCTCTTCTCCATCACTCAGGAAGTTTCCTTCTACACTCAGCAGGGTTGCCAAGTTTCAGCCCAGAGAACAATTTTTCTTTTTATTCTCCTCTGTCAGAAGGAAGTGTTGCTTCCTGTCGGGTTTCTTGCTAAGACACTCACTTACTCCTTCCTGTATGTGCTATTGGGCAAGAGAGAGTACCATTCTGTGGGGCTTTTCAAAGATACCATCCCTTCTTGGGGCTACTATAGTTGTGTATTTGTGTGTTATGTCAGCAAAATCATGCATGTAAGAGCTTTTAAAATTAAGATGCATATGAGTACGCCACCCATTGTGTTAAATGTGGTATTAGTTCTTCCCAAAATTTCGAATGAAATAATCTCTTAGGTTTTATAAACCTTTTGTGGAAAAAATGTTTACTGAAATTTGGACTGAGTTTAAATGAAAACTTCGGAATTAATTTTTTTAAAAAATGACATTTGGTTTCACTCACATTGCTAACTGTTAAGAAGCAGGAGTAAAAACAAAGAACATTAACAAGAGCTACCAACAGATTCCAATCCATCATCTGTGTCAATAGTGTGATTGTGGCCAAAAAACAAATAAACCAACTCCAATGCATTTCTGGGCTGCATCAACAGGAGTGTAGTGTCCACATCAAGAAAAGTAATAGTGCCGTGCTACTCTCTTTTGGTCATAATTCATCTGGAATTCCTTGTCCAGTTCTGAGAACCACAGTTCAAGGAGGACACTGACAAGCTGGAATGTGGATAGAAAGGGACGATCAAGATGATCTAAGGTCTGAGAACCAAGCCTCATGCGGAACAACTGGGAGAGCTGGAGAAGAAGTGATTTGACAGCTATCACTAATACCTGAAGCAAGCTTCTTTTCTGCGTGTAATGTCCCAGTCCAGCCAGACCTACCTTTCATCCATAGAGTATCCTTGTGCCCTCCGGTCTAGAGAGCTGATCTTCTAGGAC
This sequence comes from Iguana delicatissima, assembly GCA_948472985.1. NCBI lineage: Eukaryota > Metazoa > Chordata > Lepidosauria > Squamata > Iguanidae > Iguana > Iguana delicatissima. Next base: position 398,389 of record CAOKZL010000757.1, read on the forward strand.
CCTTTCTACCTTGTCATTCCTGCTTAACTGGCACACTCATTCACTTTTCAGCTCAGAGCTCTACTGCCTTTTTTCTGTTTTCTGCTTTACTGTATATATTCTTTTACGAGAATAAAATGGTAGAGCCTTCCATTAGAACAGATTGACTGGACCTGTGTACAAATACACATAGCTTGGTTACAACTGGAAATGAGGATTAAGGGCCTTTTTGTGCCACACTGTTATACTGCTATTATTCCACTTTCAACATCCCGTGGAATCCTGGGGCTTGCAGTTGAGGAAGGGGCATTTAGAATTCTCAGCCAGAGAGTTCTTTAGCCTCAGAAAGCTACAAGCCCCAGAATTCCACAGGATGTTGAAAGTGGAATAGGAGCACTATAACAGCGTAGTGCAGAAAGGCCCTAAGATAATAAATCAAAGGATTTATAAAAAAAAAAATGGTTTTGAAGAGGAATGTGGAAGGGGAGGGGAAAAGCAACATATAGATTTCCAAGAAGGCCATTTTATGGACAAAGAGATAAGGAAGAACAGAGTATTTAGTATTTAATGGAGCAACTGGCCTTCAGTTGTTGGTGGTAGAAGACTTCAGAATTAGAACTAGCGTATATACCCAGTGTTGCCCAGGATTTTATTTTCTCATAGGCAATACTTGTTAGAAAGATTTGAGATCCTGTGTCTCTTATTCTCCACACTGTCTTGTCCAGTACCTATTACTTTTCCCCATTATTAATATTATCTTTATTTTTATGCCGCTTTTCTCCACGAGGGGACTCAAAGCAGCCCATACTCCCCAATCCAATCTGTATTCAGAGTTATTAACATACAAAGGCTGGGTTCCTGAGGGAATGCACTGCCCTCCTCCCTGCTGCCAGGCCTCATCTCCATAGCAACCAGGCTACTTAGGGCAGGCACAGTTGACCAAGGCAGGAGAGCTCTCTAGCTGAGAATCCTAAGGGCCCCTCCCTGAACTGCAAGCCCCAGGATTCCACAGAATCGTCCCAGGCAGCCAATCCTATGAGGTCTTTGCCTGACTCAGACAAACAGACATATAAACTTCCACGTCTATACAGCAGACCTACTGGGTCCGCCCCTTTGGATTTAATGGGTTAAAGCAAAATAGGTTTGTGTGAATGTACGTACATACGGTATACACACACACACACCCTGCCTCTTGTTGTCTCCAACGTGACGAGAAAGAGTAACCCCATTTAATTTCATGCGTCATATCAAAGCAAAAGCAGCTCCATTCAGCGGGGGGGAGCCCCTATTACCAACGGCGAAAGCGGGCCACCCAGCCGCCCTCGGCAGCGCGAGAAACACGGGAAAGCGAGGAGGAAAGGGCGGGGAAAAACATGCTCGGCTGAGGCCCCTCCTTGTGCTCTGAGCGCGTCAGAGGCCGTCGCCGGAACGCGGAACGGGGGGACGCGGCCGGCCGGTCGTCTCCCTCCGTGTGGGGGGTGAGGCGGACGCTCCCTCAGACCTCGGCCGGGCCATGCTGGCCGGCTGGCGGCGTGTGGTGCGGACTGCCGCGAGCGGCGTGAGACGAAGCGGGCCGGGCCGGGTTGGCGGCCCCGGCAAGAGATGGGTCAGCACCAGCTGGTCCCCGGTGGGCGCTGCCTTCAATGTCCAGCAGCAGCGGCACAGGCGGGAGATGGGGAGGAACACGGTGAGAGGCGCCGAGTGTGTTCTCGGACTCGGGAACAGCCTTCCATTTAAGCCCCCAGACCTCTTTGCATCGCGGGGACTCAAAGTCCGGGAGCATTTGGTGCAAAAGAGTGTGTCTGAGCGTTGGCAGAGTGATCTTATCCATTGTAGTGGAAGGGCTAGGGGAGCGTGTGATACCTGGCCGCCATCGCCGTAAAATAAGTCTAGAGACCGTGGCCGTTTCCGCGCTATACGGTTATAGCGCTACTATTCCACGTTCAACATCCTGTGGAATCCTGGGCTTTGCAGCTTAGGGAGGGGCATTTAGAATTCTCAACCAGAGAGCTCCTTGGCCTCAGCAAGCTACAGACCTCGGAGTTCCACAGGGTGTTGAAAGTGGAATAATAGCACTACAACAGTGTAGTGCGGAAATGGCCCATGTGGCTTATGCATGTCAGTGCTCAGTAAGCTTTATAGCTGAACAGTGGCATGACCCATATAAGCCATTTCTGCAGTAGGCTTTTGTAGTGCTATTATTTCACTTTCAACGTCCTATGGAGTCCTGGGGCTTGCAGTTTAAACTGCAAACCCCAGGATTCCATAGGGTAGAATCATAGAAATGTAGAGTTGGAAGAGACCCCAGGGGCCATCCAGTCCAACCCCCTGCTATGCAGGAACACCCTCAAAGCACTCCCGACAGATGGCCATTCAGCCTCTGCTTAAAATCGTCCAAACAAGGAGGCTCCACTACTCTCCGAGGCAGCATATTCCACTGCTGGACAGCCCTGACTGTCAGGAAGTTCTTCCTGAGGTTCAGGTGGAATCTCCTTTCCTGCAGCTTGAATCCACTGCTCCTTGTCCTGGTCTCTGGAGCAGCAGAAAACAAACCCTCTCCTTCCTCTACATGGCATCCTTTCAAATATTTAAATATTTAAACATAGCTATCATGTCCCCTCTTAACCTTCTCTTCTGCAGACTAAACATCCCCAGCTCTCTAAGTCTATCCTCATAGGGCATGGCTTCCAGGCGGATGTTGAAAGCGGAATAATAGCACTGCAGCAGCCTAGTGCAGAAATGGCCATAGTTAAATCTTCTGCACATCTATTCAGAAGTAATTGATGGCCAGCATTACATTTTGTGATTGCACATTGAACAATTTGATTGTGTTCCTTTTGAAGAAGTGCTTCCTTTTTCTGTCACCAGTTATCTAGCAGAGTTCCAGTTTGCCTCTCACAGTCTTATAACTTGAGGCTAACTATTGAAAGGGGCAAAACTGCTGTCTGCCTTCAAGTTGTTTCTGCTTTTTTGGTGACCCTAAAGCGAACCTATCATAGGGTTTTCTTGTCAAGAGTTGTTGAGAGGTTTTGTCTTTGCCTTCCTCTGAGGCTGAAAGAATGTGGCTTGCCTAAGGCCACCCGGTAGGTTTCCATGGCCAAGGATTCAAACCTTGGTCTCCAGAGTTGTAATCCAGCACTCAAACCCCTACACCACACTTGTGGGAGATAGATGGAAGTACTTCTCCACACAGCCCATGGCACAAGTATAATAGTGATAAGCAATTTATGGAGGTTTATTGGTGGCTGTATGTACCAGAGGCAGTTCAGGTTTGAAGATGCATCAATAAATACCAAGTCAGGATCAACCATACCATTGTATTTCCAATTTCTATGTATGGATGTGGTAGTTAGACAGCAAAAAGGGGTGCTGGTGAGGAGTTCTGTAGATATCACAGGTAAATAAATCAAACCGGAACTTTCACTCAAAGCCAGAATCAGGCTAATATGCTTTGGACACATCATGAAACAATGTGTGCGTGTATCTGTGTCTGTTTTTCTGTCTTCAGATTGCCTGTTGATTTCTGGTGATGCAGTGAATTTTATGACTCAGTGAAAAATACAGTATGGTAAAGGTGAATGCAGTAGGAAAAAAAGGAAGACCACATTACAGGTAGATTGACTTATTTTAGGAAGACGTGGCTCTTGAGTTTGCAAGACCAGAGCACAGCTGTTAATGACAGGCTGTTGAAGGCCACTAGAAGTCAAACTTGGCTTAATACCACATAACAGCTGCAACCGTATTCCTTTCTGTATTGGTAATGGGAAAAAGAGTGAGACAATATGATTGCACTCATGACCTGCAGTGGGCTGCCTGTAGGGATTTCGTTGACAACTGTGAGAATGGAATGGTGAACTAGAGATGACATTGGTCTGCTCCAGCAGCACTCATCTTATGCCTGTCTTGTCCTTGTGCAGTACTCTGATAGCTATACCACATTGTTTTAGTATATTGCCCATCCTTCTGAGCAAATGCCCGGAGCAAGTGACACTGTAGCGGGCTGGTTGTTTATGTGTTTCATGGAGTGAGTTTCCACTGAGATCTCAGCATGGCATTAGAATGTGCCAGCATGACATTAGAGTATACTCCTATGGCAGGAGTATAGTCCTTGATATGAGAAGGATTACCATATTTTCCACCTTGCAGAACTCGCTGGCAAAAACTCAGCAGGAATAGTTTTTCATCACTGCATCTTTATATGAGGGAAAGCTTATCAGGCTGATAATTTGTTTCTTGTATACTTAAAGCTGTAAGAGCATGTCTGCCAGTTCTTATCAGTTTTCTGATATATGTATTCACTAAATTTATCCATGCTTGATTTTGGGTGAAATGTATTTCATCTGAAATCCAGAACTGGGTCAATAAAACTTTCCCAAATAGTGTTTTCAGCCTTTCCCAGTCTTTTGGTTTACCAGAAAAGCAGGTAAAAATTGCCAAGAATGCAAAAGAGCTGCCATGTAAAAAGGCAGCCTCCCCATTCTTAACATAAATGCAAAAAAAAAAAAAAGGAAAAGAAGAAAACAGCTTACCCTGTCCCACTGTAACCCTGAGTATGTTAATAAAAAAAGCTAAGATTTGTGGCCTGGAATGAAAATCGTAAGAAAAATGGAGGTTGATGAAACAAAAAAATCAATCCTGGATGCATTTTGGAAGAAGCTTTCAAGTGGTCTCTAAAAGAGTCAAAATGTTTTTGTTTACTTATGCAAGTCTTACCTGGCCTAGTTATTTTATTTCAGATGTGTGTATTGTAAGTCTGGATAAACAGTTTGCCGACAAACATCTTAAACTGCACTTCTTTTTCATTCTGCTCTGTTAACTGAGGTGTACCTGTATTGACAAATGGCGCGCGCACACACACACACACACACACACATACAAACACACGTGCACGTGCACATGGAGGAAAAATCCTAAAGAGGAAGTTGGCCAATGTGTACTGAATGCATTCTGTAGTCACAACATGTTGGCTCAGTGGCTGTCTGAAAAGGAGAAGGATTCACTCGAAGACTATAGAAGCCCATCAGCTGTAAATCTGGGGCTTTTTTTGGTTTAAATGTTTGAAAATTAATTTGGGCATTCGAATAAACTGTTGAGTCCTTATGCATAAAAAGGATTCAACTCAACTCAGCTCAACTGTTGAGTCCTTGTGCATGTTTCAAGCGTAATAATAATGGGTTGTATCCAGAACCTCTCTTCTGAAAATGTTTATGTGTTTACTTTAGCGATTTCCTATAATACAGCTTATACCACGCAGCAGGAGCTCCCAAACCTTTGTGTAACAAGCTTAGGAAGGCGCTGCTATGGGGAGTGAGGAACAGGGAAACCTGCTTTTGTTGGGCCAGGTGCATGTACCTAAATCAGTCAATTTGATTGCAGCTGTTACTGGATTATGTTATTGTAATATGTGTGTAAATTTGACATTGACAGTATGATTCTGTGCATTGCTGTTCAGAAGTACAGGACCTACTGAGTTTGGCAGGACCTACTTAAAGGTGCAACATTTCAGCCTTCAAAAATGAGAGGTTAAATTAAATTTTACAACTTTCAGAGTCATTGTGGAACAGAAAAATAAAGAAAATGTATAGTGTTCATGTTCGTTATATCTCTTCTGTTTTCTGTATTTAGGGTTTGTTTGGTGTAGCAGAGCTGACCTGTCCAGAAGGATTTCAAGAAGCTCAGGAAAGATCACTACAAGAAACAGAACGGCTAGTCCAAAAAGCTTGTATTACACCTCCTGGAAAAGAGACAGTTATGATCTTTGATCAGCTGTCAGATGCCTTGTGTAGAGTAGCAGATCTAGTAAGACATTTTTATAACTTTAATATTAAGTGTTGAACCTTATTGACAGATGTATATGTTAATTCTTATTTTATAATTTTATCAAACTCAACTTCGGATATGGTACTTCCCCTGAAACAGACAAATCTGTTGTATTTTTTGTAACTGGCATGACGGTGGTCTGTGGATACCAGAATCCATGAATGCTGAGGTACCATTATATACAATGGCATAGTAAAATGGAGTAGCGAACAACTCAATTGAATGCCAAAGAGAGCCTGAGGATCCATGAAATGGTGAGAGGCTATAGCAAGGTATGCCTGCACATCAGCTTAATGTTTGGTGCATGGCAAAGTCAGGGATGGATTTTGGAAAACATTTTTCCAAATATTTTCAAGCTGTGGTTAGTTGAATCCATGAATGCAGAAACTGTGCATATGAAGAACTGACTATAATTTCAGACATTTGTTGCAGTGCTAAAAACACTGGGGTAGAGAATGTGTTGCTTTTTAACCTATAGTTCATTTACTTACACATTAAAATCAGTGGGATATTCCCTGGTTTTAGGATACCACTTCAGGCAAGTGGGTAAGAAATTTTTGTGGGTTAAGTGTAAAAAATATTTTCTTTAGAATTTGTTTCGTATTGCAGTTCTTAATACTGTACTTTCTAAACAGAGAAACTACATGGTTTCTTAACTTGGACATTTGCTAAACAAACAAGTATGGAAGTTTTATACATGATTATAAAGAAAGATATTTTCCTTGATTACCAAAGTTCTTGAAAGAAATATGCTGACTAATGTTTATTATGTTGTTTACTGCATGCACATTTCTCCTCCTTCCTCTTCTTCTTCCTGCAGGCCTTACTCTGTACAAATCCTCCCATAATCCCTGGACCAGATTTTGAGACTATATGGGAGGAGGGGGTTGCAGGAGAGAAGGGGGCTGTCTTCCTCCCTGTTCTGCTTACGAAAGTATTTTGTTGGGTTTGACCCAGTATGCTTTTATGCAAAAAAGGTTCACATGTGGACTTAGCTACAATTTCCAACTTTTTTGAGAATTCTATCAAAACTTTCCTTTTATTATCATCTTTCCCTTTTTTTTTAATTGCATCAGGCGGATTTTGTAAAAATCGCTCATCCTGATCCTGCTTTCAGAGAGGCTGCCGAGGAAGCCTGCAGAAACATTGGTACTATGGTAGAAAAGTATGTTTTATTTGTTGTGTTGAGCTTATCTATTTAATAACTGCAAGCTGTTCTTGTTTCCATGTATTCTGAAGTACATGGAGGGAAGGAGATTCTCTTTTCTAAGTTAAGATGTCTGGTAAAACCTGTTTCTGAGTATAGTAGGCGTAGTTGTGATCTGTGGAGCTGCCTCCAGACTGGTGGCTCATAACACTATTAATCATTGTTCTGCTTCTGTAAACTAAAAGCAGAATTGCAACCAGGTTTCCACAGTACTAGAGATACTATGCTTTTCTTGTCTGTTTATCTCACCATGTTCTATCCACATAGCTCAATGACTGCTGAAGGGGAAGGTACAATTTGCCTCAGCAGCCTTTTTTTTCTCACCCTGAGAACCTTTAAAAAAACCCAAAATACTCTTTGAAGTGTGATTGCCTGATTGTCCATGAAGGTTTTTTTTTTTAAAAAAAGTTTAATCATTGCCTTGGATCAGAAGTTTGTATAGAATTTATTTCATTACAATAATGATTGCTCTCACTTCTTCTGTAATGTATGGCAGGAATGCTGCATGCCTTAAAAGGGCTGTTGGGTAATAGAGGCCTGCCATTCAGTAAGACCCATTTTGTACTTGGAGTCCTTGGTGTAAGGTGGGCTTGTGTCCCCCTGCCAGCCATTTTCAGGGGTGCACTTCCTTCTTCCGTACTGACTGTCTCTCAGTTCAGTTGAGTTTCATTAAAAGGACTGCATTCTTTTTTAATGGGAGCAAGTGAAAAAGGCTGCAACTATGAACAGGTGATAGTGGGGTTATCTGCACCTTTACGAGAATATGCTACCTGTCTTCCCTCCCCAAGGTTGGGCTTTCGGTGATTTCTGAAATGATGGGAGAACCACAACAAAAACAAAAGAGAATGGTGAAAGGATGACTTTAATGTATATATGACTAAAAAGTGATTTAAGTGAAGTAGGTAGTTCAGCACTAAATGTCTGACATGGAAACACCATAGAGCATTATTTTTTTGTTGAACTATATATCAGCTATGAACAGTGCCTAAGTGTTGTGGTGAACATGCCAGTAATGGCTTTATTAACATTCTGTGATGCCTTAAAACAAGTTGACTTAGTTTATGAAATGTCAAAAATATAGAAATAGTTAACTTAAAAGTTAATTATTGTATTGCTACTAATGGGTCCTTTCTTTTTTATATTTCTAGATTAAATACTGATGTAGATCTTTGCCAAAGTCTGAGAAAATTGTTGACTAATAAAGATGTTATGAGTTCCCTTGATCCAGAAACAAGGTACACATGTTTAATTTTGTTCTGGTAGGACAGAGTTGCAGGCCAGTGTGGTATATCAGACTGAGTGTTGGACCTGAGTGGTGGACTATAACTCTAAAGACCAGGGTTCAGATCCCTATTCAACCGTGGAAACTCACTGGGTAACCTTGAGCAGGTCACATTTTCTCAGCTTTAGAGGAAGGCAAAAGACAAACCACCTCTTAACAAATCTTGACCTCATGACTGGGTCACATTAGGGTCACTATAAGTTGGAAACAACTGAAGGCAACAACAACAAGGATGGGGTGGGAAATATGCAGTCCTTCTAATGTCATTGGACTGCAACTCTCAGCATTCTTCATCTTTGGCTAAGGATTTTAGGAGTTTCAGTCCAACAACATTGAATAGCCACATTCTGCATCTGCAGTGGATATTTCCTTCTAAAACAGGATGTTGGCTGTTTGGTAGTCAGCATACTTTATGACAATGACAGATCATTCAGAAATTGTGAAACCATTGTTGTAATTCAGTACATAATATTTTTAAGTCTGTGACTTAAGAAGATTAGTTTTAAAGATGGACTACAATAACCTGATAGCCTATAATTTCAAGTGTTGTGATATTCCTTGCAATAGAACTCTTGTGTATCCAGATTTCTGTTTTGATGGACATTCCATGGTTCCAGCTACATTATGCAACCCAGTCTCAGAACTTCTCTCTTTTCTGAAATGAAAGGGATTTTTTCAAAGTTCTGTGCCTATATCTTCTTTGGCAGGCTTGACGTACATAATGCTGTAATTATCTTGTTCTTCTTAAGTTCCTCTTGACTTTTTTACTGTTTAAGGGCATGCTTTGAAATCCGCCTTCTGTTCTTCTTTTATGATGCCTCCTCATGTTTCCTGCCTCCCTTCCTAGTTGCCATAGCTGACCAAGATTTATGGTTTGGTACAAAGTTTATGAACAAAGCATGATAATATCTATGTATGATTAAAAGAGGAAACTTTCTAAGAATTTACTTTCTCTCGGAACATTGTGATTGCCTGCAGCTACTGAGAGACCTAGTTTCCTTAAATTGACTTTAAGTTGATATATTAATACTTGCTCTGTAACATAATGATATGTAAAATTTAACAAATCTTTAGAAAGGATAAACAGTAACAATACTTGTCTTGCAGATGTTTTCTCTTAATGAGAGTTTATTCCTTTTAGGCGTGTGGCAGAACTTTTCATGTTTGATTTTGAAATCAGTGGTATTCACATGGATGAAGAAAAGGTAATTATTTCCACTTTAAGGTGGAAAATATTGACTGAGGCATCTGAAATTTATTTTCTTTAACCCAACTGTCTGGAGGATGGGGGACAATTTTCACCCAGCCACCTATCGTGTTTTTTGTGCGCCCCATAATAAATGGCATGTCATTTTTTATTTTCATTGTTGGGCATTATGAGGGGAATGATCTTGTAGGTGGGAAAGCAAAACCATTGCATTTGTGGGTGAAAAATCATGCAGATATTATCCCAGATTTCTAAAAAAAATGGGTTTTAGGGGACTGCTGGTGATACGGTGTCACAAATGTGGGGTTCAGGATTCACACTTTACCTTCCTCTGCTTTGATCTAAGTAATATCATCTTATTAATGATTATAATCAATATTGTACATCATACCTGATCACGGTAATGTAGCATTAAGCACATTAAGGTACTCTGTCCTGCAAATCTCTCTCATAAGGGATGTGCATCTCTATGGGGTGTTCCCAGTGATTACTGTAGCAATTTGTTGGCCATGTCTTACCCCTCTAGTAAAGGATTGGGAAATCTTACAGCCATTCTGGTGTTGTTGAAATTCATCTCCAAGCATTCTTCATCATTGGTTGTGCTGACTAGGGCTGCTGGGATTTTCAATGCAACAAAACCAGAAAGAGCTGCATGTTCAATCTAGGACAATGTAAAAAGAAAAGAAAAGAAGTGCTAGTGAAGCTGTATTTTAAAGAAATGACTATTCTGTGAATTTCCCTTTTCCAGCGTAGGAGAGCAGTAAATCTCAATGTCAAAATACTGGATTTATGCAATGAATTTCTCATTGGATCTCATTTTCCAAACAAGATTGATAAGCACATTTTACCTGAACATATTCTCCATAACTTTGCAATTGAAGGCAATTATGCCCAAATCAGCGGTCTCAATGCAGATAGTCCAGATGATCTGGTACGTATATTGTAAATATATTTCAGGAGAGCTGAGTAGCCGTCAGGTTTCTGGGATATCTTGTTTTGTTTTTAAAACTAGAACACTGAGATCTTCGGTCTGGAGCCAATGCCAAAATTATGGCTCAGGGAGACAGACAGATGCTACGAATTATGTAGCAGGTTGCTTACACTTAGCCCAGAAATTTGTGATCAATACCATAACCAAGCATACAAGGTCTTTCATACCCAAATCCACTTCTGAAAAATATTATTTTTCAGCAACTTAATATTGGTGGGGTGAGTAGGAGCATTTTATTTGCTCTTGTCAGTCAGTTAAACTTTGGAAACTCTTGTCAATCTACTACAGATTGCTTAGGGATTTACAAACAGATATCAGTACTTTCTGTCTACTGCTGTAGTACAGCAGGTATATGTGCTAATTAATCAGTTTGTAAACAATAATCGTTACTTATGAGGCATTTTACAAAGAGCAGAATAAATTACCCAGGTAGTATGACACGTGGATGTATTGTGTATAATGTGAGGTGAATCAGGCCCAAACTAAACCAGCCTCTCCCCCACTGAGGTATAGTGGAGAGGGTAAGAAGTGTAACATTAAGATCAGAAAGGAGATAGAAAGAAGTGTGCTAAATGTCTTACTTCATTTACTTCCTGGCTTCCTCTCTCTGTGGAGGTGGAATCTGTCAGGAAGTAAGTGGCAAGTAGGAGGATGGGTGTACTTTTTTCATGTATTATGTTCTTTAAACTGGTCACCTTTCTCTCCTATTATATTGTTGGAATGATGCTGTCACTATCACATGTAGTTTTGGCCTCCGTATCAAAGATGCATCTTTGACCTCTCTTTATGAAGGACTCCTTTCCAGTCTGTGCACCTTATTTGGAGTTAATAAATCCCGGGCAACTTCCGTGCAGCTGACTTCTTTTTCTTGTTTATGTACTGACCACTGAACACTAAATGTGGGTGTTGACAATACTGTGTGGCCGTCTTCTAGGGTACATGTGTCTGCCTGAAAATTTCTTCACCATGCACTTTATGGTTAGGTATAGGGTATTCCTTAAATGTGCAAGTGCTATTTTCTTAATGCTTCCCAGCTGATATAGTTGACACAGTTCATGATGCAGGAAGCACCTTAGTGATGCATTGTGTTCGTAGAGAAGAAATGTTTCACTGTGCTTTTTTTTGCCCTTTACAACGAAGTAATATTTGCTTCATAACACAAAAGTTTTAGTGACTGTATCAGTTTCCCATGATTGCTGCCCATCCATTACTTTTCACTTCAATTAACATTAGGTACGTGAAATTGCCTACAAGGTTTTTCTCTACCCAAATGCTCAGCAACTGAACTGTTTAGAGGAACTGCTTACCAGCAGAAACCTTCTGGCCCAGTTAGTTGGATATGATACTTTTGCTCATCGGGCTCTTCAAGGAACAATGGCACAAACTCCAGGTAATACCAGTTTACAAAAAAGGAGTAGACAATGTGAACTGTGCAGGGCACCAATGCTAAATGCTTGCTGTGCAGATTGCTTTATGTGATTAGTAATTTCTGCTACAATGAAATTTCTTTTAATGCCAGATAACCTTAATTCATGCAATGTTCAACATTATAAGTAAATTACTTCTTTATACTAAACATACTACATGGAAACAAGCCTCAGTGAAATAATTATGTTGAAGTAATCATATTGGCTCATAATCTATTAAATGTAATGTTTGGTTATTCTTGAACATGTCTTGTCTTTGATTATGAATAGAGATCAAAACTGTCCTGTTCAGCACTTTAAGGTATTTTAGAATTTCAGTGAACAGTATAATCTTAAATTCTAAAGTTCTGCGCTGGGTTACAAAAATTATTGGTCAGTTCCAAGTTCTGGAAAAAGAAAACTTGCAATAGTCAGGAAAGAATCCCTAACTTTTCCATCATCACCTATTGTAGTCTATGTGATGTTTAAAATGGTCTTTTCTTACTGAAAGACTGAGAAGAACACAGGAATATACATATTATAAAGTTTGATTTTATTTATGGATTCTTTTATAAGAAAAACCAGATGATTACCGCATTCAGTCTGTTTTGCATTATAGCCTTTTGAATTATACTTGTTCAGTAGATTAGTTTATTTTGGGTGAAGTTTACAGTTGTGTTTGGATGAAGTTTACAGTTGTGTTTTTGTTATTTCTAGTTACCAATAACATTTTTCTTACATTCTGTTTTTTTAAAGAAAGAGTAACGCAATTTCTTGTAAAGCTTTCAGATAAGTTATTCAATCGGTGAGTGTCTTTTTCTTTCATTTACTCTAACTAAGTAAGGATAACAGATACACCTTGCTTTAAGGCAAAAACTTTTAATATAGAAAAAGGACTTACTAAAAAATTTGTCTGCAAACTTTGATTAAAAGACATACAGTTTTGTGAAGAGGTAAATGTAATCAACTATAGCTTAAGACCAGAATTGTGCAAGTTGTCTTAATTTCCAGTGATGGAAAAAAGAGAGGCCACAGTTGATTTCTCAGTATTGCTTAGTGTTCTCTTACTTAGACTTGAAAAGAAGACTGAAGACAAAACAGCTTATTCTGGCTCATTTTCTTCATTTTTTTGCTTGACCGATGTTTAGATTTGTGTACTGAACAATACTTATCTATTGCAAGTATGCATAGATTTTGGAAAATCATTTAACAAAGTTAATGATTAACTTATTTTGTAGAACTCAAAAGGATTTTGAAATGATGGAAGGCATGAAAACGAAACTAAATCCTATCAAATCAGTAAGTTATATTATTTTTTTCTGTCCCCCTCACAATTCAAATGAGTTGGAGTTTGAGAGAATAATATCTATAATGTCAGTAATCTGTTGGTGTAAGCTAACCTTTTTCTTTTGGCTTCATATTACAGCAGAGTTGGGTTTCATGCTTGGTTCTCTAAAGAAACTATGTGCTGAAAGGATAATATTGGTTTAAACACAGTGATTTATGTAGAAGCCAAACCATAAGATGGAAAATGTAATATACTCTCTTGAGTATGTTAAACATTATGTTCAATTAGTTTGTGCAGACTTGAAAGGGCAGAGGTCAGATCTGAAAAATCACATGCATGCAAATTAAAAATTGGCAAACTCCAGTGCTTTTTTTTCACAAGCTATGGCTTTCCCAGTTGCTTGGCTCTTACATGACTATTCTGATAGATGTGCCTCATGGTGTATAATTTGTGACAGCAAATGCTTATAAATAAAATTTACAAATGAATGCAAGTAGAAATCTTAAAGTCTTAATATCATGTGATTAAATTTTATTTAAACCCCAACTTGTCTGTCTTGATTGCTTAGCAGAGACATAATGGTAGGTTGTAACTCTCAGTGTGTTATTGGTTCTTTGTCAGCTGTACATGCATCCAGGTCTAGAGTTGTAAGTCTGTGCAATCAGTTACAGTAGCTGTGGGCCTGACTTGGAACCAGAGTTTGAAGATTCTACTGTACAGATTATACAGAGGTTTCTGGTTTCATGCCTGGTCTGAGCGTCACACTGCCTGTCTTCTTTGCCTGAAAAAGGCTCAGGAGTCTGAACATATATAACCATTGTTTTATTTTATTTAAATAATAAATAGCCCTTGATAGCATACTAGATAAAGGTTGCAGATCAGACCACAAAATTTCTCATTCAGGCTCCAGATCTTCTGACATAATGCTCCTAAAAGGCACTGATGCATGTCATTCACTCAGGTTTGGCTGAGTCAGATAGGTAGTCAGATAGAATAGTCTTGAAACTATTCTAAAAGGATGCTAAGGTTTGAATTTGGACATGTTTCAAGGGCAAGCACTCTGCAGTAATTTTATGGGAGATAGCTAGAGAATCTCCCTGCATGTATCTTGCTTCCCAGATTTGACACACAGATGGTGGTAGATTGGAGAGAGTTTTTTCAGTCACTGTTGGAGATTACAATAGGACACAGAGAAGTAGCTGGTGACTTTGAGCTCCTTTCGTGTGCCCTTTTGCATTTGTCTGTGTTTGTATTAGTTGTGAATGGAATACATATGTTAAAACTCTGCTTTTCTTTGTAAACTGCAGCAATCTATTAACTTGTAGCATGGCTTCTGCAGATAGCTCTCTTGTAAGAAAAGTAGGTATAAGTAGATAAGTAGTTTAAAAGAAGGACATTTCTACCATACAGAGTGGGCAGATGACATGTGCCACTTGTATTTAGGTGTCCATACAGACCATAATGCCATTGGAAAATGCCATTGGAAAACCATTTAACAAAGTTAATTATTAAATTACTTTGTAGAACTCGAAAGGATTTTGAAACAGACCATAATGCTTCAGTAAAAGCTTGCTCACAGAAATTTGTTCTAAGCTATCACGGAGACTGTAGATCAGAATTAGCATCTTGAATTATGTTTACGGTATTATGGATAGCCTTTGCCAACAGGGTTACCTTTTAGGAGATCAGTGTGTCTTAGTACAGTGGGCGGTTACAAAATTTGGGACAGAGGTGGGCAACTTTTGCCACATTCATACCCCTAGCCAGCATAGCAGTGATGATGTGTGATAGGCCTTCTCAGCCTGGTGGAGCCTTTTCAGTTGTCGAACACCCGCAGAAATGCTAATCTGTTAACGTCTTTGTCTGTGGTTGGCAGGTGAAAACAGTTATTCCACTTTACG
This sequence comes from Iguana delicatissima, assembly GCA_948472985.1. Classification (NCBI taxonomy): domain Eukaryota; kingdom Metazoa; phylum Chordata; class Lepidosauria; order Squamata; family Iguanidae; genus Iguana; species Iguana delicatissima. The sequence goes on from CAOKZL010000757.1 coordinate 413,470, forward strand.
TTAGGCTTGGTGAACATTAGGATATTGGTTTATTTAACTAGATTATTATCTCCTCCTTGCTTCAGATATGTTTTCATATTTTTGGTTTGTGTCATGAATGTAAACATTAATAATAAAGGCAGTAAAGTGTTATCTATCTAATCAAAGCTTTTACATAGTCAAAGGATTCATTTGTCCAGTGCCCTCACATATAGAATGTGTTGTGTTAGCCTAAATAACAAGGTTATAAGGCCAGTATGTAAACTAGAGTGATAATACATTTGGCCCTCCACATTTGCTAGGGCTAGGGGCACAGGACCCTGTGGAAAAATTGCAAATATCAAAATGTGTGTTGTTTTTAGCAGGAAAGGAGTTGAGGTATGGTGGGGAGAACAGGCATCCAGCATCCCAAACTGTTCAGGGAAAGAAGAGGGAAAGGGAGTGGGTTGGCATAATGATCCTTTATTTCCTCTCTTGTGCTCATCTCCTTCCTTGGGTGTGTGTGGGGGCATCGGGGAGGGGCTTTGTGGTGCTGAGAAATTAGGCTGTGAGCTGTCCTTAGCTGGCCAGGCAGCTGCTGGGGAAGGAGGAGGACCAGGGGTGGGTTTTTAAAGGGCTGTATGGACTGATTGGAGCTGCCCTGGAAAAGAAGTACCTAGGGTGGGAGGCAGCAGGGATTGGAGAATGAATGAATGAATGAATGAATGAATGAATGAATGAATAATCAAATTCATGAAAGTCAAACCCATAGATGTGAAAGGCCAACTGCAGTCATTGTAGAAATGCTGCTGTGTAGGAAAAGCTGTGCATTTGACTTGTCATTTGATTTGTGTCAAGCGCTAAAAATCTTGGATTCTTTCATTTCAGAAATTGATGCCCTGGGATCATCCATATTATAGTGGTGTCCTGCGTGCTGAGAGGTAAGTCAGCATTCTCTTTGAATAGCTTCTATCTCTTTATGTGCATTCTAATATTATATTTCTGAATTTTCAACCTTTAAGAGTCTTGTAAAGGATTTCTGTAAGTTCCTACAGTAAATCATTTTTCTTTTTCTCCTCATAGTGTATTATGTGTCTCTTTGGGCTTACATCAAAACTACATAGCTCCACCAGCTTTTTACATATATGTTCTCCTCTTGTGCTCCAATGAAGCTGTGTCAAAAGTTATACACAGTAGGTGTATAACTAAGGGATATCTAGCTGTGGGATATAAGGCATGTAGCCGTGGCAAGATCCCACATCTCAAAGAATAGGTGTACAAGCTTTAAATGTGCAAAATCATTCCTGGCCATCACAGAAACCTGGACCTTCAGGTTCAAAGCCCTGGTGGCGCAGTGGTTAAATGCCAGTACTGCAACCACAAGGTTATGAGTTCGATCCTGCCAGGCTCCAAGGTTGACTCAGCCTTCCATCCTTTCGCAGGTCGGTAAAATGAGTACCCAGCTTGTTGGGGGCAATTAGCTAAAATACACTGTAAACTGCTTAGATAACACTAGTTGATAGGCGGTATAGAAATAACTGCTATTGCTATTGCTATAAGAGCACACCCAAAGTGCACACATGCACATTCAGGGGAATTGTAACACCATCTAACATAGGCTGAATCTCTATTCCCAGATCTGCCTTTCAGCTGATCAGGAGCAGCCCTGTCATTGTCTGGATTAAGTCTGAATTTGTTTGCCCTCATCCAGTTCAATACTGCTGACAAGCACCACTTTAGAATCAAGACAGTCTCCCTGGATTGAGATAGAAAGGAGGTTATATCTCATTTGGATTACTATAACGTGGGGCTGCCTATGAAGAATATTCAGAAATTTCATCTAGTTGAAAGAACTGCATCCAGAGTGTTAACTCGGGCAGGTTACAGGGACCATTCTACTTTCCTGCTGAAACAGCTCCGCTGGCTGTAAATTTGTTTCTGGGCACAATTCAAAGTGTGAGTTGTGACCTACAAAGCTTTCTGTGGCTTGGGACCAGGCTATCTAGCAAACTGTAACTCCCTGAGCCCAGACCCTGAGATCATCCACACCAATGATGATGTGTGATAGGCCTTTGCAGCCTATTTTGTTCCACCTCAGTCCAGAGAATCTGCCTTGGTTCTAAACTGGTCTCTCTGTTCAGCAGTGGACTGGATGAGCACAAGTAGATTGAAACTTTAATTCAGACAAGATAGAGGTTCTCCTGGTCAGTTGAAAGGCAGATTTGGGAACAGGGATTCGGTCTATGTTGGATGTGGTTACACTCCTACTTCCAGTTTGGGTATACACTCAGCTTTGAACCTGGAGGCCTAGGTTTCTGTGGTAACCAGGAGTGCTTGTGCACATTTAAAGCTCATGCGCTCACTTTGCCTCTTCTGTGAGATTCCACGCTGGCCTTAGTTACATCCTGTTTGGGCTACTGTAATGAGGGGCTACCTTTGAAGAGCATTTGGAAACTTCAGCTAATACAAAGAGCTGCTGCCGGAGTGGTACAGTAGTTTACAGAGACCATACTACTCCCCCGTCACAACAGCTCCACTGGCTGCCAGATTGTTTCTGAACATAATTGGAAGTGCTGGTTATGACCCATAAAGCCCCGTATGGCTCAGATCCAGGCTATCTCTTCATATGAGACTGCCTGGGCCCTGAGATCATCAGGAGAGACACTTTTCTCAGTTTCACCATTATCACAAGCACAATTTATGGGGACACGTGAAAGGGCCTTCTTGGTGGCTACCGCTAGGCTCTGGGACTCCCTTCCCAAGGAAACCAGAACGGCCCCCCTCTGCTGTTCTTCCATCAGTAGTCAAAAACCTTTTTATTCCAACAGGCTTTTAAAACAGAAACTTTTTAAAGAATGGGGTAAAGCGTGCTGTATTGTTTTAAACATAACAGTTTTTAATAGCTATTTATTTTTTTTAATTCTACTTTATTGTTTTAAGTATAGATCTGAATTGTTTTAATACTGTGATTATTTAATTCTGTTTTAATGCTCACTTTTTGTATGGTTTTATTTTTATTTTTTATTTTTTTACATTGTAAGATGCCTTGAGTCCCAGTTTCACTGCTTAAAATTGCTTAACTCTAAAACTGCATTTTAGGACTGTTTTTAGATGGTTTTTAAAAGGGTATTTTAATATGTTTTTAAAATGTTTTTTTTTTTAATTGTTCTAATCTTTTTATTTGTTCATCACCTCAGGAGCTCTTGTTGGTGGGATGTGATAAAAATATCCTAAATAAGTAAATGAATGAATGAATGAATGAAAAAATAAATAAATACAAACAATAGAAAAAGAAGAAGAAAAACTTCTTTCTGTGTTTGTGAGATGTGGTCACTTTTCAAAATGAATAGATTTTGGAAAAAAGGAACTTCATCGTCCTTTTCTGTTTTTTGGATTACATTAATAACATGCCCATACCTGGGCTTAAAGAGTCAGCATAGTTTAATGTTTTGAGCTTTGGATTAGGATTCTTGAAGACCAGGGTTTCAATATCTGCTTATCCATGGAAACCTACTGGATGATCATGAGCAAGTCATATTCTCTCACCCTCAGAGGAAGCCAAAGGCAGACCTCCTGAATAATTCTTGCCAAGAAAATTCCCTGATAAGTTTGCCTTAGGGTCTCCATAAATTGGCAATGACTTGAAAGGCAGACAGTGACAGCAAATAGGTTGTTGTGGGTTTTCCAGGTTTTGAGGCCACGTTCTATTAGTATTTTCTTCTGACGTTTCGCCTGCATCTGTGGCTGGCATCTTCAGAGGATCTGGTGGCATGGAAGTGAGACAGAGTATTTATATTTGTGTAGTCCCTGGGTGGGAGGGAGCAGTTTGCATGTGTTACAGCTGACCTATGTGATGGCCTGTTGTTAAATGGGATATCCCCCAGGGTGTATGTTATCCCTGAGGGATATCCCGTTTAACAATAGGCCATCACACAGGCCAACTGTAACACATACAAATTGCTTCCTCCCACCCAGGGACTACACAAGTATATATACTCTGTCTCACTTCCATGCCACCAGATCCTCTGAAGATGCCAGCCACAGATGCAGGCGAAATGTCAGGAGAAAATACTAATAGAACATGGCCTCAAAGCCCAGAAAACCCACAACCTATGGATTCCAGCCATGAAAGCTTTCGACTTTATAGCAACAGCAAATATCAATAGTATGACTTCTGGCATTTGTATTTGTGAAAAAGGAACTGGAACTTGTGCTGGTCAGGGCTTTTTGTTCACCATTTATGGAGGATACATTGATTCCCTTGAATCAATTTTCTGGACCTGTAGCTGGGTAAGGAAAAAGATAGGTGAACTCTGTTGCCCGAGTGTGAGTGCTTCATATTTTGATCTGGCCTTGGTAGTGTTTCTAATGCTTAAACACCAGGAGGAGCTCTTGCATCAATTTGCCATCTTTGTACAACTATGAATTTTGCATAGCTTTCTCAAGTTTTTCTTTTGGAGAGATGAGCTACCTCCTTGATTTGCTGTGAGGTGGGAGCAATATCATTTACATTGTACACTTAGAAATACAGTTTTCAAAAACATGTTTTGTGATGAGCATGCGTTTTGTGTGTATGTTTTAATAGCTGCATTGAATACAGATAAGGTAGACAAATCACTGCACATTTTAAACACTTGAGGTAGAAACAGTTAGTTGTTTACAGTGTGCTACCATGTCTTGTGGACTTTTTAAGACCAAAAAGACAGGGGTTACATTGTAAAAAAGGTTAAATAAACATATGTGTTTTAATTAAAAAATGCCCTGTAATCTGGAGAAGGAATTTGGCAACATATAGATTAAAAAATAGTGATTGACATAACACAGTTCAACCAGACAGGTGAGAAATTGTCTAGGGATTCTTAACCTGTTCCTTACTGAGGACCCCCTCTAAATATAATTTGTTGCTGGGGTCTCACAAGATTTAACTCAAGATTTAAATATTTAAATTTAGATTTAGATATTCAAATACTTATTTAAATAGTCAGATATCTATCTGTCTATCTATCTATTTAAGGCTTCTGTAGATTAGGATTCAAATCCCTGCTCAGATACTGGGTAACCTTGGGGAAGTTACATTCTCTCAGCCTCAGAGGAAGGCTAAAGCAAACTGCCTCTGAACAAATCTTGCCAAAAAACCTCCTGTGATTGGTTCACCTTAGGGTTGTCACAAGCAGAACTGACTGGAAGGCATATAGCATCAAAGTGCTGCTGACAGGGGGAGATTCTTTCTAGCCATTGTGTCTCTCCCCTTTGAAACTAACTTATGACGACACTAAGGTGAACCTATCATGGAGGTTTTCTTGGCAAGATTTGTTGTCTTTGCCGTTCTCTGAAACTGAGAGAATGTGAGTTGCCTGAAATCACTCAGTAGGCTTCCATGGCCAAGTGAGGATTCAAACCTTGGTCCCCAGAGTCATATTTGGGCATGCACACACACCTGCCACCGTGTCCATTTTGTCAGAGATGCAGTAGCGGAGATATGTGTGTGGGTGCCGAAATTACTCCCTTGTTTGCAAATGAGGGAGCAGTTTGGGTGTGCTCACTCACCTGCTACTGTGTCCCTCGGTGTCCAAACCCCTTGTTGATGTGTCTCTAACAAAATGGACATGGTGGCAAGTATGTACACACACCCAGACTACTCCCTTGTTTGCCAATGAGGGAGCAGTTTCAGCATCTGCAACCCTCTGCTTCTGTGTCCCTGTTGCTGCCACTGCTGTTGATGTCCAGTGGCAGGGTTTCGTGGACTCCTTTTGTGGACGCCAGTTAAGAACCACCGGTCTAATGAGTAAGAATTGAGCAGCTAGAGACACAACAGTGGGATGAATCTGTGTGATGTCATATAACCAGTCGTAGCAGTTAGAGGATTTTGGCTACCAGAAGGGCAATTCTGTACATCTCAGTAGAGCAGAATCACATTTGGAGAAAATGAGATTTACTCTGGAGTAAAGAGGCATTAGCATGTGTCATGAGACCGCAATTCTGAGCATAATTATTTGAGAATGAACTCTGTTGACTACACTAGGTCATACTTCTGAGTAAACCTGGACAACATTGGTACACTTTCTAATGTTTTTCCTGTGGGTAGTCAGTTGTACCTAGGGGAAGGGAAGAATTTACCATAATTTGAGAGTTGTTTTTCCAGCTGAGACAGCAAACATACATCTTCAAGGAGGCTCCATTGAATTCCTCAACACTTGTTTTGCTTGTTTACTCAGAGGTATGAGGCTGCAAATCAAATGTGAAGACGGTATATGCCTATGGCAATAGGTTTCTTCTGGTCAACACTCTTCTAACTGTTAAAACACAGAAGAAACTAAAAAACAGGAAGAGTTTTTCTCTGTCTCTGAATTTTGAAAAATGCCTGCAGTTCTTTCATAGAAATGTGGGGGTGAGAAATGATCTTATCAGTAATGGTGTTTCGGAAGAATTACACTGGAAATGTTAAATCCTTGTTTGTCACTTTCTTCAGTTAACTGTTGTGGGTGTACAGTCTGAAATAATGCAAGTTTAGAGAGTCAGAATGGGAAGTGGATATAGTGCTTATTTTGGATTGGGAAGACCATTATTTAAAACATCTCTTGTCAAAGAAACTCTTTGGGTGGTCTTGACTCAGTCACTTAGCCAACCCTACCTTACAGTATTGTTGTGAGCATAAACTGGGGTAATCCCATGGACACTGACCTTTCCTTGCAGAAAAAGAGGTGATATTTAGCATGATAAATGAGAAAACATGGTTAGGATCCAGCGTGTGGATTTTAAGTGAAGATAATACAATGAATTATGATAAATAACACTACAAAAGATTTCAGGCAAGTCATTTCTTTGGCATGTATTCAGGTTTTGGCTGTCTGAATAAAATCTGAAGAACTGAATACTCAAACTCCAAGTTAAGTTTCTACCATTATGGTAGAATACATTCTCCTTTCTCTTATACACTGTGGTTAAAGAATGCCACAAGACATTTTACCAAGTAAATAATTTATAATACTACAGATCTGAATGCTTCTTCTTTAATGATAATGAGTAAATAAAATCTTTCATTTAATGACTAGGTCTCTCAAAACATTCTGAATAAAGGAGATGGCAATCATGATACATAGCAGCTTATTTTCAAATGTAGAATTTAAATGAAAATCATTTTCTATTCCTGTACATTGCTTTGATGGGCAACTTGAAAGTGCACGCGCGGACACACACACATTATTTCCTTGCAGTGAAGTCATACAGGACTTTGAAGCAATTGTTCACAATGGCATACTACATATTTTGCCCCTTAGCAATGCTGTCATCTCTGTTTTCACATTGTTCATGAAGGGTGAACAACCCTTCTTGTGCCATTTAATTTCTTGTTGGCTTGGTGCCTTTCTTATAAAAATACTGGTGAGTCAAATGCTACATAAATGGGGCCTTTGGATTTCCCCCCTCTGTTCATCCTTTTACTACAAAATGAAATTTCAGATGGAACAATTGTGTCCTTTTTGATTTATGAAGTGTATTAGTGCATACGTGATATTTCCTCATAATAAAAATCTTCTGTTTAACTTTTTATTTAATGTGTAATGAGAAAAATTATTCTTATGTAAAATCTGTTAACATGTAGGCTTTTGCTTTAGAAAGCAGATACTTGAAAAGAAACTGGCTTCTGAAACATTTTACTAAATATAGCCATTAGCATTAATATTGTCAACCAGCATATCATACACTTAGAGACATGGTATCTTTTGAGTTATTCTTCATTCTGGCATAATTGGCTTGTCTTATAATCTGCCGTAGTTTGTCTTTCTTAAAAATATTCCTGGTATTAGCCACTCAACCCAATTCAAGACCAAAGACTTAACAACCTGCTTTGGAACAGTAACATTAATAAATATTTCCATAGGAATAACACATGTGTAGTATTTTGGGGATTACATAAATGATAATAGCAAAACTATTAAGCTCTAAAAGGTTGGCTTTGACTCCCGTGTCAAAACAATAATCAATTAATTTATAAATAATTAAACCAGGCAGAAAGGATAGCTATATTTTTCACACTGTAACAGTTTCCTAGTGCATTATTTCATATCTGATGTTAACGCAAGTTGCTTAGGCTTTAGAGATAATGTATTGCTCGCTTTGATGTCGAAATCTTTCGTTCCCACCTATGGATGGAAAGAGCTGTTCAGAGTTTTTGAGTACTAGTGCTCTTAGGTTTCAATCCTGTACTGATTTACTTGAATATTAATCCCATTCAACTCAGTGGGACTTACACATAAGTAGACCCATATAGGATTTTGCTGGTTAATATGGTGGAATTTTTAATTTTCATAAAAATATGCCTTCACTCTGTAACTAAATTTGGCATAGACTGTTTCTTACTAGCTTTATTGGAAATGTGGTCTTATTCAGTTGTTTAGTTTTTACAGTGAGCCTCAGTATCTGCTAGGGTTTGATTCCAGGACCTCCCATGGATGCCAAAATTTGTGGATGTGCGAGTCCCATTATATATAATAGTGTAGTAACATGGCATCCCTTATATTACATGGTAAAATCAAAGTTTGCTTTTTGGATTTTTTTAAAATATTTTCAAGATGTGGTTGGTTGAATCTGTGAATACAGAATCTGAATCTGCAGATATGGAGGGCTGACTGTACTATAATAGTAAAATAAGTTGAATCCTGTAAGATACAGACATTCTCTAGAGGCATTACTCTTCCATGAAAAATTACATACCACAAGTCACTCAAAATAGAGCCCTCTCTCTCCTCTTCTCTTGTCTCTCTCTTTTAACTTCTAACCACACTTCATAGGAGTCTGATAAATCAGTCTTGCTTGAAATCAGAGCAGCTGCTGGAAGTGAGACAAGTATAGTGGTGTTACAACAAATGATATTTATATACTTTACTGGTTTTGGTGGTGGCCAGGCAATTTTCATTATGTCTAATTTCAGCATGGTGTTGAATGTGAGCAAGTACACTGTTTGTAGCAACTATGATGTTGTGCTGAATTCGTTTATATATGGATTGGATAGTATTAAAATATTGAAATTGGGGTAGTGACATGATTTTTTGTAACCAATGGCTTTTGTTTTGTATGTTTTAGGTATAACATTGAACCTAGCCTATACTGTCCCTTTTTCTCTCTTGGAGCATGCATGGAAGGATTGAACATCTTATTCAATAAACTCTTAGGAATTTCTCTTTATGCTGAGCAGCCTGAGAAGGGAGAGGTGTGGTGTGAAGATGTTCGCAAACTGGTGAGAATTCTAATTGCTAAATGTCCACAAAAATTACAGATAAACCCACTTTGCTTTTAAGCAGGGTGCTTGAAGTTTCTATGATGGCAATGTTAGGAGACTGAATTCTACAGAAATCGAAAAGTTATTTGTAGAAGTTCTCCAGATTATTAAAAAGGAACGTTTATATCAAGGTCCTAGTTTGTATCTTTTTGTAACCTGTTAAACTCTGAGCCTACCCTCATAACTGCATTCGCTGCTGTATATCTGGTACTTTAATATTAACTCCATCAGTGTGTCTGAGAAAGTAGACTGAAACCCACAAAAGTTGACACAAAATTGCTGACACAGTTAAGTCTTAAAGATGCTGCTAGATTTCATTTCTTTTCTGTACTACAGCAAACTACCATTACTGTCTCTTTGAAAACTGCAACAGTGGAAGGCTGCAAATTATTAGAAGAAAGGAAGCTTCACTGTGAAGCATACATCCATATTTTCAGTTTATTTAAAGGTGTCACATTTGTAGTGTTTTGAAAGATAAAGTCACATCACCATTTGTTTTTTCTTTCACTTAGAACTTTCATGTTTTCTTTTCAGGCAGTTGTCCATGAGCAAGAAGGTTTATTGGGGTATATCTACTGTGATTTCTTTCAAAGACCAGACAAACCTCATCAGGTAACAGTTCATACAGTTATAGGTGTAACCACAGTGGTTAGTTCCAGCTAGAACAAACCCACTGAATCAATGGAATTTATGTAAGTATGGATTGGACAAGTTCTCATTTCATTGGGTTTACTTTGGTTGGGATTAACAGTTTGGGATGCAGTTATCAAGTGTGGTGAGGAGGCTTGAGGAAGGCTAGCCTAGTGCTAACTCAGAGCACAGACAGACCAGGCCTGCTTTTCTTTTCTCTCTCACTAGAGTAGCAGTACCCCTTTTAATCTTGTTATTGCACCCTGGCTCCCTACCTTCCACTTATTCACAACCCTGCTTTCCTAAAACCCACAGCCTTATTGGATGAAGAGCAAAGCTTATTGATGGTTATTCAAAAACGATAGATAACCTGTGGTAGCATGTTATTAAAAATAAAACTGAAGAAAATATGTGTTGAGGAAAAAATTAGGAAAAATAGAATGAATTCTTTATTAACATAACAAACTAGGAAAAAGGTATTGTGGATTCAAGAACATTCATACAAAATAACAGTTCCTTTAAAATGTTCAACTAATTCCTTCAAAACACCACAGTGATCACCAACAGAGCTTTCACTCACACCCCTTTGGCTCCCCTTAGGATAAAGGTCTGCTTCCCCACTCAAGGTTCCACTTTCTGAGCCTTTCAGAAGTGGATTGGTTTCTTCTCTGCCCTCACACTAGGTCACTAATAAGATAACCCTCTCCCGGAAAACCCCCTTTGGTTGAGCGGAGCCCTGACGTAGAGTTCTCTCTACAAATCTCACTGCAGAAAGCCAGATTCCAAATCATGCTCCCAGTATACATGCGTTCTGCTGTCTCACCCACAGCCCTTCCCTGTGGCTAGGGCTGGGATTTTTGTCCTCAGACATAGCCAATCTCATTACATTACCTTCTGTTAATTAGGCTGCTCTGCCAGCCACACCCCCAGGCTGTGTCACAGCAGTGTTGTTGGATACAGCAGTGTTGATGGAATTAACATTTTCACACCTCCTAAAAGTAACTGCAAGACAAAACATACCTTGCCTGAAGAATTTGTATATTTGTGAGGGTTATAGGGCATTTGAAAGAAATAAAGGATACACAAAACATGGGGTACATTTTAAAATATAAATGCTAGAAAGTATAATTGGAAAAACTGCAAAAGCAAACTTCAGTTTGTGGAAGGAATATTTAAATTAGGATAAAATGGGTAAAAAAAGTTCATATTATGAGGAATGTGCCAAAATTGTACAAACTGAAGTGCAGGAATGAAAATCAAAGTCTTGTATTCTGATATAAGAGTGAAAAAGAAAGGCGGGTAGATTTGAAGAAATACAATGAAGCTGAGACGGAGATTTTCACATCCCTACTAATAGTTTGGTTTAAGTCATAGAGGTTTTGGAAACCCTTGCTCCATAATAATTTACTTTGGGAAGTTGTTGATGTTTAAAATTCAGTTCAGGGATACTCAGCTTAAGCATACACTCTGAATCTTGCCAAAATTAAATAAAACATCAGGTTAAATAAATAAATGAATACATCAGTTTTTAAAATACCAGTTCTGTGTGTTTTTCCTCAACTGCTTAAACATGACCCTTCCACCCTCTCTGGCCGAGATCTCACTGAAGGCTCTCTTTACAAATGGACTCTTTGCCTTATATATAATTCCTATCATCCATAAGCCCTTCTCGCACACTCCACTGTGCTGGGTTTCATTCTTAAGGTACTACTACTGTTGCCTAGTGATCCGCCATCAAGTTGCACTTGCATTCTAAATAGCTGATCCCCAAAGCAGCTTCATCACACATGGCATTTTACATTTTCCTCCCTTTCCCTTTTAAAATGAATACAAGCTTGAGCTGGTGTTTGAATTTTAAATGTAGAACTGTGCCCAGAACACAAGCACCAAATTTTATTCTGGCATACCAATGTTAAAAAAATAAATGGAGCAACAAACTTGCAGACAAACTGCCAAACGGCCAAATTAAACTAAAGACTTCAGTCACCCAAATATAGAAAGCTACATTCAGCATCTGTTCCGGTACAATGCAATAGCTCAGTTTCAGATAATTCTGTAATTGTAAGCAGACTCTGTGACTGAAATTGTGCTAGTGCTTTGAAATGATACTGATATGGTAAAGTCTTGGATTTTTTCCCCTGACTTTTTTTCTTTTTACAAAAATAGGATTGTCACTTTACTATACGTGGAGGCAGACTAAGAGAAAATGGGGAGTACCAAATTCCTGTTGTTGTCCTTATGCTAAGCTTGCCTCATTCCACTAGCAGTTCACCAACATTGCTTACTCCTGGAATGATGGAGAATCTTTTCCATGAAATGGGTCATGCTATGCATTCCATGCTGGGAAGAACTCAATACCAACATGTGACTGGTAAGCAACCAATGTACTGGTTTAAGGGCTGATAAGTGTTTCATCTTTTCAAAACTAAGCATTTTATAGTTAGAATACAGCTTATCTGGTTGTGATGCAATTCGAATGCTCAGATTTATTTCTTACAAGTCTTTAAAATAAATTATTATTTCAAAATTTCTTCTATACTATATTAATTTATTATTAATAGCATAATAGTGATAATGTAATTCTTATTAATATTATTTATATAGCATCTTTTCATGCACTGTACAGCTCAAATAAAAAGAATAATACATGAAACAGTGAAAGTATGCTGAAGTATAAAATGCCATTAAAACACAATTTTAAAGATCAAATTAAAGGAAATAATTCCTTCTTTAAAAAACCAAGAGAGTGTGAGACCAAGGAAGAGCTTTCCACAATTCGGGAACCATGCAGTAAAAAATCATTTTTACCATACAGTAAAAAATCTGCAGTAGGCCCCTTCTCATAGCGGTGTCCTCAAAAGGGCGTCTGCTGCAGCTGTTAGTAACTGAACAGGTTTATAATAAGACAGCAGCCCAAAAAATAGCCTTTAAGGATTTCAAGGTTAAAACAAATAAGCTGAATTGACCCCTGAAACCAATTAGGAGATACCTTGATATTGCAGTGGTATATTCATACCACCATATACCATGCAGCTCCTGCCTCAGTACTGTAGTTGCATACCAGGTAAAATGTTCTGATGCTCTTCAGTGGTAGACCTACATGTTGAAATGGTGATATTACAATGGTCTAACTGGAATCTTACCAAATAATAACTGTTGCCAGTTCAGACTGGCTCAGGAATGGTCACAGCTGCTGCACTAGTTGTGGAAATTCACCCCAACTACTTAAAATGTAGAAATAGTGTAGGATCAAGGAGCACTCCCAAGTTGCAATGCTGATCTTTCAAGGACAGCAAATCTTTCCAGAACAGATTGAATCCAAGTCCTCCGGCCAGGCTTTTTGCAGTCTAATGGCTTCTCTATCTTGCCTGGATCTAATCTTAGTTTGTTCACCTATAACCATCTTATAAGGAAGTTTCAACCAGTTCCCAACAGGACTTTGGAAATACTTTTACATTCCCCAAAAGGAAAAATACCCCAAAAAGATTGGAATCCAAAGAGCAATAAGAGTAGCAGTTTTTATAACCATGCCACTCTTAACATCTTCCTTGCTAGATATCTTTTCCCTTCTTCTGTTTCTTTCTTCAGAAGGAACAGAAATAGAGACGGATGACAGCTACCTAAGACGTAGTTGTCCATAATTTCTCCCTTCCTTCTTTATGGCTTAGTGCATGTTCCAAGCAGATGATCTGTGTCTTCTTCCCTACTTTAGATCTTCAGGGATTTGGTGCAAAGAACATTGAAGATCCATGCTACCAGGCTTACTTACTTTTGTTTTTCTTCTCAAAGGTTCTAAATTTTTCGCTGGAAAAAATTGTCGTGGGTGAGAAAAACATTTTTCCCCACTTTTATTCTTTTTCAGCCTTTACATCTTTACTAGTATTCCTGGAGTGTTCATTCTTCAGAGAACAAAATACTCACTTTCACGGTTAGCATTCAGGGCCTGATTAATTTCTCAGTTTCAAAAAGTAGATTCAGCAAACTTGACAACTCCTTCCTAAGAAGGATTTCCTTCTTAGAATCAGTACTGTTTTTTGGTGTGGTTCTTGGGCTAGCAGCCAAAATTTAAAATCTATTATTTCAGCTTCACAAAATGCCATTCCCCTCCCATGCCCTGCCAACTCTTGGGCATCAGATCCTTTTAACATTTTTATCCAACTTTCTTCCTATTAATCAACTAGATTCAGGTGCTAGAGTGGAGATGATCTTAACTGAGGATTCCTGCCCTGAAAAGATATTTGGATGCTCAGGGATGGAAAGTGATCAAGCTCTGAACTGTGTCTTTTATTCTGGGTTTACTTTCACATCTGCCCTAGCCCTTCTGTGCTAGACTGTATAGAGTTGATTGGAGACAGCTGAAATCCAAGACAAACGATAGCAACAGGGTCCCAGGAGGATCTATGTGGATGGCATAAACTGTATGCATTCCCTTAACATGTCTGATCCAGTGATAAACATGTTCAAATATCATCATCTTTTATTTATATAGCGCTGTCACAGTTTATGGTGCTTTACAAATAAAAGAACAACAAAACAGTTCCCTGCCCTCAGGCTTACAATGCAATTGAGACATGCCGCAAAAGGAAAAGAGGATGGTAGTGGGGGAGGGGACCCTGCCTCTTCCTCTCTCCCTCTGCAGTTAGGGCAGTGGCAGTTGGGATGGAGAGAGGGGCTTTCATCGGTTTCTGGGCCTAGTCATGATGGAGCTGTGCCTACATCTTCATAGATTGGAGAGCTGGGCCAAGGCTCCAGTCATAGATTGGAGAGCTGGGCCAAGGCTAACAAAATGAAATTCAACAGAGAGAAGTGTAAGGTCCTACACTTAGGTAGAAAAAATGGAATACAGAAATATAGGATGGGGGACACGTGGCTGGATAGCAGTACGTATGAAAGGGATCTAGGAGTCTTAATAGACCACAAGCTGAACATGAGTCAGCAGTGTGATGCGGCAGCCAAGAAAGCCAGTGCAATTCTCGGCTGCATCAATAGGAGTATGGTGTCTAGATCGAGGGAGGTACTGGTACCACCCTACTCTGCTTTGGTTAGACCTCATCTTGAATACTGTGTCCAGTTCTGGACACCCCAATTCAAGAAGGACATGGTCAAGCTGGAGCAAGTCCAGAGGAGGGCAGCCAAAATGGTGAGGGGCCTGGAAGCCATGCCCTATGAGGATGGACTTAGAGAGCTGGGTATGTTTAGTCTGCAGAAGAGAAGGTTAAGAGGGGATATGATAGCCATGTTTAAATATTTGAAGGGATGCCATGTAGAGGAAGGAGAGGGCTTGTTTTCTGCTTCTCCAGAGACTAGGACAAGGAGCAATGGATTCAAGCTGCAGGAAAGGAGATTCCACCTGAACCTCAGGAAGAACTTCCTGACAGGCAGGGCTATCCGGCAGTGGAATATACTGCCTTGGAATGTGGTGGAGTCTCCTTCTTTGGAGGTTTTTAAGCAGAGGCTGGATGGCCATTTGTTGGGAGTGCTTTGATGTGGGTTCTTGCATGGCAGAGGGTTGGACTGGATGGCCCCTGTGGTCTCTTCAAACTCTGCATTTCTATGATTCTATGATTCTCCTTCTCTCAGGTCAGGGCAGAGGCACTTGGGATGGAGGGACGGCCGTTCATTTGCTTTTGCCTGATGGAGCTCTGCCTGTTTCTTCTTCTCTCTTTCCGAGACCATGACAGAGGCAGATGGGATGGTGGGAGGGTCTCTCATCTGCTTCCAGGCCTAGTCATGATGTAACTTTTCTAGAAGTGAGGATGGGAAGAGATTGCTAGTTTCCTTCCTCTTTTAAAAGAAGCAAGCAAAGATAGATCTGCCTTCCAGTGCTAGAAATGGGAAGTTATAACCTTGTCTTCAACTTGGCATTGCTCAATAGCTCCTCATCAACACTCATGCAGCTATTAGTATTAGAAGCTGCAATGGTCCAGCAAAAACAGCATTATAGTGGTCTTAGTGCTGAAGAGAAAACAGATTCCCCAACAGAAGTGTTTCCTTTAGGAGAGAAATCTAGATGGCGCACACCAAACAAGAATGATTAAATATTTGCTGCTTAAGAAATGGATAATCTGAAAAAGTTTAAAGTGTACAGGTCACAAGGCAGGCAAGATCGGATTTGGGTAAAAGAATTTTCAGTGGTAAGAAATTATTTTATCATCATCTCTCTTGAAATACCAAGAAAAAGTCCCTCTTCAAATGGCTGGCCTCTTAAACATTAAAGAAAAGCAAATATGAGCAATAATTGTGTGCAATCGTCAGACAGATGGGGATGATAATATTTGTAACTGGGATTAAATTCTCAAGCATAGTTTGATATTTTTATTGTAACTAGGTATCGGGTTAAGGCAATTAAAGATTTGGTGTTTCATGTGGGGCCAGATTGGCTGCAGCTTGGTTTACGTTTATAAAGGGTGTGATCCACAGCTTTATAGGGTGCCTCACCCAGCTGTTTAAATACTGTGTTTTACTTTGTGATTTGCAGTAAAACATGCAGGATTATAATTTAGCTTCTCTGCCAATAAGTACAATAACATTATAGAAATGAAATATTTACTTAATGAATGATTTAGCACAGTTCATCAAAAGTGCAAATGGAAAACTAAGGGGTGCTTTGAGAAAGAGAGAAGAATTTGTGTAAACATTATGGCTACCTGCATGTTAATGCTTCTATGTTATTTTCTACAGGGACGAGATGTTCTACTGACTTTGCTGAAGTTCCCTCTATCTTGATGGAATACTTTGCAAATGACTATCGAGTAGTAAACCAGTTTGCAAGGCATTATAAAACGGGTCAGGTAGGTATAACTAGAAAGCAAGTCTGTTGGAGAAAATTAAGCAGTTCAGTTATGTAAATTTACTTTGAGAAACTTTTTGTTTTGCCCTGGGCCTTACATTTCTTGACCCCCTTTAGGTCATTAACCATAGCACAAAAAAAAAAGCCATGTAGTTGAAGCTGTCTTGGAAATAATCAAAAATAACCTCCCCATTTGAACTTTTAGAAACAGTAACTCTCTTATCTCTTAAGAATGTTTTAGAATTTCCAGAGTGCTGGGAAGGAAATTGTAGGCAGCAGTAGGAGTCCAGAATATCCCATGTGTTACATGGAGCAATATTTTCAAAGTCAGTCATGTACGATTTCTGGTTTGTTAGGATGGTCACGTCCCAGTATGTTTCAAGAACTTTGTTTGCACAATACTGTTGAGCAGAGGTGAAAAGATCCCAGGAACCTAAAGATTTTACATTACTTTCAGGAAGGTGTCTATGTTGCTGAGGAACTTGTACTCTGGCCTCGTTGTCTAACCTTATAGAGCTGGGTGAATAGATTGAAATAGGTTTAAAGGGGAAATACATTCAACATGGAGATTTGGAATACAATCCTAGCATGTTTACTTTGAAGTAAGTCCCACCAGATCCGGTGGGATTTATTCTAAGATAATTTTTTTTTATGATTGCTGATTTTGAAAATAAAATGCAAGAGATATTGCACACTTAGAATATAATATACAAACTGCTGTTTCCCAGATATACTAGCAGACTTATTTTGTTTTCAGTCTGTTGTGTGAATATTATTATTATAATAATATTGCTTATTATAAAAATATTGCTTATTTGAGGAAGGTTTTGGCATAGAAACCAAGCTTGGAATATTAGTATAGTCACCTTTCAACACTGCAAAAGTGTTGCCATTCTTGAGAGCCACATTGTCAGCATTGTCTTCCCCCACTTCCATCAGCGTAACACTACTGTGATGATTGCTAGGCGTTCCTTGCAGAATGACAACATTTGTGTGATGACAGAAACTGATGCAGACTGTCCATATCCTCTACCAAGATCAGGTGCCTTTCCACACTACGCTATAGTACTGTTACTCTACTGTCAACATCCTATGGAATCTTAGGATTTTCAGTTTAGGGAAGGGCATTTAGAATTCTCAGTAAACTATAAACCCCAGAATTTCGTATGATGATGAAAGTGTAGTGTGGAAAGGCCCTAATTCTGCTTGATCAGATACAAGCTTATGCTACCAATTTCTTCCTCTCAGTCTCAAAGGTGCTACGAGATCTCTTTGCATACTTTCTTAAATAATTCAACTCCAGTGATCTCTACTTTGATGTTATGGGACACTTTTAAAGTAAGGTGTTTGGAGAGTGTATAAAGGAACTGAGCTGCACAAAATTATTCTAATTATGAAAGATATGTGCCATCAACACAATGCAGTTTTTATAATGAGTTGCTTAATTAATTGGTTATTCATGTATTTGCTTTGGGTGACCTAGGTAATGTTTGGTCAGTGTTATCTTTTATGTTGTCTTTTAATGCCAATTTTAATTCCAGTTTTACTAAGATAATGTACATTATCTCTTAATTTTTTTTTAAAAAAGAACACATTTTAATATATTCTAAAGTGCCTTTAAAGAAGGCTAATCTAATAGATACAGAGGCTGGGGAGCCTCTCGAAACCCTTCCCCACTTATCTCTGTTATAGCCCCCCACCCCAGTTTTCATAGGCCGGGCTTTAATATATTGCTCCACAGCTGTCTCCTTCTTGTTTTAAGTCATTCAACACACTCATATTGAATGCTGTTTGATGATCACTCAGTTTGTAACTTGCTCAGTGCTGCTTCATACACTAATTTTTTCTTACATAGAAAACATGTGTTAGTAAGATACTGAACTGCAACCAAGCAAATGGCATTTTTTTATAACTGCCACAACATGGATACTTGAATCATTTTCATGTACACTTTTCCTACACTTTATGGCTCATGTCATCTTCTTTTGATATTCATAGCAGTACTTTAACTGATCTAAGAAAAAGATTTCCTCCTCTAGTATCCTGTTGAGGTGCACATTCACTTCTTTTGCCCATTGCCTGACAACAAAGAACTCTCTGCTGTATGCTCCAGTGAACTGCAAACCTGGATTCCAATTCAGTGAGGCTTTGTGGGATTGTGGTTTACCAAAATACCAATTAGCAGAGTTCTGCTATTTTGTTCTTTTTTTAAACAGGATACCATTTGACACTTCAGAGGCTGAGGTTCTTTTTGATGTGATTTGAAAGAGCCAAAATATAAAACTGTGAAAAATTAAAGTTATCCTGAAGAGTCAATTTAGCTGTAACTGTGTTAAAAATTAGAGCCCAATAAATTAAATTCATTTGCTGCTGCCAAGTTTTTCAATGTTTATATTTTGTGATGTAGAGTAATGAGAGCTACTTCTACTATAGGAATATATTAAATTAGCATAAGGAGAATTTACTGTAGATGTTCAGCAACCTTGGCAGTGTCATAGATGGGGAAAAGGAAGTTTAGACCGTAAGATGATGTTTGCTGGCTCAGACCAAAGATCCGTCAAGCCAACACTTTATTTGCAATAGTAATAGCCAGCTGCTTGGGAAAAAGTCACAAATCGAGAACGAAGGCAAAGCTTTCCCCTGTGGTTTATTCCCAGCATATTCATAGATAATTTATTGCTTAAATATATTTATTTATCATCTCCAGCCTGCTAGGGCTCCCAAGGTGATGCACAAAAAAAAAAAAACTTTTTAAACTTGTTGTTTACGAACACTGGCTTTCTAAAAGTTGATTTTAAAAATAGTTCTGTTTTAGAACAATATTTTTCAAAAGACGCCATTCTTTCTGACCAGGTTAAAGAAGTGTTTGTTGTTGAGTTTTTTTTCTGCTGGATTCCCTAAAGTCAATCCTAAAAATATTTTAAGATTCATGTAGAACAATATAGTCTTGATTGCTAGCTGGAAGTTCAGTAGGAATGGAGCAAAGCTAGAAAGAGTTCCACAGCTATATAGAGAAAGCTCTGTCTCATCTAGCCTCTCGTGTGCTCATCAAATTTCAGGCAAGTTCATCTGGGAAGAGGCAGTCTTTCATTTAGGGTTTGGTGGGTCAAAACTAACAGCTTGAGCTCGGGAGCAAACTGGAAGTAATTACAGTTGTGTCAAGATACACAGTTTCTAAAGTGTACATCAGACAAAAGTTTGGCCACCACATTTGAAAAAGCTTTAACTTACATGTTTCAAAGATATCCTCACTTAAAGCACATTAGAGTAATCTAGCTGCTTGTGAATATGGAGGTTTTATGCAGCTGTCATGGATGCCTGTCATGGATAGATTTGCCCTTAATAAACTCACCTAATCCTTTCAAGATAAGGTACTCCAGTGTTTGTCATTGTATTTTACAGTGAATTATATAAATACATTTTACATTGTCTGAAGAAACATTTTTTAAATTTTCTGAATGTACCTCCATCAAATTTCATGAGTGACTTTTGAAATCCAATGCTAAAGTGTCTGTCTACTTTCTACATATTTTTCTATTTCATAAGCATATACCTTGTTGTCCTTGTAGTCCTTTAAACATAAGGTCCTGAGGAAGAAATGAAAACATAGTAAATCTCTAGTTGTCCTTAGTTCTCTTGCTTATAGCCTCAGTGAAAATTCTCCGCACCAGGGCCAGAGGCAAAGGAATGGGAGGAGGAGCTCTGAAGCGTAAAAGGAAGGCTTGTGGGAGCCTTCCCCCCATTCCCTTGCCTATGGGGCCAAAAGCAAGGGAATGGGAGCAGTGGCACTGGAGGGGAGAAAGAAGGCGTGTGCATGCCTCCCTCCCATTTCCTTGCCTTACTATGTTTTCTAAAAGGCAACACTGTTTTCCTTCAACAGAAATTAACTCCAAAAAATAGATTGAAAGGCAAGTTTTAAAACTATATAACTTAAACTGATAATACAATTGCCCCTGCACTTTCATGAGGGTTCAGGATGCAGAACCCTTGCAAAAGTGGAAAAACTGAATACCCCCCCGATCCTCCACCCATTCCTTTGCCTTTTGTACACTGGGGCCAATAGGAAGGGAATGGGAGGAGGGAGCTCTAGAGGGGAGAAGGAAGGAAGAGGGGAGAAGGAAGGCTTGTGTGAGCCCCTCCCCATTCTCTTGCTTATAGCCTCAGTGAAAATTCTCTGCACCAGGGCCAGAGGCAAAGGAATGGGAGGAGGAGCTCTGAAGCAGAAAAGGAAGGCTTGTGGGAGCCTCCCATTCCCTTGCCTATGGGGCCAAAAGCAAGGGAATGGGAGCAGTGGCACTGGAGGGGAGAAAGAAGGCGTGTGCATGCCTCCCTCCCGTTTCCTTGCCTTTTATCCAGGCACTTGCCTTCCTTCTCTGCACCTAGCAAAACACACAGGAACAAGGGGGCGTGTGTGCATCACACGAATAATCAAATTTGCAAAGGTCAAAATCACGAACATGGAGAGAGGACTGTACTTTCTGTTTCATCATTGTTGTAACTGTTTTTAAGGTTTTGATGGATTATTATTAGGATATTGTTTAGATCTAGTATTTGTGTAAATTATGATCAGAATTTTGGTGGTGAATCATGCTGATGTAAATGCACGTTCTAGGAGGTTTCACAAGGGTAGCATTCTAATCATGGTTATGCAAGCAGCCTAACCATTGCACAACAGGTAAGTGCAACCTGTTGCATGATAGCCTGTGTAGAGATGCAATCCATTCCCAACTCCAGGGAATCATAACTCTGGTGCTGCTACACTAGCATGAATCTATGCTATACAGCCACTGAATGGAACTTAGTCTTTTTTTTCGCAGAAGAATCCCAGATATTCTTGGTTTTGATTCTTAGCATCATATTTGATCTTACCTTACCTGTTTGCTTGCTTCAGTTTTTACCCTGTCCTCTAAATTGGCATATGTTAATTTCTCCTAATCACTTTTACCCTCAAAGCAGCATATTTTTTCCCCCGTGGGATTGTGCCCAGAATAAAGTCATCTAATGATCTTCACAACATGTGAAAATGAATTCTTAAAAGACCTTACAGTCCAACCCTATCCATGTTCACTCAAAAATATGACCCACTTTTCGTCTTATTGTGTGTGAGATTGCAGCCAGGATCTTCTATTTCTTCAGTCTGTGCCTGAAGTACTTCCCATGCAATACAGATGGAAAGCCTTGCATACACAAGATAAATTCACACTGAATTTTTTTTACGAAAATGCTTCTGTCCCAGCACACTTTTTACAGTAAACCTTAAATGGTATTTTATGGTCTTCTGGCTCTACTGGTTTAAAATTATTTTATCCTGTTTGGTACTATCATTTTTATGGCTTCGGTTCATTTCTGTGAATTTCTAGTTTTGTAATAATGACACTGTTACACATAATTGCCATTTATGTATTTATGGAAATGGCCACGGAACAGCATTTGCTCTGAAAGGAAAATCATAATAGTTTAATAATAAATGAATAGTAAATTTGTATTCCAAATAGGAACTGAAGTTTCTGAAAAATGGGAGGAAGGCAAGAAAGATTGACTGAAGGCAGTTGAAACTCAGTAAGAGCTGCACAATGATGCCCATAGCTCATACCCTGGAAACCATTCCCTTATGAGGAGTGGTTCAGGGAGCTGAGTATGTTTAGTCTTGAGAAGAGAAAATTAAGAGGCAACATGGTAACTGTGTTTAAATATTTGAAGGGATGTCATATGGAAGATGGAGTAAGCTTCTTTTTTGCTGCTGTAGAGATGAGGACGTGAAGCAATGGCTTCAAACTTCAGTAAAAGAGATTCCAACTAAACATTAGGAAGAACTTCCTGGCAATAATAGCAGTTCAACGATGGAATATGCTGCCTTGGGGTGTGGTAGAGTTTCCTTCTTTGAAGATTTTTAAACAGAGGCTGAATGACCATTTGTAGGGAATGCTTTGATTGTGTATTCGTGCATGGCAGGGGGTTGGACTGGGTGGACCTATGATTCTACACCACCCCTTCCTTGTTATGACATGAAGTTCTTTTGCCTGGAGAAGTGGGAAGTTGACATCGATTTATATCTCTAGCCATCTCACCTCAAGTTCTGCCTGTAATCAGTTATTCAGATTCATTATATTGCCATGCAAATTGAACTACAGGCCAGGGCAAAATGAATTGGTTTTCTTTGAGCATTTTGGATGCCCCAGCTCATCCGCCCTTTTTAAGCAAGGTATGCCACCTGCACCATTATGGGCTACAGCTGCAGGGCCAAGCAGAACAAAGGATTAACTAGCAAAGTAGTAATTACCAGCTTGAGAGAATACGTTACATTTTTTACTTGTACATTTCTTTCATTAGAAGAAGTAAAAAGAGAAAAACCTTTGGTTCACCTGTCTTGCTTTTATCTCTGTTTGTGCTGATTAGGCCTGTGTGTGGTCTGTCATTTTATGTCTGGTCTTTTCATGTTTACATGTATATTCTTTAAATTCTGGGGGAGGCTGTTCTTCTGGTTAGAATTTTTTTTTTCCTAATCAGGGGGCCCATATCTGGGGGCTGAGTCCCAGAATAGCAGTTTTACTACGGTGTGAAATAAACGGAGACGGGGTGCTATGGAAAATTACAACTTTGCACACGGAACATTCCTAAATTTTCAAAACTATACTGCTATTTTCTGGATGGGAAAATTATAGATCTTGCTTGGCTAACTAGTATGTGAAGGGCTCTTTCAATTTAGGAGCACTTCTTATCCATCTTTCACTTCCAGTGTCTTATCTAGTAGGTTAGTAACATTTTACTTAGCTTTCAGTAACATTTATGCAAGTACTTTTGTTCTGTTAATATCAGAATAGATTTTTTTAGATAATTGATACAGAACCTGAATGTGTTGGTGTGTGGTCAGATTTTGTCAGTCTTGGTAAAAAACAGTTTTTAAACACTTCAGCTGTAAAACTTTAGGCATGATCGAAGAGTTCTTTGTAAATGCCAGGCATCTGTGTTCCATTTTAGAAGCTAAAGGAGCTTTTAAATATTTTAGAAGCTTTCATCACTTGAATACTCAGAGCAGACCTGTTCATCATAAGAAACACAGGGCTGCCACTGGAAATAGGACCCCATGCTCAGTTTCCACCCTGTCATAAGCAAACCGATGTCTTAAATGCCATGAGTGCAGGGAGATGCGTACCATAATCTCAGGACACGTGTGAGAAGGAGGAAACTAGATGTAGAGAAACTGTTCCCTCAGGGTTGCTTATAGTTGTGGTTTTCAGTGCTACTTTGTCCTAATAAAGCAGTGATTATATATGTTCCTGCAGTAACTTTCTTTTATATTCCCTTGAGCATAGACTCTTTAGGAAAGTATGAATTTGTGTCAGAAGCTAGAGTACTTATTTGCACTCAGTAACTCTGTACTCATGCAGGTAATTGCCCTTAGGTGTTTTCCCACTGGCACAAAAGGTCTTTTCAACTCGCAATACCCTGTATCATTGGAAAGGTAGAGTGTATTGTCTCAACCAGAAAGTTTCTCTGAACTGCCTTTCATTTACAGTAGAGAGTGACCTTTTGAGAACTTCTTTCTCATTTGGGTCCCTTCCTTTAGGGTACCGTTCTTCCTTCTCTTGTCCCCACCCTACCCCTAATTCATTTTAAGGCAGAATAAAAGGGAAGAGTCCTTTGTTCTTTAAAGGAAGAAGTGATTTTTTTGTTTCATGTCAATTGCTACTTGCTTACCTTGGCCTCAGAAAGCAGCTGGCTGTGTTTCTGTTTGCATCAACCTTTTCCTGTATGAAAGGTAGGACAGCAAGACAGAGCACAATTAGGTGCCTTTTCATAAGGCAATTCAGATGATGGGAAAGATGGGAGTCTTGAGTGAGGTTCTCCCGTAGCACTTTGACTTTCACACAACTCCTGTTGTGTTTCTTCACTTGCTACATGTAAAACTTGTTTGAAACATTTCCAATTTTTGTCTTTTTTGTTGAAGCCACTGCCGAAAAACATGGTGTCAAGACTCTGTGAATCTAAAAAAGTTTGTGCTGCTGCTGACATGCAACTGCAGGTATGTTTATTGGTTTCATTTGAGTTTGACCTCACTATAAAGAGGAAACAGTGCTTACATTAGCAGAATATAATTTTAAAGATTACTTCATTGAAATAAGTAGAATTTTATTACTGAAGTTTACTTCAATTTATTTTACTTAAAGTTTAAAAATTATTTTACCTTCAAAAATATCTATCATTACTCTTTTAGTGTATTACTTTGTTTAAAAATGCCAGTCTGATCCATCCCAGCTATTTAGACCGTGATGCAATTTAGAAGAGAGAAAGAGATGCAGATAGATGCAGATCTTTCCTTAACGTTTGACAGTAAAAAGCTAGACTTCATTTCAGAAAAAGGTCTCCAGTGCTTGGGGGAAAAAAATTTGGTATCATTCTCTGGGCCGATGTAAGCCTAATTCTGGTTCTCTCAAATGTGGTTAAGAAAGGTAACTAATTTCAGGAGCAAATTTTCCATTCCTATCCCTTCCCTGCATTAATTTCCTCCTCTGGCTAAGTCATGATAAAAATAAACTTGCTACCATTGTCAGTGGTAACTAGCTTTCCTTTTAATTAGGTTCTAATTGCAGTATGAACGTAGTTTCTGATCCTGGTTGAAGAAGAAACCTGGTTATCATTAATCAGGGTTGAACTCAGTGTCAACATTTCACTGAGCAGCAGTTAAGGCAGGGTGAGAAGGCATAGTGCATATTTTCACAACTAGTTCCCATTTTTAATTAACCGTGAGGAAAGATGAGCCAGCGTTACCTCTGCATTTATCTTTGCTTTCTAGATTACAGGTACAGTTGGATTGATCAAAAGAGTGTTCCTAGTTGCTTATGACAAATTCTGTATTTAGTTCAGTGTTTTCTCAACAGTTGGTCCTCCAGATGTTTTAACTTCAACTCCCAGAATTCCTGAGCATTAACTGTACTCTCCTGACATCTGAGAGATGGCCAAAATATCTGGAGGACCAAAGTCTGAGAACCACTGATCTTTCTTTGCTCCTGTTCAATGTATAGTGTGTAATGTATAAAGTTTGCTTATGTTACTATTCTGTATCCAAATATGTGCCTTTGTAAATATGCCAACACTGACTTTTAATAAAAATAATTAGAAGAGAGAGAGAACCACTGATCTAGAAGTTTTGTTTGTAACACTTGGACTGATGATGGGGCCATTATGTGTGGGGCTTTACCAAAATCAGAATGCATGTCTTTCTGAATTTGCGTATACTCAGTCCCAGTTAAGTATGAACAGTGTTGCAGTTTCAGGCAGTATACTCCTTTTCTTAGGAACCACCAGTCTAGAACATAAGCATCCAGAGTGAGAGCAAGCAGGCCCAGTTTAATTTCTGGCAGTGAACTTGAAAGGTTTGCTAACCTGCCATGTGTTTTTCAGAAACCAATCATGCAAACAGAAGCAATGTAATCCTTCGAAAATGTTTATATTTTAGATGTAAAGACACTGATGAGGGCATAAACCAGCACAAATCTGTAATAAATGAATACATTTTGGCAAAATCACAAACTAAATCTGAGCATGGATTTTTTTTTTAAGAAACCCAAATCTAATTTATCTGAAAGAGGAACTGCACTCAGACATTTTAAATTATAGTTGATTCCTTTTTAGACAGTTACAGAAATGGAATATAGCCCTTAACCATAATAAGCACACACCTCCCACATACTTTTTCTATTCAAAGGAGATTCTTGTTCATCTGGAACGTAATAATTAATAAGGCTTTCATTATATGTTCTCTTCTGTTACAAAAACACATTTGGTTTCTGTTTCAGCCTCTCAAATTATTAAAATAGCTTTTAAACTATTGACCTTTTTTGAGGAGTTTATCAGTGGTACTCAGTATATAATTAAGAAAATGTTTCATGTGAAAAATCTAAAATGCATTGCCAGAGGGAGAATTATATGTTGTTTATGGTAATGCCATCAGTCTTAAATGCATTTGTTTGTTCATCCTTACTTCATGCTTCAGGTCATTTTAATCCATGCCTAATGAAGCTGGTCTGTAAGATCTGAAGTTATTGTAAGCAGAACTGCACAGATAAACTATATGGGGGTTGATCACAAGATTAACCGTTGGCTTCCTGACTCTTTTTTATGTACCTTGGTTGAGTGTCATATGAAAATCTATACTGTATTCTTTATTTAGACTAAAAAACACTAAACAGCAGGTAAATGCTAGTTGAAAGAAGAAGAATTTGTATCACCTCCCAAAAGTCTACCAGTCTCCACTTTTGGAGAAGCTCCAAGCAAAGAGCAAGGACATAGAATGCCTCTGTTCATCTCCTTGCTATGTGTACAGTTGAGCTCAGATCAATTAAGGGTACTCTCAGTCGATCACAATGTCCCCATGAGGAAGAAGACTGCCCTCCTACAGCTTGCTTCAGATTTGCTGCTTTTAAAACATACTGTTGTGAAAAATACTAAGCCCATCTGTATCATGACATCAAGAACCATAATAGCAGAGTCACCGTCTCTGTCCTGGCAGCTATAGCAGTGTCTTCAACAGCAAGCTTTCGTTGGAAATTGCAGGGTGACTCAGTGTTCGGCCTAGGTCATCCACCTCATCCTGCAAAGAACAAGGACAGTCTGAAACATAATTGTGGTAAAATGCCTGTCTCTTCCAAGCCACGGCAGGATATCAAGGCTTAGATAATTGTACCTTTGAATTCTTAGCTCTTTCCCTTTCAGATGACTCCAAAGCCACAACTGGACTGGGAATATGTGGAATTCTGAATGGAGGCTACTTAGCTCTTCCTTTTCACATCAAAAGAATCATTTCTAGACTGGATTGCTTTGAGAAGGAGATGCATTTTTAAAAAAAATTTTCATGTTGATAGCAACTTCACCACATGTAGTCTGGTTCTGTCCCTTTTGGATTAATTTTTTAACATGCAAGGACATTTTTTAACATGGGGAAGTCACTTTAAAATATTACTCCCCCCTCCCTCTTTGGGATCTGAAATAATTTTTGTTCCATCAGGACCTAGAATGAAATTGCCTCAGGCCAAAACTACTAATACATCTGTAACAATTGTGGAGCTTCATGGCAATTTAACCTTTTTTCCAAGACTCTCAGCAGGCCTTTTTTTTAAATCCAAATTATTTGAAATACCTTCTTCTCAGATTCCCCGTGTCAGAAACACTATCTTGTTTTTCTTAGCATGATGAAAGTATTTGATTTTATAGCCTTGCGGACATTAGGACCAAAAAGTCGTGGGTGGCTTGTCCTACCAAGGTCATGCTGTAATGTTCTTTGCCAAGTTCCACAGAGCAAAGGGTAGATAATTGGTGGTTCTTAGAGCCAAGAAACAACAAACGTGTGAATAGCTGGGTACAATCCAGTCAATGTTATGCATTTTAAAATTATGCTGATTTCATTAGGAGAGAGAAACTCATGGGACCTACAAGTATGTAAAGTACAGTTCCTCTCTTTAGACAAAACACTTCATTTTGTCTTTAAACACGCACATTTATAACATTTGGAGAATTTGGAGGAGAAAACCAGATCCTTCAGCCTTTGTGTTTTAGGGGCAGCATTTTAAGAATTGCTTGAAAGCGAACTGCAGAGTTGGTGTGAGGTTTGTTTTTGTTTTTGTTTTTTTTGGTCAATATATTCTTGGCCTAAATCCACTGTAACATTAGGAGAGGAAAAGAGTGCACTAGCAGACCCTAATTCAGTTAGAGAAGCAGTAGCACATTTGTCTGTGGTAGTCCCTAGGGATGTGTATGCTACTGCTTGAAGATAACTCCCCTTGCATATAGTCCAGAACTAGGTGCTTTTGAGTCCAACATTATTATAGCATTGGCACTAGAATGGTATCATTGCCACTGGCCCCATCTACCTTCAACCATGTTTGCAGTACACTTTGAAAGACAACTAAAAACATCTGGAGGATCAAAGAACAAAAAGTTTCTCTTCCATTTCCCTCTCTGCTTGACTTGTTCCTACCTAAGCCAAAGTGTGCGTAATATTTTACCTGAGCGCCAGAAATGGAAGCCTTGATTCTGATCCTGCATCTGTATATGTAGCTTCTACACAGAGCTGGGGATCCTAAGAGCTGTGAGGAGGCAGGAGGATGCTTTTAGAACAGACACATTTATACACACAAATGATGCAACAGGGCAATTTTTAAGGATCAGGCTGAGAGACCTATGCAAATACCAGTCTCATTTTGGAAAAAAAACCCTATGCTTCCTACATATATACAGTGGGAATACTGTATTTGTCAACAAAATCATTCCATGAGATGTTCTGCATTCATTTCTTAAAGAAAAGCAAGGAAATGAATGTGCTTAAATCTTTTTTTATTTTGCGTATCTGGATTGGTTAACCACATGCTGAATGGCAAGCCTGAGTGACAGTCAAGTATAACATATATTATCTGTCTAGGTCTTTTATGCTGTTTTGGACCAAATATACCATGGGAAACATCCTCTAGAGAAGTCAACCACAGACATTTTAAAGGAAACACAAGAGAAATTTTATGGATTGCCATATGTTCCTAATACTGTGAGTACCATGTTTAATGTAAATTCTTGTTTTAAAGGAAAATGAAAGGCAACCAATGTCTTCTACATATTAATGTACAGAATAAAGTCATCTTCCTTCATTGAAAACTAAATCCTCTATCAAGCATTCCATATTGTTTTTATAGTAAAGTTTATTTGTTTAAATTTCCATGTGCTACACAAGCAGAATAGTGGTGGGCTTTTTTCATTTTATGTTTTCATTCTGTGTTTTTGCTTTAGAAACAAGAGTGAATCTAAACAGGAAAAAGTCAAAATCTTGCAAAACTGTTTAGAGTAGGGAGAGGAGCAGAAGATTAAAATCCAGTCTCTTCTTCTTGAAGATTGCCTTCTACGTATTATCATGCACACACCAAGACACACCCTAACATTTATTCCTCTGGTAGTTGTACATTTCTATCACTGTAGTGGTTCTCAACCAGGGAAGCGTCATATGTTGTTGAACTTGAATTCCCGGAAGCCCCAAATGGCCAGTGGTCAGGATTTTAGGAGACGAAGTCCAGCAATATCTGGTGCTTCCGTGGTTGAGAACAGAGTTCTGCAGTGAGACAAATATATACAAATCTTTCTGTTCCTCCATCTTCACCCAGAGTGTGGTAAATGATGGCCATGCTTAAAAGAATTTGTTTTGGTGAGTAGACCTCAGCCTTAAGATAGCAAATGATTTGGTTAGTATCAGTGTTGTATTATAGTCCCCCAGTTTCTTGAGTAGCGGGGAACAAAATTTACAGCCCTATATGAACTGCAGATATATGGTGAGTTATGAGGTATTTGGTACCTTGCAGATCTCAGGCTAGGTTGCTGCATGTACAGCAGGGGTGAGGAACCTTTGACTCTGTGGAGTTTGGGACTAGAATCATAGAATCATAGAAATGTAGAGTTGGAAGAGGCCACAAGGGCCATCCAGTCCAACCCCCTGCCATGCAAGAAAACCCTCAAAGCACTCCCGACAAGTGGCCATCCGGCCTCCGCTTAAAAACCTCCAACGAAGGAGACTCCACCACACTCTGTGGCAGCACATTCCACTGTCGGACAGCCCTGACTGTCAGGAAATTCCTCCTGAGGTTCAGGCAGAATCTCCCCTCCTGCAGCTTGCATCCATTGCTCCTTGTCCTGGTCTCAAGAGCAGGAAAAAACAAGCCCACTCCCTCCTTGACATGACATCCCTTCAAATATTTAAACATGGCTATCATGTCCCCTCTCAACCTTCTCTTCTGCAGACTAAACATACCCAGCTCTCTAAGTCTGTCCTCATAGGGCATGGCTTCCAGGCCCCTCACCATTTTGGTTGCCCTCCTCTGGACCTGCTCCAGCTTATCCATATCCTTCTTGAATTGGGGTGCCCAGAACTGAACACAGTATTCAAGATGAGGTCTAACCAATGCAGAATAAAGTGGTACCAGTACCTCCCTCGATCTAGACACCATACTCCTATTGATGCAACCAAGAATTGCGTTGGCCTTCTTGGCTGCCGCATCACACTGCTGACTCATGTTCAGCTTGTGGTCTATGAAGACTCCTAGGTCCCTTTCACACATACTGTTAGCCAGCCACGTGTCCCCCATCCTATATTTCTGCATACCGTTTTTTCTGCCTAAGTGTAGGACCTTACATTTCTCTCTGTTGAAATTCATTTTGTTAGCCTTGGCCCAGCTCTCCAATCTGTCCATGTCCTTTTGAATTTTGATCCTGAATTTTGAATTTTGACCATCATCTGGTTGTCAATTACACTGACTGAGTCTTTTGGGAGTTGCAGTCCAGCAGAAAATGGAGGGCCATATGTTTCTCAGCCCTGGTGTACAACCTATAGAGATACTTAGAAGTAGTTATGTAGAACTACTCTGTACCATAAGCTACTTATGACACTGACCAGAATTTCATAGACAGTTTTTGATATAGCTGTGGTTGAGAATACAAGAGCCTGCCATTTACCAACAGTTCTTCTTTGGACCAGCACAGTATAGGTTTGCTGTAAAGTAGAGATGGCTCAAGTGTGGTGCTCAGACAGCATGCCATCCACCCCAGAGCCCACACTGCAATCTGCAGCCCGTCTTTGTATACTAGTAGTGGAAAGGGAAGCCGGTGCATGACTAGGCTTTGCCCAGACTTGCCCACCTCTTCCCAGTGCAGTAGTAATAATAGTACTGCCACCAAATCCTTTCTTGGAGATCCAGTCTCCCTTCTTTGGCTCCTGTAGAATGCAAGGGCTCAACAGTCTTCCCCCGTGTATTTTCTGGAAGAAAGAAAAAAAATATTTTACAGGTTCCTGGTAGACCTTGCCATGGAGACATGGAACCAGAACTTCCCACTCTCCTTTAAGGAATAGAGCAGGCTTTTTATAAGTGCAAATTATTTAATTAAAAAAATTAAAGAAAAATAGCAAACTAAGAGTTAACAAGAGATAGATCAACAACTATGCTAGCTTAAAACATTGGCTCTCTGTGTACCTTTCCTCTGCTTACGAGAGGAAGGACCAAATCCTTAGGCCCAGGCATAAAGAAAAGAAAGATTATTCTCCAACTCCAGTTTGATGTCCCCACTCCCCCAATCCCCTTCAAAAGAACTGAAAACCTAACATGTCTGACTAGATGGTCCCTGGTTTCCTTATAACCCTTTCCTGGGATTCCTTTCCTTGTTCCAGCATGGAATAGTTAGCTGCAGCCATGGCCCCTCTCTCAATCTCTTTTTCTTCTCAGAAAGCTTTCAGTTCTCCCTCTTCTCTCATTGACTAAAGGATGCCAGGGCCAGTCCAGTTTCTCCCATGATCCTTTGCTCAGATCTTATGAGGTAACCTTTTCTGCAGCCAGGCCATTACACTCTACCAGCTCTCCAGTTATGGGGACAGCCAGCCCTACTCTCCAGGGCAGAACTTTCCAATCTTTTCATGTTGATGACATACTTTTTTAGACATGCATCATTTCGTGACACAGTAATTCAGTTTTACTAGCAAACCCCTTATAAGAGATACAGACACATACATAAATTGTAATAACAAAATATATGGGGACACAACATATCTCAAGAAAACTTTTCATATATTTTTTAAAAATATATGATTTATAAATAACAACATACATTCCCAAGATTGTAGGCGACACACCTACACACTTCAGGTGACACACTAATGTGTCACGGCACACCATTTGGAAAGGCCTGCTCTAGAGGGCCCAGTGTCTGTTTTGCTCCATTTTAACCTCCCAGACTGTATTAGAGAGGCGGTGATTTTTTTTTTTCAATACTCGAAGTGACTCTCAGATATTTCTAGTTTTCACCAAAAAAAAATCTCCCTGAGCCTAAAAATAGCTTAGGGGAGGGTAGTCAGCTGCACTGCCTAGAGGCTTCTGGGGCAGAGTTGCACAAATTTTTAGAGTAAAGCCTCAAAAAAAGCCCTGAGGTACTACTTTAAAGCACTTGAGTTTTATTTTGTTAATAACTTCTTAAGGGTGAAACTGTTAGCCTATACACACCACTGATGGTAAGAGCACTTTTCATCTGTTAGGGCAAAACTTTTGAATATTGCAAGTGTTACATAGAAAGCAGAAAGCGTTCATATTAAATCATGTTGTGGTCAGTTTGGCTCTTTCATTCAATTTATGAGCACAGGAATTTTTTTTAAGAAGTCAAAATTTAAGAGTCACACTTAAAAACCTTTCTCAGTTCTGGAATGCTTGTAACTGTTTCAGCTAAAGTGGAAAAGCCTTTTGTTTATTCATATTGTATACCCTTACATTAGCTTTCAACTGTGTCATCTTAAAGTACACTGTAAAACCAGATTTAAGAGACTGAGCAAAGGAAAGGGAAATTTAAATGAATGTGTAACAAACCCTTTGTGGAATTTTCTGTAAATAGTCTGCGGTGCTTGCTTTATAGGGGTGGTTTCATAAACTCCGCATAGATTTCAAAACCATAACAAAAGTTGGTACTTTGAAATCAGCGTATGAATCTTGGCTTTTTGTAAGCCTTTCATTTTTCCATTTAAACAGGAAAACTACAGAAAATGATCCCAAGCCAAATAAAGCTGTAATCCTATCCTCACTTACCTAGAAATCAGTTCTCTTGACCTCAAGTAAGCTTTATTTCTGAGCAGATATATAGAATTAAAATGAGGCACAAGTTAGTTGTGACTAACCAGTCCAATTAATATTAAGGCAAGATTCCTTGTGTGTGTGTATAATTTCAAAGACCATATGGAATCTTTCCAGAAACACCTAAGTGGTTAATTGCATGTTAAATTCCTTTCCTCTTTTCTAGTTTAAACTACTGCAAAAATATTTATATCCCTTGTCTTGCTGGGTTTATTTATGACTTGGTAATAAAAACATAGAAGTGTTATAAACTGAAATGTTAGTTTCTTGTTTGACCCAC
Organism: Iguana delicatissima; assembly: GCA_948472985.1. Classification (NCBI taxonomy): domain Eukaryota; kingdom Metazoa; phylum Chordata; class Lepidosauria; order Squamata; family Iguanidae; genus Iguana; species Iguana delicatissima. The sequence continues at coordinate 447,042 of CAOKZL010000757.1, forward strand.
TTTTCAAAATCTCAGGCATGTTTTTGTTTTAACTGTTTTTTTCCTATTCTTGACTTTAAAATATCTTTTTCTTATATTTTTTTTACTGAAGTCCTATGCTTGTAAGTAAGCTTCATGTAACACTTTGAAATAGGCATACATAAGATTGCACTGTTAAAAGATCATAGCGTTACCAAGTCAGCAGAAAACTCAAAATTAAGAAACTTCAAGTATGTATCCTGAGAACTTTTCTTACTACTATGTATCTTGAATAAAAAATTAATTTAATTTCTGGCTAAATATTTATTTCAGTGGTTCTCAACCTGTGGGTCCCCAGATGTTTGTGGACTTCAGCTCCCAGAAGCCCCAGCCACTCCCAGAAGCCCCAGCTGAAGTCCAAAAACATCTGGGGACCCACAGGTTGAGAACCACTGATTTATTTCATTTTTAAATTCTTCTTTTTGGAACTTTCTGTTTTGTTTTGTGCTTTTTTTTTACTTGTATAACTTTATGAAAAACATTGATTTGGAATACATTGTGAAAACTGTAAGGAAAGAAAGTAAAAAAAGAAGAGCATAAAGAAATATCACAGCTTAAAGGTCTTCAGTCTCACAATTTAAACTGCTTGGATAGTTATTATTGTGATGATGTCAATGATTTTATTATTTAATTTTCTTAATAATGCTAGCAGGTTTAAGTGCCATTTTTTAATATGAAGGTAGGATAAAAATGCAATCAATAAATATATCACACCTCAACCTACCACTAAATGTGTTTAAATTAAAAAAAAATTATTTCCCTTTACCTGTAGTGAAGCCTACTCCCTAGGACTGCTTTTCCTATTGGCCACAGATAGGTTCTTCCTTTAATTATTCACTGTGGAAATCAAGATCAAAGGGGAATCTTGACCTTTAGTTTCCTGAGATATTTCTGTCCTCTCTGTGTTCACCTCAAGCTAATTGTGTGTATGTGTAACTTTGACTGTCAACTTACTGCAAATTTCATAGGGTTTTCTTAGGCAAGGAGTACTCAGGGATGGTTTTACCAGTTCCTTCCTCTGAAATGTAGCCTATAGCACCCAACATTTGTTTGCGGCTTCCTATCCAGTTACTAAGTAGGGATGACCCTGCTTAGCTTCAAAGATCAGATATAATCTTGCGCTTTAACTGCATTGCAATTTAACTGGGTCTAGCATTCTAGTCAGATCATACACTCTCTCCCAGTGGAAGAGTTCTTGTAGATCATCTGAAAAAGGCATCTCTCTTTCACACTCTTTTTTTCAAAGAAAGGGAAAGGGCATATTATCTGATTTTTACCTTAGCCAAAGCTGGTTTGGAATAATTTTTAATTAAATATTTTTTATTGAGAATGAAAGTTAAAATTTACATAAACATACAAATCCTCCAGTATTCATCTTAACATTTAAAAATAATTTCATACAACTAAGGGAGAGAGAAAAAAATAAAATAAAAATAAAAAGCATAAAAAGCAATGAAGAGAAGAAAAAGTTAGAAGAAGGAAAAAAATTAGAAATATGGAAAGAAGGAAAAAGAGAAAACAGAAAGACAGGAATATAAATTCAAATGTGCACAGTTAAGGTACAGAAAATATCTGTCTATCTATCCATGCAGAAACACACACACACATACACGGATAACCCCCCCATACACACACACACACACACACACACACACACACATACACACACATAAACTTATACCAGCTAAAATATCTACTATCTCACCATTCACATACAGCTTAAGAATGTATGTGAATGGTTTGGAATCATTTTAATATCATAGATATTAAGCCCATGCATGCATAGGTGTTACCGTAAGTCTTTTCTTTCTCCAATAATGAGAGGAGATGTGCTCTGAGGAGTTCTTTTATGTATCTCCCATGCATCTTAGACATACTGTCCAGACTGTTTTGCTGCATTCAAGCCTACTCCTTCTCCTTAGTGTCTGCAAGGAGTGAGCTGTATATTTAGTCAAAGTGCCCCAAGAGAGTATGGAGCAAATCCCTGAAGTAGAACTCCTTGTAGGTGTGAACTTCTCTTCTAAACCATGAGGACTGCTACCTTAACTTCATCTGCAGACATGCTTCCAGATTCTCACTGGCATTTGAGATGCTGGTAAGAAGTCCTATAAGATGCAGAGTATAATCTCTCTGACTCGAAGAGGTTGACTATATCTCCCTCTTCTTGTAGTAGGTGACCGAGGAGACTGTGAGGGAGCATCATCCAGCCCAGTAAGCTATTCTCATTCCTGATCAATTAAGGAAAGGGTCTTTTTCAGTTGTTCTAAGAACAATGAGAAGCACGAAACCCAGCCCAGGACCCACAACAAGAGTCTAATTTAGTGCTCAGCACATAGCTCTTAAGAAGGTTGGTGTCCAGTTCTCTTTCCCTGTTTAGAATTCAGACATAATCACAAAAGAGGTAAGTTTCCCTCACTCCCAGACATAGGATGTGGACTAGCACATTTGTCCAAGGTTCAGCTGCTCTCATTGATGCCACTTTTTAGTCCATACACTCCTACAGACAACAAGATTCTGTCTCTTCCTCAGATGAAGATAGAGTGAGCTTTGGGAGAAGCCAGTGCCTAGAGAAGCAGAGCAGACTGCTTGCAACCATATATTATGCCAAGGCAGGGAGAACATTTATAGTTCTTGGTGTCAAGGGTTCTGAATCATTGGAAGACTCTAATCTCAGGGCATTAGATACATTAGAAACTCTTCAACAGGATTGTCAAGAAAGAGTGTATGCAGTCTAGACAGGGCAAGATTCTCCTTTGTATTTATGAATACGCACTTAATGTTACCAAAAGAATGTTGACCAGCCTGTCCACAGTACATAAGTTTGCTTTATGGGACTTTAATGCCATTCACATCAGTACAGATGATAACCTTCTTTCATATTCTAGCATCCATTCAAATAAATGATTATTCCTCTTAGGTAAGGTGTTTTCTGGCATCACATTATGTTGGCTGGTTCCATCCTATTGTTTTAGAAATGTCAGAGCACATTCCCTGAGAGAAACAGGAATTTGAGGTGCTCTTTTTTTCCCAGATCTGTGGACACTCTTCTGGATATTAGTATATATGTTGATGAAGAACTATAAGATTGATTCCTTGTCCTATGCAGTCACTGTAAAATAATACTGGAAGATGGACATTTTTGTAGTGAAGTCTTCTGGAAAAAAACTGCGCTTCCACTATAATACCACTGAGTGGTTTGTTTATTTCTTTTTATTAAAATACTCATATCCTGAGATCCAAGAGTCTCAGGGTGATGTACAATAAAATGAGCCTGAAGCATCCTGTTGCTTTAATTTTAAAAGACTAAAAGCATATTAAACCATTTAACACCCAAAATAAGAGTTTAAAACCACTCAGCATAATTTAGACTAATGTAAACACTTAACATATGTTCAAATTGAATAAAACCAATTAGACTCTGAAGGCTTGAATAAAAAGCTATGTTTTACCACCATCGCTGGCCCTCTCTAAGAGGAGGGCATTCCATAACCAGGGTTCCAAAGCAGAGAAACTCCTCTCTTGTGTCCTACAACAATGAGTTCCTCTGCCTGTGGGACATAGAAGATAGTCCTTCTAACAGATTTCAGTTCTTGGGCAGGTGTATACAGAGGGAAGGTCCTGCATGATGTTTCCCACAGTGGTCAGCCAGATGTTTTTGTAAAGGTCATAAGCAGGGCATGAATGCAACAGCCTTCTGCTGCTGTTACCCTCCAGCAACTTGCACCTGTTCAGAGGTCTCCATATCTGGCAACTCCATATGGTTAATCATGACTTTTAAGCTATCCTGGGGACCCAGCTGCTTTCCTTTTGTCAGGAAGGATATTTATGGATTAGGCAAAATTCCTATATTTAGGATATTCTACACCAGCTTTGGGTTATAAAATAGTTTAGAGAATGTGATGTTTTACATGACTTACATAGGAGAATTCATCCAGGAAAATTAGAACTTAATTGCAGAATGTTAGCATTTCATACAATGCATTAGATGCAATGCAGTGCAACGGGGCATTAGAAAATATTGCAGTCATGAAAGGATGTTATTTAATTTCATTGTAAATGATGTGAATTATTTGCCTCTGCAGTCACACAACTGATAGCATCAGAAACAATACATTTCCAGATCAAAGTCCAGGAAGCAGTTTTGTTTTTCTTTCATGGAAAGCCGAAGGGGGTCAGATGCAGTGAGACAGTTTTCTGTTTGGGTGATATGTTGAATGAACAGGTTTTACTTCATTGTCAGGGGCTAACATGTTGCTTTTTGAGGTCTGGGAATTGCTCCTTGGCAGCATCCTTGGCTTTTATTATTTATTTACATGTGCCTTAGCTTGCTTTTATAGAATGTACTTTCATTCACTTGCCCAAGGCATGTGTCTTTGGTATGATTCATTTTGTTTATTTCTGCTTTCTGTACCGTAGTGTATATGAATTTAGTTATGTAAACTTTGCTTGTAGTTATAGCAGGATTTCGGTAAAGTGTGAATTACTGAATCATTGTGGTAAGTATTCCTTTTAGAGACTGTTCTCACATATAGAGTTGTAAAATTTCTGGAAATTTTGAAGCCATGTGGAAAAAACCTATTTATTTATTTCTTTATGTACTGAAAAAAAATCTGATACTGTTTACAGATTGAAAGTCAGTTTGTAAAATGTTTTATGTCTAGTTTAATTTTGTTTAAAATTATCATTTGGAGTATGAAAAGTACAGTTTATTTGGATAATAATTACAAATTATATATTTTAAATTTTATTTTTTTATTACGAGCTATAAGGTCCTGAACTGTGAGGAAGACAAAACCTGTAAGGAATCCAAATTAGTTTTGCCAGTTCATTAGGACCAAGCAAAGAACAATAAAAACAGAAGAAACCAATGGGCAAAAGCAAATCAAAGGAAATTATTTTATCTCTTCTAGTCTGCCATAGTGTCAAGCAGAGTACTTATATAAGTGCTCTCTCCCATAAAAAGAACTGAGAAAAGGAAGCCAAGACTAGTAATCACAATGATCTGTTCCTATACATAATCTTACATATAATGTTTTGCATAATTCTTAGAAATAATTTTCATGGAGAAAGTATATCAATATATAATGTGCCCTCAGAGGAAGACAGAGGCAAACCCCCCTAAACAAATCTCGACAAGAAAAGCCCAGGATAAGTTTGCCTTAGGATCATCATAAGTCAGAAACTATTTGAAGGCATATCACAACATGTTGTCAATTTGAGATTCCTCTCCAAATTACTCTATTTTATTCCTTGATTTGTGAGCAGTCCTGGTTAATCAAGAATCACAAGGTAAATAGAAAGAAAACATCATATCATATAGTCTTTTGCATTTGAAGGCAAATTGAAATAGGGGTGGGAGAAGGCAGCGTGCTCCCTGGATAGACAAATATTTTTCAAGTGTTCACCAAGATGGTGGAGCCTTTTGACAGCTGAAAATGTCCATGCAAGTACTTTCAGTACAGCTCTGTATTACAGTCTACACGATTAAATGCAGCTAAGCTTCCTCTTTAAAATCTTATTGCTTTAACAGATGGCAGATCAGAATTTCACCTACTGCTCTCTAACATTTTGCTCAATAATTCTATCAAAATTGACTAATATAGACTGTTAACAGCTTTAAAGTTTTAACTAAACCCTTTAGATAACATGTGCTACAGTCTGCATCAAAGGTTTTGTGTGCTAAACTGAATGTACATAACTGTAGTAATGCTCTTAAAATTTTGTTTTATCCTCCTAGAATATAGCCAATGTGTGTCTTATTTAAGACTCTTAGCCACAAGAAAGCAGTCAGCTTTTTCTTCTTTTTAATAAAAATCATGTATAGGTTTTTGGAAAACTTTGAGACAAGATAATTCTTAGTGGGTTGATGGTATGTTGATGAGGAGCAGGCATCTTTAACTATGAATTTTGTACATCATCCAGGCACTTTCATTTCTGTCAGTTGCACTGTATGAAAAAGCAGGCAGGAACATGACCTATAGATGGCATGTTATCATAACCCCTCGGCTATGCTATAGAACACACCACTATTTAATAAACTCCTGGAATGTTTTCCTACAGCTTTTTCAGGTCTTATTACATACTTTAGAGGAACAGATAAAGTGTTTGAAGACTTCTTCAGCTTGCTTGCAACTTAGAAGCATGACCTTCACTGAGATGTATTTTCTTCATATTTGTATATGTAGCCCCGGGGGGGGGTTCCAAAGGGAAATTTGAAACATAAGAGGTGTATTTTAATTGTTAAAAAGATGAGATCATTCAGTGACAAAGATCAAATGAATTTGAAAACTAAGTGCCAGTGTGAATTAGAAATGTTCATGAGAAGCATAGTTTCAAGGTTCAGAGGAGACTGCTGCAAACGCTATTTAATATCCTCAAAAAATCCCCTTAATTTAGTACAGAATTTTATTGTTACATAGCTATGTTCCTATGGAATTCACTCTTTGGGAACTCATTAGTTAGCTAGTGGTCTTCGCCTTTTTGTTGATGTACTAACAATATATTTTTGCTTTTCTTAGAGGTATTTCTTAGTGCCGATAGGATGTGTAAAATATATGTCTATATTTGAGTAAATTAATACATAAGCTTTATAAAACTCTCTTATATGTTGTGAACTCTGAGATTAAACTGAAGATATTTCTGCAGAATAATTAGACCCAATGTTGGAGTGCACGATGTCAAGGGATAAAAATGTGTTATTGTTGTTAGTGTTGCGTGGTGCAAAAATCTGTCCAAAGATACAAGTAAACTATATTATACACAACTATATTTTCAATATATTTATTGGAAACAAATTCTGTTTATCTGGTAAACCTGCTTCAGAGTAAGCATCGTTTGAGATCTGGCTTAAAGTTGATATTTGGAAATAAGAAATTGAAATACCACTGCTGCTTACATCTTCATTTTCTCCTCATGCTTGTGCTCAGTATATATCCGGCAACACAGGATGACATTTATTGAATTCAATTTCAGACCACAAAATTGTGAATTATGTATTTATTTATTTGTCGAATTTATACCCCACCTTTCTCAGGATGGAATCCAAGGTACTAAATGTACTTACTAAATAATGTATGCAAAGTCTTACTAAATAATGTACTTAACAATGTATGTAAAGCATGTAAAATAATGTTAAAAGTAAGGCATTTGGCACATTAAAGACTAATGTACCAAATGCCTTACTTTTAACATTATTTTAGTCGCGTAAAGACTAGGGTCACCATAAATTGGAAACAGCTTGAAGTCATACAACAACAACAATAGAGAAGATTAAATATATGTATTAAATATATGTACCACATGACTTACTTTTAAAATTATGTTTAGCCACCTTTCAGACCAGAGAGAGAGAATATTAAAAATTGCTTGGAATTCAGAGAGCTGATGTTACTTACAAAAAAAAATACTCAAGAACCTTTAGATGTGGAAAGACATCTGTAATTGGAGTGCAGCCCCCAAGAGGATGTACTTCCACTTCCCCATCTAGTTCCCACTGGCCAGTAAAGTGACCAGTGCCGAAACCAAGACTAGAAAGGAAGCAACAGTGGTAGAAAGTAAAAACTAGGATGAAGAAAGAATATGGGGTGGTAGAGAGAAGAGGGGGAAAAACACTAATTATATGTAATCACCACAGAACAGGCCTTAAAATGGTCTCTAACTAGTATTCTAATCCTCATCCTGTGCCTTCAGCATCCCATTCCCATGTTAGTATGATGGGATTTCAAAATATAGAGAGAGGAGAGTTAAACTTTTCCATACTGCAGACAGAAATAGGGAGAATTGGGGAAAAGATGTGTTCCTGAAAGTAAGGAGTGAGGGGGAAATGTGTGTATATTAATGCAGTGCCCACCCTGGCTAAACCCACCACCAGCCAAAAACTCACTCACTGCTGCCTTAAGTCAAAGCCACTACAGTTGTTCCTCCACATTTGCAGGTTTGACGTTCATGGATTTCATTATTTGCAAGTTTCTGCAATCCCTGCTTCCCCCACTTCAGGTGCTTCTTTTCTGGGAGAACCTTCCCTCTAGGCTATGCGGCCCTTTAGAACCTGCCTCTGGTTTCCTCCTCCTCCACTGCCTGGCCAGTTAAGGATGGCTCACAGCCTGATTCTCAGCACAACAAACCCTCTCCTGATGCCTCCCACATACACACAAAGAGGGAGAAGGACGAGAGAGAGGAAGTATAGGGCCAGCATGCCAACCCACCCACTTTCCCTCCTCTTTCCTTGACTTGGTGTGGAACCTTGGTGCCCATTCTTCCAACCATGCTTCAGTGGTGGCGTTTTTTCGTACCTCTTGACTCCTACCAGAGCCCATCTTCCCACCTCCAAAAACTGCTAAATTATTAATGGCTTAAAATGCACATGCAGTCTCTCAACCTAGCAGAAAATGGTTTCTTTTTGGGTGGAATGGCACCCTATAGAATCAAAATTTGGCCTCTTCAATCTCCACCATTGTCCATGCCTCATTTAGAGGGTTTCCTTAAAGTAGGATGTTTGGCAGAGATCAAAAAAATCTTCTCCTCTTGGAGAAAAAACCCTGAAATTGACAGAAAAAGCATTCTTTCATACTTCTTTGGTTAGATATTTTGTTGTTTATTGTCAGCTTCAACTTATGGTGAATGATGGAACTGGTCATCAACAGTCCCGCCCAGGTTTTGCAAACTCAAAACTCTGGCTTCCTTCATTGAATCAATAGATTTGTAATGTTGTTTTCCTCTTTTCCATCTGCCTTCCACTTTAATGAACATATTTCAGTGGCTCATGTCACCTCACAGTGTTCCAAAATATGGTAGCTTCATGTTGGCTTCTAGCCAGAATTAAGATTTAATTTGATTTCATTTATCTGTCTTTTTGGTAGCCCATGATATCACATTTAAAATGAGTTGATTTTCCTTCCTGTCAGCTTTCTTCATTGTCTGGCTTTCACAACTATACTGACAAATCAGAAATACTACTGCATGGATGTTAATTCTGACTTTAGTATTTAATGATATATCTTTACTCTTGAGAATTTTATTTCCTTCCTTCATAGCTGCTGTTCCATATTTTTATCTTCTGATTTCTTGATTGCAGTCACCATTTTGATTTATGATTGAGCCAAGGTATAGGAAATAGTATTCAACCAAATATTTGGAAATGGCACTTACAGGAATATCCAAGTGTTGCAGAAACTATGTATTTAGGAGTGTGTTCTATTTCAAATCCCAATTCAAATTAAATTACTATAATGTACTGAAAACAAACAACTGAAATGCTCTCTGTATCAAATATGCCTTGGTTTTGGTTTTGGTGTTTTGGATTTACATAAAAAGAAAACCCAGCAGTAATTTCTACCAGTAACCTCTGTAAATGCACTCCAGTCTCTCTTTTTAGGAAGTTCAGAATACACCACAACCTTTGTGCAGGATTCAGGATGCCAATTTCATTGTTTCCACTTTGGATTGAATGGAAATTTGGACAATCCAGTGAGTCTTTCAGCTGGACTCATTCAGTGAAATCACATCCCTCTTATCCTAGAGAGTATTATTAACTTTAGTAGCGCTATACAGTGCTATTTAATAACAGTACTTAGAAGGAAAAAAAATCAAAGAATCATAAAACCTAGATAGTTTATGGATAAGTAGAATTACTGGTGATAGTAATCTGCTATAAATACACAAACCAACCACTGAAGAACACTATATAGTAGGCATCTATCTCATCTACCTCCAAATTTGTATTTTGACAGGTGAGAAGAAGTTGTTTTAAGAGTAGCAAGGACATGATTGCTTTCCTTTTCTTTCTTTTTTTTTCTTTTTTTTTTTTCTTTTGGCCGACTGTTACAGCCTTACCTTTTCCAGGTGTGACATTGTGTGTACCTATACAGAAAAGAAAATACAGTGGCACATGTAACATGTAAATTGTGGTTTTCCTTTAATCCTCCAAAGGAAACATTGTGGGTAAGATGAAATAAACCTGCATTTTTCTCTCAGTTGCTCTTCAGTACTTTCTGCATTGTTCATTCTTTGGGGGAAAAAATGGATTTCTCGTCTATTATATATAGTCTCCAAGTCTATCATCTTTATAAACCATTTAGTTTCAAAACAGACATTTTCATAATTCCATATTTTTTTATCTCCTTCACATCTATAGGCCTGGCAACTCAGATTCAGCCATCTTGTGGGTTATGGTGCCAAATATTATTCCTACCTCATGTCTAGGGCTGTGGCTTCCATGGTATGGAAAAAGTGTTTTGTGCAAGATCCATTCAACAGGTACAAATATTAACAAAGTTACTTTTTCTAGTTTTCTTCTGATACAGCATTGTGTTCATATATAAGAGTAAAATACAGAAAAAACAACATTTGTTGGTTCACCTCATTCTCGCCATCCAGATTTCCCAGCAAGTAGAGACTGGGAAAATAAGGCTAAAATTTCAGCCATGTGTATATACACACATACGAGGGATGTAGATTTAGCAGACTGAAACAGTGTCCACCACCTTTGTTCTCGTCCATCCTTTTGTTTGCTTTAAATAGAAACAAACATTTTAATCTGTTTTCATTTTGAAGCATGTAGAGTATAAAGCAGTGGGGTTGCAAATTGAAGTGGAGTACTATCAGTGTCCAGAGACAACATTTTTTTCTCTATCTCATTATCACTGTTTCAGAACTACTGATTATTAGGATTATTGCCATAATGGTTTCTGCTAACATGGTGTGTGCGCGTGTGTGTAACATATAAGTATTTATAATACGTGTGACCAGGTCCTCCTGTGCTTTTTCATAGTCACCCATCACTGCACTGCCATGACTACAAAAGCTGTAGGTGCTGAAAGGTTCCATTGTGATCAGCTGTTAATGTCATAGGAAGCCACTATAGTGTGTGAGCATTTAGAAATGTAAAGGATAAAAAGACTTCCTCCACTTCTAATCACAAGGAAACATAAGCATAGCTCATTCCATTCAGGCTCATCACTGTGCTCTTGATGAGTAGCTTTCTCCAGCTTGATGGGGAATGCTTCAGATTAATGAAAGGTTCAGACAGAAAATTCTGTGGGGAGCTAGAGAGTTTCCTGCAGTTGAAGGTATGAACAACATGCACAGGGGGCCCCTCTTCCTACTATGACAACTGAGATGAAGGATCTGTGCCTGCTTATGTTTTTTCCAGACTGGAGGCAGATTGAAATTCCGTGACATTACCCTTGAATTAACATGGGGACTTGCACCTGCCTGGATGCCTATCTGCTTACAGAAATACAGTTCCCATGTAATGATGTATGTGCCAGTCATAATTTTTTTTTAATGCCATTAACCCACTGATGTCACAAAGAGAATTTCTTGTCCATAAATAACATCAAATTTTTTTAAACCAAAACCATGATTGTTAAATTGGAACTGCCCTCTCGCTGCTTATTTTTGGAAAAAGAGCTTATAGTGAAATATAAACATTTAAGTCTGGGGTTTCTTATCATTTTCTAAGTTCTGATAACAAAAAGTTACCCTTTTCCATGCTTTGCACAAGGAAAACTTACTATCTGGGGTAAACAGGTTGTAAAACAGCACCAGAAAAGTATAGGAGTCTGTCATACCTTGTTTATATCTCCAATCTATCAAGCTTAGTGTGCTCTAGGATAACTTTGTAGAAAGCCTTTCTAGAACAGACACGCGAGTTTAAGGTGCCAGACTTCATTAGATCTTTATCTGTGTCAGTTTAGCGAGGAACTTTGAGACAGGTGTGACAGGAAGCTGAATGAGTTGTGATTGCAGGTGGCTTAATAAAATCATCTCTTCCTTCAGAGCAATGGGTGAACGTTATCGCAGAGAAATGCTGGCACATGGTGGTGGAAAAGAGCCCATACTCATGGTTCAAGGTAATATAAATATTGTCACTGTTTTATTCCCCCTGACAGTTTTTCCCCTGTAAACATTTGGGCAAAGACTGCTGTTTTTGCTTTAAAGCCAACTGCAAATTAAACATCCTACCCATGCCACCTTTCATTTACATTTTAGATTATATTTGCTAAACTGAGCATGTAGTTCAGCATTCTTAAAATTGTCATAATTAAATTAGCAATTAATTTAATCAAAATTAGTTTAATCAAAACCAGGATTCATTCAAGTACTGTAATTATTTTTCTGGATGTGGGCGCATAGGAAGTTGGCATCTTTACCAGTGCTTTTTCAGTTTATGTCCATTCCCAGAAGAATACAGATGGATCTTCATCACTTCTTTCTGTTGTGGTAGCTACCACTCTTGCCACAAGGACAGTAATAGCTGGTCATTTGTTTCTTCCTCCACAAGAGCCAGACACACAGTTCAAAAGACTGAATACCAATTTAAAAAAATAAAACCAAAATGTTGAAATGGGGATGCAGCTGTCTGCTTGTAGCATGACCAGTGGTAAGGAACTGTGGGAGTTGTGGTCCAAAACATCTAGTGGACCAAAGATTCACTATAACAGTGGTTCTCAACCTGTGGGTCCCCAGATGTTTGTGGACTTCAGCTCCCAGAAGCCCTGAGCATTGACCATAGTGGCTGGGGCTTCTGGGAGCTGAAGTCTACAAACATCTGGGGACCCACAGGTTGAGAACCACTGCACTATAGTAAACACTAAATATGGAAGCTGTTCCCAGTTGCTCCTGGATATTTTGATAATGAAAGTTGTACTCGTTGGTTTTAATCACATGTTACATATTGGTTGAATATTCACTTAAAGGTTATACACTTTGGTGTTTTAGTGGTTGTTTCAAGCCATAGCTATAAGCGGCAGTAACCACTAATAAATAAAACTAATGGAGCCAAAACAACTAACAAGTTTCAGAAGAGAGGAAAAAAAACCAGGTTTTTGCAACAGTGTTTTCAGTGTTCCAATTGTTGGTGATTGAAACCATTTCCAGAAAAAGGTGTGGTCATCTTTAGTGTTGAAATGTTGAAGGTGTAATACTTCAAAGGAGATGATCTCTAGCTGCCTTAGGCTTGGGAGGTGCTGAGTTGGAATCACAGTCAGGTTATACTTATAAAATAAGTTCATAGCTTTAAAAATGGCAGCTGACTTTGTTAGATCTCCTTTGGAAGTCAATAGCTATGTTTTCTGTTTTTTAATACATAAAACTTTATAGTCTGTAAGGGATTGTTAGTGCCATCACCATTTGATCCTTGGGTTTTTCAGTCTTGGGGGTGTGGACTGGTAGAGCTTTAATCATCTGAGTTGGTATTTTGAAGTTTTCAGCTCAGCTACAGTGTGGGCTACTCTTTCCTCTGTGTTTCTTTGTCAAAGTGATCATGGAATATTCTTACTGTGTCATTTCAGGTTTTGAAAAGTGTGGGAGGGTGATGCAAGACACCTTTCAGTGCATAAAACAAAAGTGGTCAAAAGCACTGACAGTGTTTAAAGAGAGAACCTACCAGGGACAAAGAGAGAAAGGAAGGGGATGCAAGTAATGGCAGTGCTGAATACCTCTTAGTAACTTTTCCTCATCGTTTCGTAAATTGTAATGTGAGCTTCACAGCTGGGGGAGTGGTTTTGAATATGGCGTTCCATCAGAATACTAGCTCCTCCCTCCCCGCTGGCTCTCAGCTCCTCTTGTAGTATGTACCACTCTGCTAGTCTGAATGCTAGACCTCCAGTTTGCTTTTTTATTCTGCTAAAGAGAAAGGAGTAGGAGCATCAGTTCCAGAGAAAACCTAAAGTGTTGTAGGGGCTCATGAAAGCACAGTGGAAAACCTTGGCTTGCATTGCTGTAATCAGGATGCAGTGTCCTAAAAAAATGCAGCCACTTGCACAAGCGTACTTGTATAAGTGATGATCTCTTATCCAGATTGACCCCACAGTTTTAATCCTAGGGCTCCCCAGTTCAGATCTCAACAACTCCTCTTTTCCTAAATGGCCCTATCCCTGTTTCTAACTGATACCTTTGGCAGTTCAACAGACAAACCTCAGTTCTGTTACCGACCCCCCACCAGCCAGCAGCATTATGAAGCTGTGATTGTCTGGCTCCACCCAGGCTTGTCAGACTTCTCATTTTGCAACATTGGAGTATGCCCCCAATAGGATTCTAGCCATTTGTATCTTTGTTTTTACCTGCCTTCAAGTCATTTCCAACTTAAGGCAACTTTAAGGCAAATCTATCCTGGGGTTTTCTGGGGCTGAGCATGTGTGATGTGCCCAAGGTCACCCAATGGATTTCCATGGACAAGCGAGGAATTGAACTCTGGTCTCCAGGGTCATAGTCACAATGCTCAAACTACTAAACCATGCTGGCTCTGTGTGTGTGTAGCCTAAAATTGTGAAAACACAGCTGTGCTGCAGTATTGGATTGTGCCATTATGCATCCAGTGCTGCTACCTCAAGAGTTTTCTGAAGAGTTTATGTCAGAGTCAGAGCCCTTGAGCAACCCTGAATGGGATGGCATCCTTGCCCAGTCTCCAAGAAATTGCAGCGGTTTGCACAATGATACTCACACTAATGTAAAACCACAATAGGACTCCATCAGTTGGCAGCAACATCCTAAGTTCCAGTTCCTAAAAATGTTTAGATTCCATTTCTTTAGTTCATCTTCTCAGTTTCTCAGAATACACATTTAAAACGCTACCAACTAGTAATACTTACTTTCTTTCCTTGTGAGACTAGTGCTGTTGGGCTGTAGGTACAGCTAAGCAGGCTGGCTAATACAGATGAGATGTGTTGGGGCAAGGATAGGAACAAATTATTCAACAGCTTCTATACTTCACTATTTAAAAAGCTTTAGACTGGTTTTAACCATCATAATGACATAACCCAGACCTATCCTTGTGCAATTTGGCAGTTTATTTCGTGGGACATTTCTATGACTCGTGCCATGTTAGTACACATTGCTCCTCCCCTCAGCAATGGTAAATTGTTCTATCCCCCATTAGCCACCTCCATATAAATTGTTGCACCCATACTGAAACTTTATAGGTGTGCTGTTTAAGGCCACTGGTATGGCTGTCATTGAAGAACAATCCAGATATAGCTGTGTAAGTCTGAGTCAGTTTGCAAAAGGATATTGCAGCACCTTTAAGACTGAGAGAGAGAAATCTGTAGCATAAGATTTTGTAGAGTAAATCTACTTCATCAGATGAATGGAGTGAAATGCCCAGGAACAAATGTTTATACGTATGAGCAAGTGTAAGTGAACTATAATGGAAATGCAAAACTTGTGGGTATGGTGATGAGGTACAAGTTTGGTATTAACAAACGTAACAAAGTTGAGAAGAAAGATATTGTCTAAAGATAAGATGAGTATATAACCATATGAATGGTGGAGAGAGTTATTGGATTGTAGTGTGATGCTACCTGGGAACCAGAAAGGAGTTATGGTAAAATGGGCGGTGTTAAGTAGTGTTAGCGTGCCAGGAAACCATGGTTCAACCCCATGTCAACATACTGGAATTTGTGGATATATCCAAATTCTGCTGTTCCTCTTTCCTACAACAGGGGTGGGCATTGTACAGCCTCATGACTTCTTGGATTGCTCACAGGAGCAGCTATTTACCTTTTAAATATGTTACAAATCATCCCCTGACCCAGTTTAACATTAAAAATCGTCTGTAAAATCAGAAGTAGATTTCTAACCACTTAAGATTTTTTGATTTTTCACATTTGTGGAAATGCCACAGGATGAAAAGTGTCCGCCCGGCCTCCAAACTCACTGCAATTCCTCTCCCCTGGTCTTGTCCAAAATTCCCAGAATATATCGAGCTGAAATTCTGCTTCTTTCAGATTGGGCAACTATGCTAACAAATTTATTCTGCCAAGAAATAAATGTTATTTTTCAGTCTCCCTCCCCCCACTTTTTTAAAAAAATCAAATTTAAAGGCACATAATATAACCAACTGTACCTATTATCTCCAACATGGAAGGCATAAGGCTCTTCTAAGGGATTGTCATGATTGCTCCAATCTCCAATTCTGACAAGTTTATAGCTATTTTTGGACTTTAAATGTTAGTTATTGGAAGGCACAAACCTTTGGATTTCTCAATCTTGACTCATGTTTTGGACCAAAATCAAAGCAGACTAGCTCTAAATTGGTCCAAGTAGAAATGGCCATTTTCCAAAGCACTGAATTAATGGCTGAACTAAATCTTGTGGTCAGCATACAGCCCAGTAATAAGCAGAGCCAGATCTTCAGAATGCTTCTTACTATCCCCTTGATGATGAAAATATCATTGAATGTATTTTAATTCTGTTTTTATTAGTTTTTTTCTTTTTAAAATTTGAACCACTCATCAGTTGTCTCTTTGTATGTTCTTGTTGTCACTTGCAAAACGCATATTTTAGACTTAATTAAGATCATGATGTGCTAATATCCTAGCAAGGAGGTCTTTTTAGTAACAGCTTTAAATTGCCTCGAGATCCGGACTCTTTTTCTTCCTGCTGAGGTGTTGGTTCTTTGGAACTATTAATGTACATGCAGAAAAGCCTAATCAAACTAGTTGACTCTTGCAGAAACTTATTAAAAGGCTCGGCTAGATTTTAGTTATCCTTAACGCAGCAGCAACAGCAATAGTATTGCTCTCCAATAGCATTGGGGCCAGTCAACAAGGATGCAACAAAGGGGTGAGGTGAAATGACTGTACCACACTTCCTTAACACATGCGCATACATATTCAATAAAAGGGAATTCAATTCAACAACTTGAAAGACAATGGAAGTTGCTTTTGGATTTTGTTGGGAGCAGACATTAAAGTGTAAATAAGATATAAAAAGGGAATATAAAATGACAGGGACTTATTTATGTATATATAAGTTAAGCTAGATACAAGGGTAGGAAAAGAAAATTGTTAAAAGGAAAAGAAGTAGGTTACGATAAGAAAATTATATTTATTTTTATTACAACAAGCACAAAATAAAACATTCTTATTTCTCACCAATATATAAATGTTCGTTACAAAATCTTTACAATTTATTAACTCTAATTCATATATATATACCGATCACCAACACTAGTATATCTCTATCTACTTACCCTCCTTCCCTTATTTCACCTACAGTATTTCGGGCGGATCTTCCATAACCTTCTTTGACCAGCTATTATCATTCCTCAATATTTTAAATAATACCACTACCTATCACACACCTCTATCTATGTCTTACTTACAATTTGTCTTCCGAGTCTTACTTCTGTCTTGACACTAATCCTTCCCCCATTGGTTTTCCCAAAGGGGTTTTACTAGATTCCACTCTTCTATAATTTGTTTTCTTGATCTAACATTTAACCTTGAAGTGAGTTCATCCATTTCCCATAACTCATATAATTTCCACAACCAGTCATCTATCTTAGGTATTTCTTTTGTTTTCCAGTTTTGTGCATATACCAATCTTGCCGCCGTTGTCATATATATTATCATCTTTCGTAAAGCGTTTTCTTTAAAGAATTTAACATCCAGTATATTTAACAAATATATCTCTGGACTCATTGGAAACTTTAAATGAATTGCCTTAACTATACATTCATGAATTTTCCTCCAATACTCCTTAGCTTTTTCACAAGTCCACCATAAATGATATAAAGTTCCTTTTCCTGGGCACTTCCAACATAAATCCTTCCCATTTTTATTTATTTTCGCTCCTTGCACTGGCGTGTAATACCATCGAAAATATATCTTATAATAATTCTCCTTTAACTTTGTACTAACACAGTATTTTCTAACGTCTCTCCATGAATTCTCCCAGCTTTGTATCGGAATTTCATGTCCCAAATTTTGTGCCCATTTTATCATATTTTCTTTGATTACCTCTTCTTCCATATACCAATTTAACAACATTTTATAAATTTTACCCATTACATGGTCTGTCCCTGGTCTTAACAATTTATCGAATCCGTTCTCTCTTATTTCCATTCCTTTTAACTTCTTATCCATTTTAATTTTTTCCTCTAATTGCCTTTGCAATAACCAATGTGTAACAATACCCAATTTTGCCAATTCTTCTTTATTTTTCCAAAACAAATTTTCTCCTTGTACTTTTGTCAAATCTCTATATGTTAACCAATTGTTTAACTGGGGCTTTTCTCTCCTATAAAAAGCTTCATGAACTGACACTCATTGTGGTATTTTTGCATATATTCTATTTCTATATTGTAACCAAACTTTCAATAACGATTTTCTTATTAAATGATTATTAAATTCCCTATTCACTTTTGCTTTGTCATACCACATATATGCGTGCCAGCCAAAGTAAAGATCTGCCCCTTCCAATTCTAATAATCTTGTATTTTCTAATTTAATCCATTCCGTTATCCAGCAAAGGCAACTAGCATGGAAGTATAATTTCAGATCTGATAATCCTAATCCTCCTCTTTCCTGTGGATCTTTTAATACCTTCCATTTTATTCTTGGCTTTTTGGCATTCTACACAAAATTTGATAAATCTTTCTTCCATTCTTTGAAGGGTTTATCATTCATAATAATTGGGAGATTCTGAAACAAAAATGACATCTTTGGCAATATATTCATTTTGATTGTTGCAATCCTTCCCATCAATGATAAGTCAAGTCTTGTCCACCTTTTTAAATCTTCTTTTATCTCGCTCCATACTTTCCTGTAATTGTTTTCATATAAATCCAAATTACTACCCATAAGATTAACCCCTAAATATCTCACCTTTTTTGTTATTTTAAAATTAGAAAGCTCTTTTATTTTCTCTTCTTCTTTGTTTTTGAACATTTTTCATTAGTATACGATAAGA
Organism: Iguana delicatissima; assembly: GCA_948472985.1. Lineage (NCBI taxonomy): Eukaryota > Metazoa > Chordata > Lepidosauria > Squamata > Iguanidae > Iguana > Iguana delicatissima. The sequence continues at coordinate 465,753 of CAOKZL010000757.1, forward strand.
AGATTATAAATGACTATGAAGTTTGGTGAAAACACATAATAAGGAAGAATTTGATATACTGGGGGAATGGAGTACTGTAAGAAGAAGTTGCATATAAAATAAATTGAATAAGATTATATTATGTTTGTAAACTTTGAATTAAAAAGATAATAAAAAAACATATACATATTAAATATTTAGTACTTGAACAGAGTTTTTGAGATGGGGAGAAACTGAAATAGTAATGGTAGTAATAAGACCTCATTATATACAGTATGCAAGCTATGGTTGACTGACCAAACCCAAAGAGTGATCACGAATGGCTGCTTTTCATCCTGGAGAGAAGTGACTAGTGGGGTGCCACAGGGTTCTGTCCTGGGCCCAGTGCTGTTCAATATTTTTATCAACGACTTGGATGAAGGAATAGAGGGCATGCTCATCAAATTTGCAGATGACACCAAATTGGGAGGGGTTGCTAATACGCCAGAGGACAGGATCAAAATTCAAAATGACCTGGATAGATTGGAGAGCTGGGCCAAGGCTAACAAAATGAAATTCAGCAGAGAGAAGTGTAAGGTCCTACACTTAGGTAGAAAAAATGGAATACAGAAATATAGGATGGGGGACAAGTGGCTGGATAGCGGTACATGTGAAAAGGATCTAGGAGTCTTCATAGACCACAAGCTGAACATGAGTCAGCAGTGTGATGCGACAGCCAAGAAAGCCAATGCAATTCTCGGCTGCATGAACAAGAGTATGGTGTCTAGATCGAGGGAGGTACTGGTACCACTCTACTCTGCTTTGGTTAGACCTCATCTTGAATACTGTGTCCAGTTCTGGGCACCCCAATTCAAGAAGGACATGGTCAAGCTGGAGCAGGTCCAGAGAAGGGCGACCAAAATGGTGAGAGGCCTGGAAGCCATGCCCTATGAGGATAGACTTAGAGAGCTGGGTATGTTTAGTCTGCAGAAGAGAAAGTTAAGAGGGGACATGATAGCTATGTTTAAATATTTGAAGGGATGCCATGTAGAGGAAGGAGAGGGCTTGTTTTCTGCTGCTCCAGAGACCAGGACAAGGAGCAATGGATTCAAGCTGCAGGAAAGGAGATTCCACCTGAACCTCAGGAAGAACTTCCTGACAGTCAGGGCTGTCCGGCAGTGGAATATGCTGCCTCGGAGTGTAGTGGAGTCTCCTTCTTTGGAGGTTTTTAAGCAGAGGCTGGATGGCCATCTGTCAGGAGTGCTTTGAGGGTGTTCCTGCATGGCAGGGGGTTGGACTGGATGGCCCGTGTGGTCTCTGCCAACTCTGCATTTCTGTAATTCTATGATTCTATGATTCTATTTGGGGTTTGTTTCCAGCTGCATGCATTTTGTAAAACCTTGCTCTTTAAGAAAGATGGAGAAATGTAGGTTTCTATGTTATTTCTGAATCAATTCCCATATAAACTGATTCTGTGCTTCCTGGAAGAGGTTTTTGACATTTATATTTGAGCGGTTCAGTGTGACTCAAGTTACTTTCAGAGCTTTGTTACTAGCAAAATTCTTTCAGCCCTGACCATCTCCTTGGGTTATTTTCCTTAGGTATGCTTCAGAAGTGTCCATCACTGGAAGACTTTGTGGATGCCCTTATTTCAGACTTAGATCAAGACTTTGAAACATTCTTTATGGATTCTGAATAACAGAGAAGAAAATTAGATACTGTGGTAAAGATTCATTAAAAAAAATATTATGATCAATAGTGTACATGGAACATCTGTGGATTGTATTGCCAAATCTTGATTAACAAATGTGAAAATACTTGTATAAAATAAAGGTTTTTAGAGGATAAAATGTTTGTTTTATTACAAAATGTCCTGTCTATGCCTTCAAAATAGGTGGACCTTACACATCATCTACATACTTGGAAATCTGTTCTTACTAGCCCCCCTCTCCCACACAGTGAATGTTGGAGGAGTGAGCAGAGTCACACATTCTGGCCAGGCCCTTTGTGCTGCATGGTAGGAGACCGCTCTGTGAAAAGGAAGTTGTATCCCTACAACTGCTCCCAACAACTTGAATGAGCAGTGTACCACTATAACTATGTATTTCCATGTCTATGCAAGGCATACCCCACTGGTGAGCACCCTCTCCCAATTCACATGTTCCTGAAGACTCTTGAGGAGAAGGGTACATACCACTTCTACTATTATACTATTATACTCATTTATTTTGAGTTGTGTTTTTAAGATAATAGACAGCAAAGCATGGTTACAAATGGGAAATGAACATGGTTTTTCAGCCTGTGTTTGCATGGTGGCTGAGCAAAGAAAAGAATAGCCTGATTTTTAACTGTACCTTGATATGCAGAAACAGTGAATGCAAATTCTCATAGCTTTCAAGGTACGTCTTATTAGCTACCAATGTTTGTGTATCAATTGCTGTTAAAGGTTTGGGAGCAGGAGCTAGTAGAAGTTGATTAATTTACTGTCTATTCAGACATCTCAATTCTTCTCTCCCAAACAATGAGAGTTTCGGAAATGCATTCTTCAGATGTACAATAATTTAGAATGGACTAGAGTAGATTAAGAAATACTAGAGTACTCTACTCTACCTCTATAATTCATCAATCATTCTACTAATTCCCTTTTTTCTACCGATTCTCATTTTTACAAGGACTGATGTCTTTTCTTTTACAGTAAAACAGACATTCGCTTTCCAATTGGTTGTTCCTGCTTCAGTGCTGTTCCATCAGTTACAAATGAATTTGGTACGCACTGCAATGTGTGAGGTTTTTTTCCTCCCTTCCAGTAACCCAATCCCCTGGCTCAGGTTACTATTGCAGATGAAACTTTTCAAGGAGTTCAGCTAAATATCATCACTAGCTAATTGGTGCATATCAAAGTGGTGTTCAAGGATGAAAAGTTCTAGTTGGCAATTCTGTGCCCTTCTCCTTTAGATGTATATGTTTTTTTAGAATAACATCCTTTCTTTCTACTGAACACAAAGTTAATTCATCTACTAATCAACTTCCTCAGCAAGTGCTGGTGCTAGTGCTCAGCAAATGGCTAGATTACACAATAGCGAGCTTCCACAGCTGGCTTAACATAAATAAAAACTGTTGCCACAGCTACTTTTGGCTTGACAGAGTTTGAATTCAAACAATGAAGTGAGCTAGGTGATAACCTGATAGTACCATTTCCTGGTAGATCTTCCACAGAGACAGTAGATCAGTGGTTCCCAAACTTTGGTACTCTGGGTGCTTTGGACTACAGCTGCCCCAAGCGCTAGGCAGCTTGGCTGACAGCCAGGAATTCTGGGAACTGAGCTCCATCAAGAGGACCAAAATTTGAGAACCATTGCAATAGATAATTGGGAGAGTAACCAAGTACTAGAGGACTTGCCCTGGCTTCTTTCCTGTAAGAAGACAAATTGTCTGGTACAGCTGGTTCAGAGATTAGTACCTTGGTTGTATCAGCAAGTGCTAGTATGTATTACTTCTGTGGAGCACTGACATAAGGTTTCCAGGTAGGATGATGGAACTAAGATCTAAAGGCAATCCAGAAAACAGGTTTTATTAAGCTCAAAATGCCTTTTTATGAACCTTTGTTTAAAAGTTCAGAAATCACCATCCAGTTTCCACTGTTTCAGGAGAGGAAGCAGCCACCAGTCGTTACTCTATTATGCAATTCCAACAGACATCCATTTACATCCAGTTAAAACTAGCAATGCAATGTAGGATAAATGCTATCCTTGAGGAGGGTGCGGGACTAGCCCTCACTGGCGTGAGCCGGGCGGGTTGTGGTTTGGGGCTCACCTTCCAGACAAGGGCCGGCCAAAGTCTTAATCCACCTCCAGCGGTTGGCTTTGGGGCCCAGTATCTCGCTCTACGGGCTAGGGAAGATGGTCAGGAGCTGACTCTTGCCCTAGTCCAGCCATGCTGTTGACCCCCCCTTCTCAGGTCAGAAGTTCAAGTTCATGTTCAAGTTCAAGTTCACTTCCAACTTTATGTTATGTAAATAGCTTTATGTTGATTAGGCATATCAAGAAATTGCCCTAGTTCAACCCAAGTCCTGTGTGTGTGGGGTGGGCGGCAAAAGCAGCCCCTGTATTTTCCTTAAGTCTGATTCCATCAGCTGCTGAGCTTCATAACTAACAGTTTAGTGCCTGGCTCTTCCCCTTTCCTCTATCTGTTTTCCTTCTGCAATATGTCTTTTAAGACTGAGAGCTTATGGACGTGGATTGTCTTGTTTCTGGGGCGTTTTTAGTTAACAAGTGAATAAAAATGCTTGAAGTTAAGACATACATAAATCTCAAAAGCAAAGGAGACTAATTTGAAGGGGAAAGCAGTGTAGCAAAGAAGGGAGAAGAGAGCATGTTACCTATCCTTAGTTTGCTGAGACCAGGCAACAGGCTAAATCCATAGATTGGACAGAACAAGAATTCCTAAACCACTGTACTGAAAGTCATGGTGATGGAGCACAAGGATAGTAGCCTGGTTAGAGGTTCTGAGTTGGATTTTAGAATATGAGGCTCTGGGAGGCTTTCTCCTGGGCAGGAAAATGGAGAAGAAAAGGAGATATATCTCCAAGTGCCAAGTGGGTGGCTGCTTTTTATTGTTTATCTTGGGAAAAGCCCAACACATTTTAGCCTATGTATATATTTCAACGGTCTTCTTCAGAGGCTACATAAAAACAAATACAAATGTAAATGTAAAATAAAAAATAAAAAAGATAAGACATAATTATATAATACCTACATAAAATATCATAGGTTTGGGCTACTGATGGGAAAGAGAACATCATTTTTTTGGTAAAACCTAACCCTAGAACACCTGCATTTTATATATTACCAAAAATACATAAAGGGCTAATTCCCCTTCCAGGCCACCCAATAGTTTCAGGTTGCAGATTAGTCTCAGAACCACTTGCTCAATTTGTGGACCATTTTTAAAAACCCTTTGTACCCAAATTCTATCATACATACATGAATTCTTCAGATTTCTTTAACAACAAACAAACAACAACAATTAAAACTCCTGAGGTTGGAGGAGGGAGATTTGCAAGTTACCATGGATGTGAGATCTCTTTACACCAATACAACACAAGAGGCAGCTGTACAACACAAGAGGAGGCTTTGACCATCATACAACAAGTTTTAGATAGGAGGGAAGTGAGACATCCTCCCTCTCACTTCCTAACCTCTCTGGCTGAAATAGCCTTGGCAAAAATTACTTCAGGTTTGAAAACAATTTTTATTTTCACATAAAAGCCAGGGGATGTCCTATGGCTCATACATGGAGAGGTTTGAAAATGAAATTGCCTTCCTGGAAATTGGTTTGAAAAACAACATATTCTGGATCAGATTTTTAGATGGTGGAGGGGTTTTTTTGTATTTAGAGAGGGAGTGCAATGGACATCATACACCGATGTAAAAGTTGATATAGAATTCAGTAATTCAGAAATCTACTATTTGGATTTAAAAGTTAACAAAAAGCAAGGGAACACAGTGGCAAGGAGCTTGGAGTGTGTGGGGGAGGCAGGGGGGCTACAGTGCAAGGAGGCGTGGCCACTGTGCATGGGGGTGTGGCTGCGGTGCATGGAGGTGTGGCCAGGGTGGACATGGCTATGGGCTGGGACACCCCAAAAACATTGCTGCCTGGGGCAGTTTGCCCCACCCCCACATCCCAACTCAACTGGGGGAACACTTCGCAGCCTCTCTACACAGAAAACCTACAGATGCCAACGCCTACTTAAGATGTGACCACTCACATTTCAGATTGCTTAGATGCAATATCCCTTATGGGCAGTTCTGAAACTGTTCCAGCAAAAGTGACTTCAAAAAAGAAGCCTATATATTGACCAATCAATTAATTGAGAGAGGGTAGCTACATGATGTGGTGGTTCAGGCGTCACATAAGGCATCTCAAAAACCATGTTCTGAATTAAAAAACCAAAGACAGAGCACAATCCAACTGTCTCAATTGCACTGTCACCTTTGATCATATCTCCAACAGTTTACAAGATTCCTCAAAAAAATTGGCACATAATTCAACACACATCAAATCATCAAGAAAAGCCTGAAATCTTATTTAAAACCAAAAACAGATATTTTGGTGAATAGCAATTTCAGAGAACAAAAATGAACATTCAGGAACACTCTGATGATTGAAGCCAGACCCATAGGATACCACCCCTGTAGCCGTTGTGCCTGTTGCAGGCATACCTCCAAAAGTGACTCAATTTACAAACAATACTAACAAATACAGGTACACTGTAGCTCATTTTACCCCATGTAAAAGCAGTTTTGTCATCTATGTTGTACAATGCAAGTGCTTAGAAAAATATGTGGGAAAGACAACAAGAGCGCACAAACACTTATAGGAAGACACCTTTCAAATATGGTGGGCCAAAGAGTAAGGCACACACAGCACTCACTATAGCCAATCAGTAAGTGTTCAGATGTCCTAATTGTAGTCATTTGTCGTGGAACTTGGCTTAGCATATCAAGTGTCTCCACATTCAGGTTGTAGGATGTTCATCTCCATGCCAAAGAAGATGGGCTAAGGTTGATCACTGGACCTGGCAATCAAGTGTTACTGCCTTGGACCACTAGCTTTGGCAGCGTTACAGCTATGGACAAACAACATGGAAGCTTCAGGACTACGTGGGCCTTTCTGGACTGGCAAGATGCACAAACGAAATGGGGAAGACATCAAACCAGAGCTTTGCTGTTATTAATTGTTGAGAGTCAGACTTTTCATATTGTGGAATGTGATGATGGAGCTGAGTAACCAGTATTCTCATTGTGCCGTCAGGCTTAGTGTCTGCATATGTATGCTTGCTGTCGTGCAATTTAATGACCTCTTGTAGATGAGTTCAAGATGTATGAAAAGTCTTTCTTACAGGAAACCATTTAAATGATGTAAATAAGCAAACAGGCTGCCACCACTTATATGACTCACTGAGCCACATTGGGCATGATGCACACACACTTTAATATTAGCAGAATATAGTTTCTGGTGCTTAGAAAGAAGAAGAGTGATAAAACTTTATTTGAGAGGGAAAAAGTGCTTCCCCCCCCCCACAACAGGTGCCTCTTACTCATGAGAAAAACCTACCATTAAAAAGGCAAAGAAACCTCTACATATAACATTCAAAGACAAAGGTTTTGGTGGAGTGTTTTTGTTGGGGGTGGGTGTTGCAACAGACTTAAATCAACAGCACCAAAGTATGTCCTTAAGTAGATACTTGTAACATTTGAGGCTGAATAAACACACTTCTTTCTTTCTCTGTTTGTTGCCTTCTTATTCAACGCAGCCTATGAAGCGAACTGGATGCTTTCCGGATATACTGAAGTGAACAGGAATTAAAAGAAGGGGTGGAGGGCAACCTACCAAAGAAATTAGTACTGAGGCAAAATGAACAGCGTGTTTCGAAATACCAAGTAGCTGAAAGAAGGAATGAAAGCAGTAATTGTATGTTTTGTTTGCCTTGTGGGTCTGAGTTTCAGGCCAGAAGGTGAACACTGGCTGAGATTACCTCATGCGAGGAGGAGGAAAAACCTTATTTCTTCCCTGGAATTCCCCAAAGCTCTTCAATTTTAAAATTTCTACAAGTGCCTAATCAAAGGTCTGGGCTTTGTTTGTTTTGAAGAGTTTATTCCTAAGCTTCATAAACACATTTCCCCATTTTGCCACTCAATGGTTTGTTATGACTATCTGTGTAATGCTCTTGCTTTCTAGCTATTTTAATCTCACATTCTTTGTGTTCCTAATGCTGAAAGTCTTCACAGATCAGAACTAGAGAAGAAGATAAAATGTTAACACAGGACCAAGAGAATGCCAAACTGTTCATTACTTTGTTTGCTTCAGACTTCTTCCAAAAGGAAAACAGTGATCTAAAATAGAATAAATCATGCAGTAAGGAGACCATAGTCTAGCATAGAGAAAGAAGTGGTAAAGGAATACCTAGCTACACTAATCCGACCCCCCCCACGTGAAGCGGGGGGACGCCATTTGCCGTCCTCCCGCGAGAGGAGAGCACAGGCTGGAGGGGGCGGGGCGCCAAGGCTCTATTTAGGGCTGCCCCGCCTCCTTTCCAGCCTCTTTCTCGAAATTCCGGCGACCCACCCTCCCACCCTATGGTTTCAGTGTAAGATCGCTGGTTGCTTCGGGGCTGGGTAGGAATTTTTTCCCCCTTTTACAGGGTTTTTTTTGCCTACCCTACACTGCGCCAAGGGATTTGGGTAATTGGCTGCTTCGGATGGTGTCATAAATAGGCTGTTAAATAGGTATCCACATTCACTTTTACAGGCTCCCTGGCTGGTAAGGGGGGGGTGTCCATGGGTTTCGGCATGTACCTATGGCACCCTTTGGTGTAGGATAAAGACTATCCTTGAGGAGGGCCCGGGACTAGCCCTTACTGGCTTGAGCCCGGGGGACTTGATTTCGGGCTCACCTTCCAGACAGGGGCCGGCCAAGGTCATGGTCCACCTTCTGGGCTTGACTTTGAGGCCTGGTATCTCGCTCTGCGGCCTAGGGGAGATGGTCTGAGGCTGACTCTTGCCCTGGTCCACCCCGGTTGGTGACCCCCCTCTTTTAGAATAAACATGAAGCCATGTGCACGCTCAAGTCCAAGTTCAAGTTCAAGGTCATGTTCATTACCATTGTTTGTTAATTAGGCATATTAATAAATTGCCCTTAGTTCAACCCAAGCCCTGTGTGTGGTCTCCTCATTTCGTGGGTGGGCGGCAAATGAGTTCAAGTCTCCAGGGCTGCATGAGTTGCATCCAGAGTACTAAAGGAGCTGGCAGATGTAATCTCAGAGCCATTGGCAATAGTCTTCAAGAATTCTTGGGAGGCATGAAAGGCCCAGAAGACTGGAAGAGGGCAGATGTTGTCCCCATCTTCAAAAAGAGCATAAAAGAGGACCCGAGCAACTACTGACCAGTTAGATTTATGTCAACGCCAGGAAAGGTTCTGGAACAGATCATTAAACAAACAGTCTGTGCACACTTAGAAAGGGATGCTGTCATTACAAAGCAACAGCAGGGGTTTCTCAAAAACATGTTAGGACAAATTTATCTCTCTCTTTTTCACAGAGTTAGAAGCTTTGTAGATTAGGCTTTTGACAAGGTCACCCACAATATTTTTGCAGACAAGCTGGTGAAATGTGGGCCGGATATTGCTACAGTTAGGTAGATCTGTAATTGGTTGACAGACCAACCATAGATAATACCTACTGATTTATTTATTTATTTGCTGAATTCATATCCCACCTTTCTCCCAAGATGGGATTCAAAGCACCTTATACAATAAAAAAAAAGCTAAAACATTAGTTTACAAAAGTTTGAAAAGAATGAAACAACTACTTTTAAAATATGATTAAAAACAGCTAAAGCACTTAAAAGACTATTTAAAACATAATTTCCAATAAAAGATTAAAAACGCAGCACACCAATTTACATGCACACATTACTGCTCCGTAGTTAACATTTGAAGGCCTGGCTGAATAAAAGTGTTCTCACTTGCCAGCAGAAAGACAGCAGGGCAGGGGCCATCTGGACCTCCTGCAGAAGGGAGTTCCACGGCCTGACAGCAGCCACTGAGCAGGCTTTTCCCTGAGCTTTCACCAAATGCGCCAGCAAAGGTAGTGGGACTGAGATAATGCCCTACCCTGCAGATCTGAAAGCTTGCACTGGCCTATATAAAGAGATATGGTCTTTCAGATAGTCTGGACCCAAGCCAATGTTTGCTCTTCATCCTGGATAGAAGTGAAAAGGGCTTGCCTTAGGGTTTTGTCCTGTCCATGGTGTTGTTTAGTATCTTTAGAAATGACTTGGATGATGGAACAGAAGATACCCTTATTAAATTTGCAGATGACACGAAATTGTGGGGGAGGGGGGCAAGAAAACAGGCGCTCAATTCAAAACTATCAAAAGACAGTTTAGAGATCTGAGCCAAGATCAACAAGGTGAATTTCAGTAGAGATTAATGTAAGGTACTACATCTAAGCTGGAAAAGTGAAATGCACAAATATAAGAGGGGTGACACTGACTTGAAAGCACGTGAAAAGGATCTGGGGTCTTAGTAGACCACAAGCTAAACGTAAGTGAGTGGTCTGATATGGTGGCCAAAAAAGGCAATGCAATTCTGGGTTGCATCAGCAGGGTTATAATGATCAGGTCAAGGGAAGGAGTAGCGCCACTCTATTCAGCTTGGGTCAGACCTCAGCCGGAATATTATGTCCAGTACTGCACACCAGTGTTCAAAAAGAATAATGGCAAGCTAAAATGTGCCCAGAGAAGAGCAAACAAGATAATTCAAGATCTGGAAATCAAGCCTTAAGAAGAATGTCTTAGGGAGGTGATTATGTTTAGCTGGGAGGAGAGAAGACTGAGGGGGGTAACACAGTAGCTGTCTTTAAATATCTGACAGGACGTCATGTGGAAGATGGAGCAAGCTTTGATGGACTCGAATTACAAGAAAAGAAATTCAACCTGAACTTTAGGAAGAACTTCTTAACTCTAAGAACTATTTGACAGTGGGATATAAGTTGCCTTCAGGTAAGGAGTCTGTATCCACCTTAGGATAATGTGAATGACCTCGCTTTCCTTTCCAGCCCTTTCTAGAACAATAAAGTGACCAAGGAGTTTGGCACTTTGACCATCCTTTTTCTGCCTGCTCCCAAGGCCCTGTCAAGAACTGAAGAGCTGTTGTCACGAGTCTTCTTTCCCTTTATTATTTACACATTTTCATAGGAATAGAGCCAATCATACTTTGATGTTTTGTTTTGTTTTTTTCTGGAAAACATGAGAGCTGAGGCAAAAATTAAGACCATGACCAGCTGCATCTCATTTTAACTACGTTTGTTTTGTTTTGCTTACGTATTTGAAGTATTTTTATACTGTCCTTCATTTTGTTTAGAATTCCAGGGTACTAGTATACAAACCATTAAGTCACAGCATGAAATACAAAGTCAAAGCTGCATCATTAGATCACCTGCAAACTAGACTGTTGTAAGCAGGAAATGTTTTTTTAACATCCCACTGATTTCGGCAGATTAAGTAAGCACGTGCTTAAATCTCTCCCTTTAGAATCAATTTGGGGTTGATTGGACCATACTGTTAAGATCTAAGGCCTTTTAAAGAGATGGGGTCTCTTTTTAAACTAAAATACATTATGACACAACTTCAGCTCCAGAAGGAAAATTGTTGTAACACTTTCCATCGGAGCCTCAGGAGAATACAGGTGGACTAACAACTTTTATAACATACCGAAATCCTCTACAAAATAAATTATGATATCAGAATAATTGATGCTAGGCAGTGCTAAAAGGTGTTTATTGCAAACCAGGTGTTTATATTACAATTTATTACGGCCTTTGAAAAACAAAAGTGTAAATCACTAAGAGAGAGAGACTTGCCTGAATGTCATAGAGGTCCCTGCCTCTTGCATATAAATTAAATTTACTTTTCCAACATATTTTATGTGAAACCTCTAAATAATGTCACTCATGCACTACTGAAGAAAGAGCCCACCCACCGAGAACTTCTCCCTACTGTAAACTGGGATTTGAACCACAGTGCCACTGAGTTTGAGAGCCAGTATGCGCAATGGTTTAAGTGTTGGGCTATAACTCTGGATTTCAGAGTTCAAGTCTTCACTCAGACGTGAAAACCCACTGGATGACCTTAGATGAGTCATACTTTGCCAATCTCAGAAGGAGGCAAAAGCAAACCTAATCTCAACAAACCTTGCTAAGAAACCCCGTGATAAGATTGCCTTAGGATAATTAGAAAGGATTTGTAGGCATACAACTACAACAAACCACTGAGTTTCACAGAATAGCATGTGCACTAAAATGTACCAGCTTTCTCACTTACAAGCTTCTCCCACTTCTCTGACAGGTTAGGGCCAGAAGCTCTGTCAGTAAACGGAATTGACTGAAAAGCAGGAACTCATGTACTGTACTGTAGGGAGGATGAAGGACATACAGAGGCTCACTATGGACCAAGCACATGTGTGTTGCTTTCAAAGTCTCTCAGCCAGCTTAGCACCCTTCTCCCTCCACTCACTTTGCTTTGCAAGCAGTGCACATATGAGTGGTTTCAAGCAAGCCTCAATAAGCAAGAAGAACTGATAAAAGAATGGAATCCCCATCCAATTAATGGAACTTGTTAATTTGGAAGTATCAAAACAGTGAGTCATGAGATAACAGTGTGTTAAAAGGTGAGGACTTCCAGTAGTGATTGCAATGAATTGTTCTTAAGAAAATCTTCATAGGATTACCTGATTTTAGAAATACATAACAGCTCGGATAACAGTACATGTGAAAGGGATCTAGGAGTCTTGGTAAATCACAAGCTGGACATGAGTCAGCAGCGTGATGCGGCAGCCAAGAAAACCAATGCGATTCTTGGTTGCATCAATAGGAGTATGGTGTCTAGATCAAGGGAGGTAATGGTACCATTCTCTTCTGCATTGGTTAGACCTCATTTGGAATACTGTGTCCAGTTCTGGGCACCTCAGTTCAAAAGGGATATCGACAAGCTGGAGTGAGTCCAGAGGAGGGGGTGACCAAAATGGTGATCTGGAAGCCATGCCCTATGAGAAGCAGCTTAGGGAGCGGGGTATGTTTAGTCTGCAGAAGAGAAGGTTAAGAGGGGACGTCTTGAAGGGATGTCATGTGGAGGAGGAGCAGGCTTGTTTTCCACTGCTCCAGAGATTAGGGCAAGGAGCAACGGATTCAAGCTGCGGGGAAAAGAGATTCCACTTAAACCTCAGGAAGAGCTTCCTGATGGTCAGAGCTGACTGGCAGTGGAATATGCTGCCTCGGAGTGTGGTGGAGTCTCCTTCTTTGGAGGTTTTTAAGCAGAGGCTGGATGGCCATCTGTTGGGAATGCTTTGGTGGGTATTCCTGCATAGCAGGGGGTTGGACTGGATGTCCCCTGTGGTCTCTTCCAACTCTATGATTCTATGAAAGAGAGATATAATAAGCAATTGATAAAGTTCATGCCTGTACTGTGAAAACTGCATTACTGCTTGTGCACACCAAAGTTTCTGGCACAGGTAAAAGGGAACATCAAGGCAAGTTTCGTATACCCCTCACACACACACTTTTCAAGTGGTTACCATGCTGCATTGACATTTTATTGACAGTAGAGCTAAAAAGAAAAAGAAAAAAAGGGGAGGTTATCTTAATTCTACAAATCTTTTCCATTATTAATGCTTACAGGCAAGAGTTGTCCACTGAATTCATTGCAACTGTTCACAGGCATGTGTTTAAAATGTACACAAAATAAAAGGGTTCCCAGCTTTGCACAAGGATTTCATAAATTGGACTCTTCTTAGGAAGGCTGCACAGCAGGAGGGTTCAAAGCACTTCTGTAATCAATTAATTATATACGTGTAAAAACATGTGGAGGAATATTATGATTCATACAGTTATTCAAAGCAGCTGGCTGTTCTTTAAAAAATTTAGAAAAGCTTTGAAGTTTTCCAACTGGTAATGCTCTTCTCTGTTGGTTGTTTTTATATACATGTTAAAGTTTCCTTCTGTAGCCATCAGTTGATACAGCTGCAAAGCTAACAGGAACAATGGCAAAGATCCTGCAAAGATTTAAACAGCTGCTTAGCTTTTTACGCTTTGTGAATAGCCTGTTAGAAAGGGCATAAATCAAGCAAGCACCTGTATATATTTTTGCAAGCTTAGGAGCAACAGTGCAAATTAAAGAAAGAACAGATATTTACTAGTTACAGTAACAGCCTGTTGTGTTTCACCACACTCATCCATGCAGGTCCTGTTCTGCAATATAGTCCAAAAATTAGCCTTTTCTTTCACAACTAGTGTCACCATTTGAACCTCTCACTTTCTGAAATTTGAATTTAAAGCAAGCAGCTTGAGCAGAACAGCTGGGCCAGATTTTCATTGGCAGAGAGGTAGAGCATCGTGACACTGATATGGTAGACTTCCCCTGGGAAGAGACAATGCTCCATTCATAGAATAAAGAGGCTGAAAAGGCAACGTAAGCTTTGAAAAATTCATTCTCCATCTTTTATCTTTGCCTTTTTCTGTACTCCCCTTGGTATGCTGAAAGTGGAATCCATTGCCAGAATATAGAAAAGCCACAAATGGTAGTTTGGCTGCAGAATTCATCTTTCTATGAACCTGTGCTATTTTGGCCACAATGTTTTCAAAAAGTTGTGCTTGAAAATGTGTGTGAAGCACCTGGCAAAAATCTCAAAAGCTACTGCAGTTGTTAAATAAGATGTCCCTATAGGGCAATATACTATCTCTGGAATCAGAGGCAGAATGTCTGTGAATACCACCCATAGAGAACAATTGCAGGCTGAAGCTATTGAACTCGTGACCTGCTTTGGGATGTCTTTCTATGCATTTATTTACCACACAGACACAGCTTATCCGACAGTACTCTCCTCTGGGTTTCCCATACAAATCTCATTGGCTGCTCTGGGAAACTGAATATAGAATTAGATAAGATCTGTGGTTAGAGTTTTTTATATATTCCAGTACTCCTTATTTGCTGGGGGGAACCCTAGCTGGAATCTTTTTAGCTAAGTAACTATTCCTGGCCCAGTTCTCCCTAGCCTGACAGAAACATCATTCAGCTATGCTCTGATATCTAGTAGAATGGGCTGCCTTCTCCCTATGCAGCTGATGTCCAGTAAAATAGATTGAGGGAAGAATTATGGTGAATTATGGTGGTGGCAATTGTGTCAAAACTGTGATTATGTAGCAACTGTGAATATGAAAGAGTTATGGTTAGGTATATTTGTCTAATATATAAAAGTCAAAGTTTGTGTGTTTATCAGTATCAGATTAAGACCCGACCTCATATGATCGGCTGTGTGAGGTGAAGACCTCATATGATTGGCTGCCTGAGAGGATTCTATGGAATCCTGGGGTTTGCAGTTTAGGGAGAGGCCTTTAGAATTCTCAGCCAGAGAGCTCTTGGGCCTGACTGGTTACCATGGAGATGAGGCCTAGCAGCAAGGAGGAGGGCAGTATATTCCCTCAGGAACCCAACCTCTGTATTTTAATAACTCTGAATACAAAATATGGGGAAAAGTTATAGGTACTGGACAAGACAGTTTGGGGAACTAGAGACACAGGATCTCAAATCTTTCTAACAAGTATTACCTATGAGAAAATGAAATCCTGGGCAACACCAGGTATATGTGTTAGTAATGGATAATTATTGGCCAGTGTCTATCATACCATTTTGGGACAAGGTATTGGAATGTGTGGTGGCCTCTCAGCTCCAGGGGTTTATAGATAAAATGGATTATCTAGATCCATTTCAATCTGGTTTCAGGCCTGGCTATGGAAAAGAGACAGATTTGGTCTTCTTGGTGGATGACATTTGCCAGGAACTAGACAGGGGAAGTGTGTCCCTGTTGACTCTGCTGGACCTCCCAGTGGCTTTTGATACCATTGGCCAATGTGTCCTTCTGGGCTGCCTTACTGGGATGAGACTTGGAGCCACTGTTCCTAGAGGGCAAACCCAGAAAGTGGTTCTAGGGAACTCCTATTCTTTGAGTCCCTCAGGATTCTCTTTTGTTCCTCATGCTATTTAATATATTCATGAAATTGCTGAGAGAGATTGTCTAAAATTTTGAGATGCAGCGCCGATCAATACGTGGACAATACTAAGGTTTATTCATTCTTTCCACCTCAATCTAAGGAGACTGTCTTGGTCCTAAACTGATGTTTGTCACCAGTAATAGACTGGACAGTCTCATATGATGAAAAGATATCCTGGATCTGAGCCATATAGGACTTTATAGGTCATAAGTCTCATGCAGCCTGGCTTGTCTTGTGATCTTTGCCAGGAGGGGGACTCAGACACAAGGTCCTGAGAGATGTAAACTCCACTGTTTTCTTCCCCTTTCCTTTTCCTGGCTTTTCTAAAGTTAGCCCAGAAATACTAGTATTATATGAACACATTTCTGCCTATAGTCACTCCCTAGATCTAACCCAGCAAACTTTGAATCACAGGTCATTTCTGCACTACACTGTTATAGTGCTGTTATTCCACTTTCAACCTCCTGTGGAATTCTGGGGTTTGTAGTTTACTGGGGCCAAAGAGCTCTCTGGCTCAGAATTCTAAATGCCCCTCCCTAAACTGCGAGTCCCAGGATTCTATAGGATGTTGAAAGTGGAATAATAGCACTATAACAGTGTAGTGTGGAAATGGCCATAGGGAAAAAAATCAGCTTCATACAGAAACAGCTTGTTATAGTGACAAGCCTCCAGAAAGATAATAACAGCTGGTATTTTTAATTAAATTGAAGGATTTTACATTAAGTAATTTTAATTAAAATATTAAGATATAAGTAGTCAACTAAAATATTTTAGTTGAGGAGAGGGATGTTGTAGCTTTCTAAATGTTGTGGGACTGCAACTCTTATGCTGGCTAGTGCTGCAAGGACTCTCACTACAACAACATCTGAAAAAGAACTGCACCCGTGTTTTAATTGATTGAGCCCACTCCACTGATGAATTAGCAGTATGTATAAGTCCCAAACAAGAACCTGAAGGAGGTATGGGAGGAGCAACCATCAAATGTTTTTGGCTTTCAAAACCCATGAGCTAGTGGTCAGACAACCTATCGTCCACTACATCATCCACAAGTTTCTTGTCTCTGCCTGTAAGAAAATGTTAAGATCACTTACAATGTAATCAAAATATACCATACATTGTCAGAAGAAAAGTAATTGTAATATTTTATTCCCATGCCATGTTGAAGAAAGAAGCCAGAATTTAAAAAAAAAAATCCAAACAGGTCAATTCTATCCATCTTTACTTAAAAATTAAGTCTCGCTGAATTCTAGGGGTTGTTCCATTCTACAACATATGTTGTTGAATTGTAGCCCCAAGAAGAATGTGCCCTTAAGTCATTCCTACACTAATTAAAAATGGGCTTCACAAATATGCCGTTGCTGACTCAAACCACTGAATAAACCAATTAAAGGTGGCAGCCCTAATTACTATCAAATTGGAAAACACAGTTCACTGGAAAACACACTCATACAAAACCTGACATAGCTGTGCTGTTGCTGGAAGAGGCAAGAATTGCTACTAATAAACCTATATGGGATATGGTGCATTTTTTGTATTGTAATCCCAAGAGAAAACGTTATTGCCAAATACGAACAGTAATTCATGAAGATACAGGAGTTCTAATGCAACCACAGAGCTCCCACCTAGTAATGGTCCTTCATTGGACTGGATGGGGAGAAGAACAGTTCTGCCAGAATAGGGGAGTTTGATTAAACACACAACTCAACTAGCAGTTTCTTTGTGGCACCAATTGTAGCTGAGAAAGTAAAAGAGCTCTCCAAAGTACAAACAAACACCCCTTGCAACACTGCAAGTGAGGTTAGGCGCAACCACTTGGTTCATACATCAGGAAAGCAAAAGGTCACAGAGCAGCAAGAAGTTCAATCCACCCACTGAGGATGCATGTAAGTGTATTTGATGATAGCGCTGGTCCTCAACACTGTTGTGCTAACACAGGCAGGAGCCACGCCTGATAGTGATAGTGATAGGGAAATGTTGTTGATTTCTGTGTTGGTGCTTAGTTTTGGCTATTGTGTGAACAATTTGCATTTGAGAAGCCAGATGAAACTGTCATCTGGAGAGTGGGTTGGAAGGTGAAATAACTAAAAAGAGAGCATAACCCCTGTGTAGGATTAGGAGAAAGCTGCAGGTCTGTAACAGGGCTGTGAAACTTGTTATCTCCTGAGCCAACCAGGTGGGCTACAATATTTGGCAGCTAATAGGTTCTTTTTGGCTTGGTGTGCAAGCCTATGCCACTGAAATTCCGATTTGTCAGAGCAAAAACTCACAGAATTTCTTTTCTTTTCTTTCTCTCTCTCTCTTTCTTTCTTTCTTTCTTTCTTTCTTTTCTTTCTTTCTTTCTTTCTTTCTTTCTTTCTTTCTTTCTTTCCTTGCTTTTTTTTTTAAAGGGAACATCTCATTTTAGTACTAATTTTGAAGGAGTCTCCTTTGATGTTCTTTCAGACAAGATCTTTGATGTGACCAGTTTAAACATCTGTAACTAGTAATTTACACGCCAAGGTATAAACCAATTGCACCTTGAGAGAAAGAGGCAGATTATAGAGAGGGAATGCTAATTATACCTTTCTTGTTTTAACTGTATACATCTGCCGCTGGCTGATAGTACTGAAGGAAAGAGGAGCTGCTAGGTTCAAAGCCAGTTTTGGATTAACATGTTCTCTGCACCTTTGGCCTTGCTGCCTGCTAGATGCTTTTGAATGTGCTGAATGTAAATGGAGGGGAGGGGAATCCTCCCAAACCCAAGTAAATAAAGCACAGGTGTGCTTTCCAGGCACACCCTTCCAGGCTCTTGAACTGGTGTTAATGTTTTATAGCTTGCCTTATGCTATGACTCAGCTCCTGCCTGAAGTGTAATGGCCTATTGTTACACTGAAGCTGAAAATAAGACATTTTAGATCTGTTAATGCAAAGTTTAGGTTCTCCTGTTGTTGTTAACTGCAGCCAAGTTGACTTCGACATATGGTGACCCTGTGGATGAGAGACTTCCAAGTTACCCTATCATCAACCGCCCTGCTCAGGTCTTACAGATTCAGCGACCTGAATTTCTTGATTGAGTCTATCCATCTGTAATGCAGTCTTCCTCTTTTCCTACGGTCTTCTACCTTACCAAGCATTATTGTCTTTTCTAGGGAATTGTCTTCTCATGATATGGCAAAAAAGTATGACAGCCTCAGTTTAGTCATCTTGGCTTCTATGGAGAGTTCAGGCTTGATTTGCTCTAGGACCCATTCATTCGTCTTTTTAGAAGTCTAGAATATTTGTAGAACTCTCCTCCAGCACCACACTTCAGTTAGTTGATTTTCTTCCTTCACTGTCCAGCTTTCTTCACTGTCCAGCTTTCACAGCCATACATAGAAATTGAAAATATGATGGCATGGACAATCCTAACTTTAATATTCAATTATGTATCTTTACACTTCAGGATCTTGTCTAGTTCCTTTACAGCTGCCTTTTCAAGTACTAGTATTCTGATTTCCTGACTGCATTCTCCATTCTGATTAATAGTGAGCCAAGGTATGGAAACTCTTCAACTATTTCAATGTCTTTATTGCCTACTTTAAGGTTATGTAAATCATCTGTAGTCATTATTTTTGTTTTCTTAATGTGCCACTGTGAACCTGCCTTCGCACTTTCTGCCTTTACTTTCTTCGGTGATTGTTCCAAGTCTTTCCTGTTTTCTGCTAGTAGTATGGTGTCATCTGCATATCTTAAATTGTTGATGTTCCTTCCCCCAATTTTCACATCTCTTTCCTTCAAGTCTAATGTACACCAATTATTATCTCTACACATCAGTCCTCTTCAAGCAACAAAATTGAGTTGAATCAGAGCTTGGAACATTAAATTTATTGTAATGTTTGCTACTCTATTTCAGTGTTGATTTTTGTCTGTTTATAACTATATCATAATCATTCTCATTTCTAAGCCACCTGAGTTCTGATCCTAGGGAAAAATCGAAGTATAAAGATATTACTGCTACTCATAATAATAGTAATAATGCCAACAACCAGTTTGAAATTTGATATTTTAATCATTAATAATCAACAATTAACATTTCCTGACACATAAAATATTTAGTGGACATTTTAAATAATTTTAAAATTGTTTCTAATAGTTTAACTGTTTAATGATTTAGCTAACAAAATTAACAGATTAATGTTACAGAAAGCTGCCAACATTTTAACGTCAACAAATTAAATGTCTTCGATGACTCAACATCAACGTGTTAATAGAAACAAATGTTTCTAAAGTTCTGTGGAGAACGAGTGCATGTGGTGGATTGCTTTGCCTGTCTTTATCCCCATCTCAAACGTCCTCTTCATTCAACGTCAAAGCAGGAAATTTTCCATATTTTCCATCCTGTTGGGGCAGATTATGAGGGCATTTGGGGGCTGCAGGGGAAGGGAGTCTCTCCTGTCCCTCTTCCCATTGCACTGGGAGGAGCACTTTTCTCAGTGGAATAATCTTGACGGATCCCACCCTCTCAGCATATAACTTGAAGATACATAGAAGATGAATGAATGACTGAACAGACGGATGCCGTTTAGGGAGTTTATGAGTTATTTACTACATTTTAATATGTCTTTCTCAGGGTTATCAGGGTTAAAAATAGCAATATTCCAAGTAATATTCCTGACAAGACATATTAAGTAGAAGTGACTTGGGAAAATAATTGTATTTATTATTAAAGAATAACTGGAGACTGTTTATGTGTTTTGTGCACTGGGAAAATCTGGGAACCATAGCCTAACCAGGGATGTAGATCTTCCTAATTTTCATTCCTTCAGGCAACAGCAACAACAAAATTGCTATTCTTCTCAAAAAGTTCTCAAACACTGTGCAGTTTTCAAGACTATTCAGGATTTGTTCTTCATTAAAAAATGCACATGGCTGTACTGAGCCTGCCTGCCGACATTTTCTCTGGAGAATCCCTTTCTAGTCAGAAAATCATGTTTTCTGAGTGGGAAGCCCGCATGTATGCATGCATACACAAACACACACACACAAATGCTGTTTTGCAGTTCTGAACTGCAAAGATTCTGATCTTCAAGTTTCTTCTTCAGGGTTCCCAACATTCAGGAAACCCATGTTTCATCTCTAATTTGAATATCTTCTAATACTATCTCCATCCCTAATACCAACAAAGACAATGCCTGTGTTTCCACAGAAAAAGTAAATGATATTCAGGCTCTGTCACCTTACACCCCAGTAAGCCCCACTGAATTCAGTGGGACTTTACAGTCATCATGTACGAGACTGCACTGTTAATGTGTGTGTGTGTGTGTTTTAAAAACTCATCTTCCTTAATAAATTCTGACAATGTGCAAGATTGAGGGTGGGAAGCTGTCAGCCCTTAGTAAGGTCAAGTCTGTTCTGATTTACACAAAAGTAAAACTTTCACTGCCTTCAAAGTGATGCCCTTAGGTTAAAGGCCAGGTTGTTTGTTCCCTGCCACTCCAACCACTGAAAGGCCAGTGCGCCTTGCAATATGAATGCAAGGGCCAAAGGTCTCTGTCTCTCTTGCTTCCATACAAAAGGCATCAGTATAACTTTCCCTCGAGCAGACAGCACATAATCCAGTTTTCATTAACTTTCTCAACACGTAACAGCTTTCTTTGTCCTTGTCAGTAAGTTAATTAAACCTGTCATAAAGTCTTGAAAGTCCTTGCACTGGAATTTCTTTGCTGGTTATTATTACTTATGAATAAAAAAAAAATCTCAAAGATCAAGGCTAAGGTTTTACATACATTATACAACATTTCAGATGAAACAATTGAAAATATTTTTCTTCAGATGTGTTAGATATTGAAGCAGGCAAAGCATCAGGAAAGTAGACTTTGTGGAGGTTTATTTTAGAATTTCTAATACATATTTGGTGGAAAGAGTGTTATGAATAAACATTGTTGTTATTATTATTATATACATGTAATTTAATTTATGACATTCTTATCCATCTCTTCTTCAAAAAAGTGCAGGGCAGCATACATGTTTCTCACCCTACGCTTTTATCTTCACAAAAACCCTTTGAGGTAGGCTGGGTAAAAACGGCAAGGCTGGCCCAAGGTGTGCAGTGAGCTTCAGAAGCTGAGTTGGGATTTGAATTAGCTCTCCCTAGCCCTACTTCAGCACTGAAGCAGGCATAGTTTTCCTTTAGGGTCTGAGGATTCTTTCCATTTGTCAGCTAACCTTCTCAGTTTGGAGATCCCTCTTGCCGTCTTCTGGTGACCTGGGCTTCCAATTTGTGAACAACAGTATAGTCTAAACAGTTTAGCATCAATGCTCCACTTAAGCAAGAATGTTTTAACGTGGAAGAATGAGAAAGCAGCTTATTATTCTTTTTTAGGCTATTTTATTAATTTACTAGCATATATGCCTAGCATTGCCCAGGATTTTATTTTCTCATAGGTAATACTTGTTAGAAAGATTTGAGATCCTGTGTCTCTTAATTCCCCAAACTGTCTTGTCCAGTACCTGTAACTTTCCCACATATTCCTGAATCCAGTCTGTATTCAGAGTTATTAACATACAGAGGTTGGGTTCCTGAGGGAATATACTGCCCTCCTCCTTGTTGCTAGGCCTCACCTCCACAGCAACCGGCCTATTCAAGACACACACAGTTGACTGAGGCCCAAGAACTCTCTGGCTGACAATTCTAAAGGCCCCTCCCTAAACTACAAACCCAGAATTCCATAGAATCTTCTTAGGCAGCCAATCATATGAGGTCTTCACCTGATATAGACAAACAAATTTTGACTTTTAAATATTATTATATATAAATACACACACACACACACACACACGCTACTCCCCTTGGGAAAGAACGTAAACTTCTCACCATTTAGGCACACAGGTTATCATTGACTTTACATGTAAGGCTCCACATGTCTTCCATCATACTAGCACCTTCACAAACATCACTATGAGGTCATGTAGTCTAACAGCTATCTATATGTCATCTTTATATGAAACACATAGGCACTGCAATACATTAGTGGAATCTGTTATGTATTTCTTTAACAGCCATTTATCTATCCATATAAGAAGTATATATCCAGTATAGTCTACATAATATTTAGAGATAAGGTTCTTTCTCCTCTCCTACTGGTGTTTTAAGGATACTTACCAGCCAGAAACAGTATTAGCAGCATAAAAGCTGCCACAGGCAGCTGTATCTGATTGTGGTGGTGGCTGTTGTAAATAAGTTCCCTTTTGTCTCCAAGGAGGGAGTTTTTAATACTACCTACAGAATTTATCTGTCTAATCGCAGGCACAAGATCCGTTTGTATGCTTCACAGAGATCATGAAGAAGAAATGAGATTCCACTGGCCATCTATACAAGACCACTAAGTTACCAATGACTAAGCATCACCATGTTGGCTGTCTGCCAGCAGATGATTGCTTTAGGCTGATTAACGTTACCATATCAATATAGTACACCATTTCAGTTTCTTTTCTATACTCTGGTCCCTTTATTACTTTCTCTGTCGGACTTTATCTTTATTCTGGCATAGGTGGCTGAAAAATCAGAACTAGCTGGTAAGCTTCTATCTCTTACAAAGAAGTCAGCTTTTTCACTCTGAACGAACACATCTATGTCCTTAATATTCAGGCTTCAGGAGTTTAAATTTTGCAAAACATATACCAAAAATAGCATTCAGCCTGTAACAACACTCTTAACTGCTACATCTCACAGTCTCTTTTTAGACAGATAAGATAAGCCAGTGTGGTGTAGTTGTCTGAGTGTGTTGGATTATGACCCTAGAGAATAGAGTTCAAATTCCACTCAGCCATGGAAACCACTAGGTGACCTTGGGCATGTCACACACTCTCAGCCCCAGAAAACTAATCTTGTGATAGGTTCACCTTAGGGTTGCCATAAGTTGGAAACAATTTGAGGGCACACACTAAGAAAGACAAATATTGACTGTATTCAGAATTTTGCCTCATTCTAGTTTGACCAAGGAAAAGAACTCAGGAAAAGGTTAGCCAGAAAAGGAGTGTGAATTAAATTATTAGAGACTGAGCTTACTGAGATAATCAGTAGTAGTTAATGTAGTAATGTAGAAGGTGGCTAATCCCCACTCTTGTTAGTGTCCCTTTACTTTCTTGCCTTGATGAATAGCTTCTCTTCCTTCCTATGGATAAAAAGAAAACATTAAACTTGGTAATAATGTGTTGTATGCAGATTTAGGTTTAAAATAAGGCCCTGCTCCATATTTACTCATATTCAAAAGCATGACAGGAACACAAGAGACAGGGCCTTATTAATTGTGACATCACATTTATGGGAACACATTTACATTTTTTTGGTGATAAATTGTAACCTGGATAATTAAAGTAGCTTTTGTGTGCTGAAGTGGGATGCTACTGGCTACTGTTGTTGCTTCTCCACTATCAGTTTTTAAAAATTCTATATATTATTCAGTTAATAAATAAACAATCTCATGTACTCATTGGAGGAAAGGCAGGACAGGAATAGTGGCCGGCATCCTGTTGAGCAGTTACAAATTTGTAAGTTAGACCATAACTGCTTAGTACTCCTGTTTATGATCGTGACACTATTGTCACAATCACAAATACCATCCCTCCCAAGCTACCTTAATAACCAGCAGCCACACCAAGCTCTTGCCAACAATCTCTGGTGCAGCAATTAGAAGTAGGACCCCTGTTGCAACTACTTGTCATACTGGAGTTCATGGGTGGGAGGAGGCTGAAACTGTCATCTTGCAGTGTCCCAATCACCAGTAGAAAAGACCTCTATTGCTTGGTGCAGCTGTTGGCTGTTAAGGTAGGTCTGGGGAGTCAGCTCAGGAGATGATTGTGACAGAGTCCAGGGATGTGGCTAGCAGAGCAGCCCTAGTAACAAAAGGTAATGTAATCAGATTGGCTCTCTGCCTGAGAAAAACCCAGCCCAAGCCAGAGGGAGGGGCTGTGGGTGAGACAGCAGAAAGCATATAAACTGGGATTGTGGTTTAGTATCTTCTGTCCTTCAGTGAGAGTCATAGAACTCTAAGTCAGAGTGTCCAGTAAACCAAAAGACAGTTTTCTGGGAGAGGGTTAGCTTCTCAGTGGCCTAGAGTGGGGGCAGAGAAGTAACCAAGCCACTTCTGAAAGGCTCAGAGAGTGGAATCCTGAGTGAGGAAACAGACCTTTGGGCTAGGAGAACTAAAGGGATGTGTGTGAAAGCTCTGTTGGTGAACACTGTGGTGTTTTGAAGGATATAGTTAAATATCTTTTTAAAAAGTGTTATTTTGTTTGAATGTTCTTGAATCTACACTACCTTTTTCCTTCTTGGTTATTTTAATAAAGATTTCCTTCTATTTTTCTATAATTGCAGCCTCAACAGAGTATTTTCTTCAGTTTTATTTTTAATAACACACTACCACAGAGTATCCATTCCTTTTTGGAGTAACCATTAATAAGCTTTGTCTTTTATCCACAAGGTTTGCAAGTTTTAGGGAACTCAGGGTTGTGATTAAGTATGAGGAGAGAGTCAGGATGTGATAATAAGATTAAAAAGAGCACTGCTACTCCAGTAAAGGAGAAAAGAAAGCAGGCCTGGTTTGTCTGTGCCCGTGGCTAGCCCAAGCAAGCTTTACTCAGACCTTTCTCAGCCTGCCTTCCTTTACTTTTGTACCCACACAACATACACTCCTATCTATAATGATACCTAGTTATACATTCATAACTACATCTGTGATGTAGGATTTCGGCTGCTGAATAAAAATGTAGTAAATAAATAACGCTTCAGCAATTTTTTAAAAAAAGAATTACAATGGAAGAGGCAGCATGGTAACTGACAGAAGTCTGTCCCTACACCAGGTTTCTCCTGGTATGAGCTGCTGAGTGCACACAATCATAACTACACTAGCTGCAGAATCAAGCTGTTAGCCTTCATGAGAATCATGCATTTTTCAACCTTAAAAGGTCAAATGTTCACTGAATAGAATTGGGATATATAAAGCTTTGACAGTATGGAGTTCTTAAGTGGCTCAGGCAAACAAGGAGCACCGCCTCCTAAAACGTTCTCCTGAGCAAGTCATACTGAAGAAACAGGCACCACATCAGAGAGCTCTGCCCAAGTTCAGTCACTGTCATTCTATTCATTTTTCAGTTCTAAGAGCAGCTCGATAAACAAGTACTTTTAAATGATGGCTGTCGCTGTCTCTCTCTCTCTCGTTTGCTGATGACTTAATGATGACTTAAAGGTTGTTGTGACAAGCATAACAGGTTACACCTGCAGTTAATCCAAGAAAAATACTAATTTCCTGTTGGGTTAGTTGTAGTGCTTAACTGTGGCATGATGCCCAATTGTTGAACCATTGTTCAGGTTGGTGGGAGCCAAGTACAATTTCTAGGGCTTCTGGGAAATGACCTCCTCCTAAAGATTTTATATTAATTTTGAGTCACATTCTGATCAAAGGCTTGGAAAAGGGCATTGGGCATTCAGACTAGGGATGCAGGGAGCTGTAGTCCAATTAAGTAACTTTTCCAGTCTCCAATTCTGTTTGCAACATTTATATTGCCAATTGCTTAGGATGGATTAGGATAAGCAGCTCATACATCTCTAATTTAACGGCTTTTAAATACTCACTGAGAACATTAACAAAACAAAAATAGCAGCTTGCAATTCCAGAAGAAGGACACCTTGCATGTGTCTCAGAGGAAGGTAAAAGGCAAACCCTCTCTGAGAAAACCTTGTCAAGAAAACCCTATGATAGATTTGCTATGATAGAAATGACTTGAAGGCACACAACAACAACAACAAGACAGAATTTGTGACGACATGCTAATGGAAAAAATTAAACTGAAGAGTAAGGACTACTAGAGAAACCTAAGACAGCTCCAAATTCTATTCAATATGATACAAGTTGGTTAGTTATGCAAATTAAAATACCAGTCTTTTGTTTCCCCCATCCTCCAATGTTGAGTTTCAGAGAGATAAGCCTAAATGCCCTAAAGTATTGGTTCTTAACCTGAGGTCCAGAGATCTCTGGTGGTCCATGGAGCCCTCACAGGGGATCCACAACCTGCTGGACGTCACCAGCAGTGGTAGCAACAGGGATGTGGTAGCAGGTGTACAGGTGAGTGCTGAAATTGCTCCCTTGTTAGTTATGAACCACCAACTTGATGCCCCTCACTGTACTGGATCTCAAATGCATTGTTTGTTGATTTTGGTCTCTTCTGCAAAATCTTTAAAATTTTAATTAAAAATAAATAAATGCAGATGAACAAATGAAATGCCACAAAACAAATGCAACCAGATGCATTCTAAAACTGCGATACTTACAGTGATAATGAAAACAGCCATGCAACTGGCTCTGAATATCAATAAAGAATTTAGGCTTCTGTGTTTTGCCATCATGTCACATAGCAAAATGAATAGAAAAAGCTGCAAAACCTGTTTGTTGTATGCAATTGGGAACTCGCTACTGAAAGAAAAGTGTGAAAAATGCCCCTGGCCATGCCCACTCTTTGGATAAAGCAGATGTCTGGATCCCATGCTGATATTCACACTACCTACATTACAAAATATTCAAAGAGACTGCCATATTAGTCCATTTTTGCATTAGAAGACATAAAGGAATCAAATAGCACAGTGGCTCTTAACTTTGGTCCATGGACCCCAGGGGTCCCAACAGCCCTCATAGGAGGTCCATGAGGTCCTCCTGCTGGACAACACCACCAAAAAACAACAACGGAGACATGGCAGCAGAGGGGGGTGCAGATGCCAAAACTGCTCCCTCATTTGCATTCAAGTCACGGGGCAAGATTTGTTAAGAGGAGGGTTGCCTTTGCCTTCTTCTGTGGCTGAAAGAATGTGACTTGCCCCAAGGTCACTCAGTGTCCAAGCAGGGATTTGAATCCCAGAAAGCCTTTAATAAATAAATACTTGAATATTTACATAAATATTTGGATATTTAAATTTAAGTATTCAAATCTTAAGTCTTGGGAATCTCAGGCAACAAATTATATTTTCAGGGGGTCCACAGTAAAGAAAAGGTTAAGAACCACAGTGATAGCATCTCTGAGACTAACTGGAGAAAAAAAAAAAAACATTTCTAATGTAAACATTCATGGACTACTGTTGCGGCTGAGGAAGCAAACTGTTGTCCGTGAAATCTAATGCTAAATATTCCTTTTTCCCAATCAGTGTCATAGATATTACTGGATTCCTTTATGTTTTTCTTATACACTACAATGAGTGGTGGAAATTGAATATATAATGTGCAAAAGGTCTTAATGAATCTTAAGCATCCTTGTAACAACTGTGCAAAAGGAACATGTGAGGAGATGCATACTCTAGTGGCCTGTAAAAATATGCATCCCATTGGGAAAAGGGGAAGAAATTACTACATTGATTACTGAATTATTTAGAGTTTGTACGGTAGTACCCGTCACTGAATTGGCACTTTACATTATAAGGAAGCAAGCATATAGTCAGGCCAAGTTGCCTACGGCAGAAAATTTGACAACAGTCTGTAGGGAAAAGATAAAAGAGAGCTTTGCTGTAGCTCAGAATCAAAGCGGAGGCATTTGTAAGTCAGGCCTTCACAGAAAATGTAGTTTTGATGAGAAATCTGAAAGTCGGGAAGGAGATACCACTAGACAAGTACTTTGAGGAACACAGATTTCCTTTATGGCATGTTTCACATGCTGAATAGAATCCTGATTGTGCTCCTGATTCATCCAGGTTTTGGCTTCCCCTTACAGAGTTAAGTGGCCCTAAAAATAATCTATGAAGGATCTCTGTGTTGGAAATAGCAGAAGGGATTGGTAATATGGTTTTGTCATTTTTTAAAATCTGACTGTTTTGACTGGCAAAGAGTTTCTTTTCCAATGCCAATAATGGTGCATTAGCTTCTAAGAAAAGAGCCAAATGAACAGCCAATTAAAGCTCTTATGGCCGATAAAGGTTAAAACAACATCAGAAAGCAATGTAATTTGATTGAAGTCTTATGAAAGGATTAATGAAAGCTGGAAACAGACTCTAAGCTCATTTTTCTCCATTTACAACATTAGACATCCATTTACAACATTAGACATCCAAAAGACTCGTGATTCGAGTTGCATTTGCTTTAATGCCATGAATAAACAATCTAAAATTGACAAAACTCTTACCATGGATTCCTTTTACCACTTCTTTGTACAGATGAAACATTGTGCCATCGCAGACTTCAACTGCCCCAATTTGGCAGGAACAGTTCCAATTAATCCTCTGTCATCCAGATTTTAAAATGTCCCAGTCTCTTTCTCCTCATTTTACTCTTTGTCTTTGTCCTTAGCTCACTTCAGTTTCTGAAAACTAAGTTAAAATTCCCCAAGTAGTTTGCACTCAATTAACTCAGGAGGGGGAAATAAGAGAGGTGAAAGAGACTTCTTCTTCCCAAAAAGTTCAGGCAAAAGCAAAATGCTGCAGCTCTTGCTAGCTTGTGTCTGGGTTTTCATCTGTGAAATGTTAGACTTCCTGGTTCTGGAGACTTGAAGCAGCCACTTCCATTTACAATGGGACGCAAACTACAGCCTTGTACTGGTTTAACAATCACTTCTTTACCTCAGAAAAATACAGTTCTTTTAAAAAGGACTGGGGTTAACATCCCTACTCAATTACAGATCTGAAAACCGGAAAGAAAAAAAAAGCCTTGATAATTAAACTGACCTAAAACAGCTGTAGTACAGACAGGTCCTAAATGTGACTTTACATGTTCTGAACATCTACATGTATATACGACATATGTACATTTTAGCAGCTGCTGGACAATCACTAAAACTACCTGAAGCAGCATGTTCTTGTATCTTTATCTGTGCATTTTTAAAGAATATCCAAAGACTTAAGCTAAACAGCAACTTATTTCTTTTCAGTCCTGGTTTCAAACTTTTGTCACAAGAGTTTCCCTTTAAATAGTGAGACACATAATCTTTGCAATTTTTCATGTAACGTTTTTCGTTTTGTTTGTATGTATTGTGAAAAATTTTAATAAATGTATATAGAAAGTTATATATATATATTAGTCCTGCTACACATGAGGGTGTCAGCTCTCTGGCTTCAGTTTTCATAACTGTCTATACTTGTAGCATGGCTAACCCTTTCACACTACAAAATTGTAGCACTTTGATTCCACTTTAACTGCTCTGATTCTAACAGGTAATCCTGGGATTTGCAGTTTCATGGGATACTAAAGGAGCTCTCTGTCTGAGAAATCAAAATACCTCATAAGACAGCAAATCCCAGGATTCCATAGGAGGGAGCCATGGCAGTTAAAGTGGAATCAAAGTGCTAAAACTGTGTAGTGTGGCCACTTCGAGTGGAGAGCCTCCTACATCTGCAGAGTTTCCCATGTAATTTGGAACCATCTTTTCAGAGGGGCCCAGAAACCAGTAGGGGACATGTCCACATATTGTCCGCTTTCCTTTGTAACTATTCTATGCTCTCTTACCACTTCTTTCATCTTTTTCTTTTGCACTCCTCCACCCACAATAGATTAGGCAGAAAAGACAGAATAACCACCACACATTATCTTTTAACTAGCAAGGTGGTAAGGATCATACTCCTTTTCCTGAATTTTCAATATTCAACCCAGAATAGCTAGCTACTTTACTTGCGGGATACACTTCGTTCTTCAGTTCAGGAATACTTTTACTTTGCTACCTATGTGGCCCATGGATATAAAACAACAAAAACAGAAGTCACCCATAGAGAAGATTCATGTTCTTTATATTTGTTTCACTTGTTTCCAACCATCATTTCTTCCTCATAAGCAATAGTAGCTTCTGCTTGCCCTTTAAGATAGGGAAATTCCACTCTCCTCAAGGCAACCTTTGGACAGGTACACACACACACACACACACATGTATGTGTGTGTGCGCGCGCATGTGTGTATAAATAATTTTTCCAATACCCTGAGGTTCACCCCTCCTGTTTGTAATGGTGCTTCTTGAGTCTGCTGTTGCTCTTGCACCAGCACATCCCAGCCTAGAAATTTGATCAGGAAAATAAGTAAAGGTAGAGAGGAAGTATTAAACAGCAGCTATAATTCATGGAGTCTCTGTTTTGAGTTTTGATATATTATTATCTTAATAGGAGCTGAGGGCCTTTCTAGCTCTTTCCCTTGTGGGTTCATCATCACTGATCCATGCTTCTTTCTTCAAAAAGACATCAAAAGGGTCGTGACTTAACTATGCTTACACCCTCCACCCAGCAACAAGAGGAAGCCATCTTGATTAGTTGAAACTGAGGCAGATCATACAAATAGAAGATCAATTAAAAAAAGGGGGGAGGGATGCAAACTACTGCCTTGTTAGCATTTGTGTACATTTAGCTTATTGTTGAGGCTCACCTCAGGGCTCCCCTCGTGTGTTAAGGGTGGTACACCTATTATCCAAATCTGAGGCAGAAAATTCTGCCAGTGCCTCTTCCTGGTCTAATTCTCTCTGCAGGTAAAACCAAAGCACTAAAAAAATTAAATAACCGTCTGTTTGTTCCCCTTTCAAAAGACTCAGTATCACCTAAATGGGTGGAGCTGGTCATACATAAGTGGACATTGCCAGAGCTTAGAAGAAACTGCCTAGAAATAGCTAGTTGTAATTCATTTTCCCCCAACAATGAGGGCATAACTACATTATATTGCAACTGTAATTCAATAAGGAATAACATGCTTTCAGGTGTAACTAACTAGAATTTATTTAGGGATGTGTTTGCCTTCAGTTTAACTGGTTGACGTGGAATAGTGGTGATATGGCTGCCTCATGTTTTGTTAAGGGTGCTGAGGTGACAATGAGGTAAATAGCAGGAGAATCTTTTGTACCACAGGCCAGAAGCTTATAGCATTTGGATAGTTTTTAAGTAACTCTCCTAGTTTCTTCTGAGAAACAAGAAAGAGCTACTTTTTTTTTAAAGAAAATGAACTATTATGGTATATAGCTACTTTTGGAGCTTTTAAACAATAACTATCCTGAATTACTTTTCAGAACATCCCTCTGGCCAGCACTGGGAATTGTACTCTGAGACAATCTTAGGTGAGAGAACAAGGCAAACAGGTCTGTGAAGAAGACAGGAGGAGAGTGCTGAGAGGGAGATGCCCTGAATGAACAAGAAGATTAAGTGAACAGAGGAGCTCAACAACACTGGGGGAGAAAATATCAACATGAAGGGGCAAAACAGTGCTTTACCACCCTGTATCCATTGGATTAGACCCTTTTAAAGGCACTCCATGGTCCAGTTAAGTAGGACAGGAAATCAAAGTTGAATCCTCTATGTGTGTTTCTATAAAGAATTACACTTTAATTACAGCCTTATTTCCCCAAAGATTAGATCCAGTCAGTTCAGAGATCCATGTTACTTATGGCTGACACTGTTCTCTGCAGTAGCTGGATCAGCTTTTGCTGTTTCCAACTGATTTTCTTACGGCTGCTACTGTATATTGAAGTCTGGACAAAATGAGGTACAATAATTTCCTTAGAATAAGTCAAGAGAATTTCTTCAGAAATTTGCTAAATCAATATTAAGTGTGAATTATTTTCGCCTCTATTTTAAAAAGTGAAATGTTGAAAGCTGGGCTGTTTTTCTTTCTCTGGGCTTTGGAAGCTCTCTCATCACTATTCCAGGGACCAGATAAAGCAGTCCAAGCTCAGCTTTAACAAAGGCCAGCTTGGCCAAGGTGAGAGAGAGGATTGTTTTTGGTGGTGTCATCCACAAATTCTTCTTTCAACTGCACTGCATAGTATTCAGCAATGTCAGATCCAATTCATGCAGGAGACCCAAGTGGTGATGTGTGGGCTGTGACCCCTTCAGACTGCTGGTGGAGACTGGTATGCTTTAATATTTCCTGAAAAATACAAAACCTCATTGCACGTAGCACTCTAAAAGAGAAGGGAAAGCTTCATTATTGCACTAGATCAATGTCCCCTAGCTGGGGGAAAAACATCAAGCTAAACTTAATTGCTAGTCCCAACCAAAGTAGACATGCTGATTTAATGTGACATACAAGTTCCATGCATTTTCATGTGTCTGCTCTGTTTGAGAAGAAAGGGAGGAACACTTTTTTTGTTCCAGTGTATCTTGCTCAACTGTTCAAATGTGGGAATAAAATGTTGCAGCTGATGCTGGACTTTACCAGAGAATAGTCAGCAGCAGCAGAAATGTCTTTTAAATATTAAGAAAAGAAAACCCTGAGTATTAGAACAACAAATATTGCATCCTCCCAACACATTTGCCTCATCTGGAGCAGACCTTAAAATACAAAAAGAATTGTCAACAGATTGGGCCAATAAGTAGCAACATTGTGCAGCACAGAAATGTATGCCATTTTCTAGAAGTTCTTTCACAGTTTTTAATACTTTAGTTAATCATGGTGTCATGAGTCACACTTATGCCATCACAACTCACATTTATGGTTGTTGCATAGGATGGAATTCTGTTCTGAACATGCAACAATGAATGCCCCCACCAACTCACTTGTGAACGGCACGGGTGGTCCTTGCAAATGTCTGTCACAGCACATTCAGCTATAGGAAAATAGCTGGATGAGTCACTGCTTACCTCCCTGCTCTCCAACAACACATAAACGGCCTTGTTGGGAGGGAGGACAAGGCGAGTTTGGGAAGGGGGAGACACAGTTCTCCCTCTACAAACTCACCTTGCAAGCTCCATTGGGAGGTGTAGCTGCATGATACACATAGGTCTCCTGATGTAGGATCTCAGTTGGCTAATTCAATGGGTTCATTTCCCTTCTAATGATAACGTAAAATAAATTAGGATTTGGATCCTCTAACTAACATCATAATTAATTAGGCTTTCTGTATTAACATTCCAAACTGTACTGAGCTGGACAAGACTCTAGTCTAGATTAACATGGCTTACTTTCTTGGAGTTTTCTACCATATTAGTAATGATTGTGTGATCTTCTTTGATCCAACTGAGAAGCCACATGAGCTAGGAAATTATTTTTTTTAAAAAAAATAAAGAAAATAAATTCACCTCAAGACATTATGGCAGCTATCCTTATATGACTAGTCTTACATTATTTATATGATGCCATTATTGGCAGCACCAGCTAGGAAGTGGTGTATACAATTTTTCAATTTTTTAATTAATGTTTTTAACTGAGTTAAATTTTAGTGGGAAGATTGTTTTTAAGTGTATGCCCTCAATGTATATTTAGTTGAACAGGTTAGTAATTTATACCATGAGTGGATGAGTGTCAGGTTGAGAAAAAAAAAAACTTTGGCAGAATGCAGTAAAGTTACAACACATGCAACATTTTAACCATTATACCACTACTGCTGAGGGTGTGCCTCTAACACTAATACAGAAAAGGACTAAATGGGACTTATTTCTGAAAAGCTGTAAAGAGAATTGTGCTGTTAAGGTGCAAATGAAGAAATTCTGTTTACCATCCTGGTTCCATTCACTCTATATATAATATAGATAAAGCAAAAAAACAAAAACAAAAAAAGAGCACTTAGTAGATGTAGTAGTAGTAATTTTTCACAGTGACATGCAGCAAAATAGTTATTTCCAGAGACAAATGAAACGGGGTGTTTCTGTTAAGAGTAAACTGTGTGCACTACGGTATCTTACGGGATTTCCAGGCCTCCGGGTACAATTATACTTAATTTTTCCAAACGTGAGTAATCCGCCCTGCATGCTTTTGTCTTGCAGAAAAGGTAACATGTTTTAACTTATTGTTTGGGAAAAACACAGTATGCCATTTGGATCCTAAGTGATCTCTTTATCCAGTTTTTCTTTTTCTCTGTGTTTTTTTTTCTTTTAAAATCATTACCACTTACTGTAAGAGGAGGTGCGTGGTTGAAGAAAAAGACTGACCTGGAGATAATGAAGACAGCTGACTCTAAATGAAGTAAACTTTGATCAACAAAGTTCCATTTTTGGAAACTTCATCTGGCAGACAGATTTTCTTCTGGAATGTTTCCTTTCAAACTGCTTTGGAATAGAGATGGTCTCAGGATTAGAGAAGTACATGATACTGCCCATCTAGGACAGAAAGCAGGTGTAGGACTGTGTGTATGTATTCTTCCTCTTATTTTTTTAAAAGTCTACTAGCATGCAGAATACTTCCATGGCAAAAAGAGTTTTAGAAAGGAATGCTTCCTAGTGAACAGGGAATTCTTTACATGAGTATGTATACAATCCTCTATTTGCATGCTAAAAGTGCACAGTAGCACAAAGGATTTGGTAAGTATTTTTTTCTGAACAGGTACACACATTTGTGGTGGAAGGCTATGGAAATAAGAGGCATGGGTAGATTTTCAAAACAAGGTGCCTCCCTCTTTTCTGGTTTCTTTCTCCTTGCTTTTAAAAAAAATCAGGTTAGGGACATACAGTCAAGTAACCTTCCCCCCCCACTAATGTGGCAGAGATGATAAATTATATTGTCTGATGGTGATGAAGAGTGTTTACTGAGTATCTTAACCATCTGATAAGGCTGGTTTTGCAGACTGGAATCCTATTGGAGATTTACACTTGTGTATCTGGCCAGTTATGAAAGAAGTTGGACATTTTACTGGCTTACCTAAAGGGGTCTTGGAGACCTCCTTACCCAGCATTACACAGCTGTATTCTTATCTCTCCAATGTTGATGCCTCTTTCAGCCCCATGGAATTATGCCAGCATAGCACGAGGTTAACATTGGGTTTCAACAAGACCTTAGCAGAAAAAGAGCTTTGTCATCATATTCATTTGATCACTGCAGGCCATTACTGGATGTTCTGAAGTTCAGAAACAGCTATCACATACTTCCTCACATCCATCTGTGCTTAAAAGTTTTGAATACTGTCTTGCAGTCCTATTGATGGAAGAGGCACCATTAAATTTAATGGGATTTACACCTGAATAAACACTGGAGGAGGAACAAAAAACGGATTTGCATGTGCTAATCGCCAAAGTGCTTGCATCTCTGTTATTTGTGTATGCTGGTGCTACGGAAATTCCTCCAAAAAAGCAAGCTGACACTGTGAAGGTTACATAGCATATTTTGTTGTTCCCTTAAAAATGTTGTATATGACCAACTGACACCTAGGCGCCTAGTTTTGACTTCTACTATGTTTGTTACTTTAATGGAATTTTCCCAGTGCAACCTGGGCAAACTATATCAGGATGTGAGGACTTAGGATTCAGGATTCTCATTCTGTTCAGATTCTGGTCTGGTAAGGTGGAAGACAGAAATGCATTTCTTTTTCTAAACAAAATTGGCTCTTTGAGTCACACGACCTCCTGTGACAAAGTTCCAGGAGTGTGGCTATCTGAAGTGCCTGTGCAGTCTGAGAGCAGGTTGCTAAGCAACCAGAATGGCACCTCAGGAAACAAACCCAGCCCAGTAGTGTGTGGGAGGGGCTGGTGGCTGAGAGGAAAAGTTTATATAAAGCCAAGTACCTGTGGGTATTCATTCCTTCAGTGAGAACTTAGGAAGCAGCTAGGGAGTACAGTCCCTCAGTCAGCCAAGAGGGTGTGGCTTTGTTGGGAGGTTTAATTCTCAGTGGAAGCCTAGTGAGAAGCAGAAAATTAATTGAACCTTAGTCGAATCTGGTCAGAGAGTGTGACCTAGATTGAGTGTTGAACCTTTAGTGAGAGTGTAAGGGATGTTATATGTTATTTGTGCTTTATATGAGAGTCTAAAGATATAAGTGAACCCTTTAAAAAGTGCCCTGAGGAAATGTATCAACCTTGACCTGCATTTGAAATCTGAAATGCTACTTTATTCTTATTGTTATCTAAATAACAAATTACAGTTTATTTTTTTAAATACTGACTTGGTTGAATTGTATACAGTATATAAAGTGATGCAGGAAACACGCTACCATAAAATTATTAAGGGGATA
Source organism: Iguana delicatissima (assembly GCA_948472985.1). Classification (NCBI taxonomy): domain Eukaryota; kingdom Metazoa; phylum Chordata; class Lepidosauria; order Squamata; family Iguanidae; genus Iguana; species Iguana delicatissima. The sequence continues at coordinate 502,150 of CAOKZL010000757.1, forward strand.
TAAATAAACATTGAACACCCACACCCTTTTTCACAAAGGTTAAAAGGGAGGAGACAGTGCTGTGTGGTAAAGACAGGGTGCCTTATCAGATTGGGGAACTGCCACATCAATGTGGTAGAAGTAAAGGCCTATGAATCCTGGGCTTCTAATTTCTAAATCCCCTTCAACATGCATACAATTGAAGTATTGTTTCATCAGCAGATACTCTGCCCTAATGGGAAAAGATATGAAGAACAGGAGAAGTCCCAGAAGCGTGGAGGAGGGCAAATGTCGTCCCCATCTTCAAGAAGGGAAAAAAGAGGACCCAAATAATTATCAACCGGTCAGCCTAACATCAATGCCAGGAAAGATCCTAGAGCAGATCATTAAACAGTCAGTGTGTAATTACTTAGAAAGCAATGCCGTAATCACTGAAAGTCAACATGGATTTCTCAGAAATAAGTTGTGTCAGAATAATCTCATCCCTTTTTACGATAGAGTTACAAGCTTGATAGATGAAGAGAATGCTGTGGACATAGCATATCTTGATTTCAGTAAGGCCTTTGGCAAAGTTCCCCATGACATTCTTGCAAAGAAGCTAGTAAAATGCGGGCTGGACAGGGCTACTGTTAGGTGGATTTGTAATTGGTTGACTGGGCGAATCCAAAGGGTGCTCACCAATGGCTGCTTTTCATCCTGGAGAGAAGTGACAAGTTGGGTGCCACAAGGTTCTGTCTTGGGCCCAGAGCCATTCAACATCTTCATCAATGACTTGGATGAAAGAGTAGAGAGCATGCTGATCAAATTTGCAGATGACACCAAATTGGGTGGGGTTGCCAGAGGACAGGATCAAAATTCAAAATGACCTTGACAGATTGAAGAGCTGGGCCAAAGTGAACAACAAAATGAATTTCAACATAGAGAAATGTAAGGTCTTGCACTTAGGCAGAAAAAATGGAATGCACAAATATAGGATGGGGGACATGTGGCTGGATAACCGTGTGTGTGAAAGGGATCTAGGAATCTTGGTAGATCACAAGTGGAACATTGTGATAGATGATGCTGTGGTGATTGAAGAGCAACTGATTGTGCATGGGGCCAAGCCAGGGAGGGAGCAAGTCAACCTGCAAACATCCCCTGCACTGGAAGGTCAAACAGAGACAGAGTTGCCCCAGCCAGCTCTTGAAGGAGAGGGAACCAGCAGTGATGCAGAGAAGTTGCAGCCAGCTGTGCCCCTCAGCCCTCAGTCACACAGAAGGCTGAAACGGGCTGCTCAGAGGGAGACTGCATGGACTAGGCTGACGAAGCAATAACAAGCAGCACCTGCTGACAGGGGCTATTTAAGTCTGCCGGTGTGGCTGCTCCTTGCTTGCAGCAAATTATTAGCAAGCTCTCATGACCTTCATGCCTCCTGCTCCCTGAAACTCTCCGGATGGATCTCTGCCTCCTGAACCTTTGGACTGGTCCTTGACCTGGCTCAACTTGTGTTTCCCTGGTGTTTTGTTCTATTTGGACTCTACCTGAAAGTATTCTTGACCTCTGTCCTCCCTTGCTGTCTGCAGCACATCAGGGAGAGATTCCTGACAAACATGAGTCAGCAGCGTGATGCGGCAGCCAAGAAAGCCAGTCTGATTCTTGGTTGCATCAATAGGAGTATGGTGTCTAGATCGAGGGAGGTAATGATAGCAATCTATTTTGCATTGGTTAGACCTCATTTGGACTACTGTGTCCAGTTCTGGGCACCTCAATTCAAGAAGGATATTGACAAGCTGGAGCTTTTCCAGAGGAGGGGGTGACCAAAATGGTGAAGGTCTGGAAGCCATGCCCTATGAGGAATGACTTAGGGAGCTGGATATGTTTAGTCTGCAGAAGAGAATGTTACCACCACGATCTGGCCTGGCTTTGGTGAACCAAAGATATCATTTTGATATCATGATTCAGCCTTCTGCCACCAGCCAAGTGTTTGTGAGGCCCCGCCGAACAAGTACGAAGTTAGGCATGGATGATACTTGTTGCTCCTATCAAACACCAGATATTGCCAGATCCGCTTCAGGGGGAGACCTCCCGAAACAAACACCTTAATTACAAATGCACGGTAAAACGAAAGGACACTCTGCCTGAGAGAACACCCTGGCGAGCTAGGCACTTAACGGCCGAGCTAGCCGCATCTACATACTGGCCATACTATTGTCAAATCGGCATATAATTCAATCATGCAAATTCCGACCTTTTGGAGGCTTTGTCTCCAGTCCAAAACTTATTGTTCTCACCAGAGACCAGACTAGCCTGCAGTCGTTCTTTTCCCTATAAAAACCCCCAGTTTTAGTAGTTCAGCAGACTTCGCTGGACCTGACTGAACTCCACTGGAACTCTCGTCGGACCTTGCTGAAATCACTTGAAGCTCTCGTCGGATCTTCTTCCTCGCCTCACTGCCGCTTGGTCCAGCAGATCCCCTCGGCCCCTACGCCGGGTTTCCTCCTCTTCAACTGGTGTCTCCAGGACTTTGGACAGGTGGCGTATTGCCCATTCCCCAAATTCTCTTTCTTTCCTTTTCTAGTTAGGAGTGTGCTTGTGTTTTTATTATTTTGTGTTTAATAAATACTGTTAGTATTTTGAAACTTCTTGACTCCTCACTGACATGAACTGGTATACATAGGATAAAAGATTCTGCTGCGTTGCCCTGCCTCTCGTTAGCCAAGAGAGTGCTCCAGCTGATTTCCCCATCTTGCTTCTTGTTGTTTGGTTATTTGGGTGCCCCGCCCGGGACCTCCAATTTACAGGGTAACAAGAAGGTTAAGAGGGGACATGATAGCCATGTTTAAATATTTGAAGGGATGTCATGCTGAGGAGGGGGAGGGCTTGTTTTTTGCTGCTCCAGAGACTAGGACAAGGGGCAACGGATTCAAGCTGCAGGAAAGGAGATTCCACCTGAACCTCAGGAAGAACTTCCTGATGGGCAGAACTGTCTGCTAGTGGAATAAGCTGCCTCAGAGTGTGGTGGGGTCTCCTTCTTTGGAGGTTTTTAAGCAGAGGCTGGATGGCCATCTGTTGGGAATGCTTTGATGGATGTTCCTGTATGGCAAGGGGTTGGACTCGATGGCCTCTGTGGTCTCTTCCAACTCTATGATTCTATGTGCACAAGTACAGGATTTTATACATGGAACTGTTTAGTATGGTATAGTAGACAATGATGTGCATTCCTTTCTTTGATGCATCCATTTCAAGATGCTGATGAAACTATATGTACCCATTTGCTACCTGTGACCATGCCATGTGATTTCCCATTCACAGTTCTTTTCACGGCATAACATTTTGCTGCATCTCAGAATTTGGAGGCCTACTGTCATTGATGTCATTTATGAGCAGATCAATTAATTTAAAAATGAAATAAAATTGGTGTAGTAACAGCTTTTAGCTTGAGATCCTTTTGTATTCTGCCTCATTTTGTTTCCCAGCATGACTTTTTTTTGAGGTTCAAAGAACAGCAAGAGTCTTTAATCCTCTTTTTATCTGCCTGGTGAAGGCTGAGAGCTTGCTTTCTTGGGCTTTTAAAAACATCCTTTCTATAGCCCTACACTGATGATGCTTTTGAACTTGCTTTTTTTGATGCCTTGACACTAATCAGCTCAGTCACATCTAAAGCTATCTCTGTTCTCACCCCTTTGAATTCTGAATGATTGTATTGAATGTTCTTGAAATTAGAGGGAATTTCTCTCTGGGCCTTCATATTCAGTTCAGACACTTGTCAAATGGAGAGAGTTTGGTTTTAAACATGATTTGTTGTTTGCCTTTCAGTCAGGAGAAGAATGAAACTAGAAGGGCAGTACTTCAATACTGAGAATGTTTTAACAGGTAATAACTGTTTCCAACTTTGTGAAAACTGAAGAAAATGCATTTTCTGCTAGGATTGCTGTGTGGAATGCTTTACACTGGAGTGAGCAAAGTCTGGCCCCCAAGTTTAGCTCACTGATGCAAAAAATGGCCAGTTGCACCTTAGGAGCCTCTATGACGCATGTGTCAAACACAAGGCCCACAGGCCAAATCTGGCCCACCAGGCCATTTCATGTAGCCCTTACACCTCTCCTTCAGCTGCGGCACTACCCTCACCTGTCTCTATCCTATACTATGGCTATTTAGTAAATCAGTTACTTCGCTTTAAAAAATCAAGCTAAAAAATCTAATTCAATTAGATTCATGCTAAAGGGGGGGGGAATTAACTATTACCTTCATGTTTAATTGCCACTTTAGCTTAAAAGCTGGTCCTAAAGATTTCAACAGAACAAAGCAGAAAATGCCACTGGTGATTTTACTCCAACTGTCCATGCAGCTACAATAATATCTGAAAACCTCATTTTTCATCCATCCATCAAATCCCTTTTTCTTTTTCTCCCCACCTTACAATCTCATGTCTTTACCCTCCCCTTTCCTTTAGCTTGTTGATAACAATGTAGATTCCAGCAAAAGTCCCAGGGATAAGAACTTCAAAATTTAGATTCCTGGGATAGATGGGGAATCCGTTCGTGATATCTAGAGCAGAGTACAGGGGGCCCACCTGAATGCAAAGATCAGCCACTTCAAAGCTGCCTGTTCTCCTTGTTGGCTTAAAATTTTTTAGGTTTTGAATTGTCTTAAGTATGATATCCTGTTCATGAACAAAAATATATAGAGATTCCTACAGCCATTTGCATTTACAAAAGAAGATATGATGAAGTGTAATTCTTCAGCATGTACATTCCTTTAACTAATTTCTTAATTACTTAGTTCTGGAGCTAAGTTAATATTTTAAAGTCAATAAATAAATAAAGTTTGAATTTAAATAAGTAAGCCCTTTTGTTAGAAAATTTCTAACTGACTTTTTAACTTTACTGGTTTTAACTAATTTAATTGATTTATTCCTACACAGTTGGCCCTCCATACCTGTGGATTCTGTACCCATACATTCAGCTAACATTGATTTTGCCATTTTATATAAGGGACAAAATTTTACTGCACCACTGTACATAATGGGCCTTGAGCATCCATGAATTTTGGTATCCATGGAAGGTCCTAGAACCAATCCCTAGCCGATACAGAGGGCCCACTGTAGCTGGTCCAGGATCACAGCTCTGGCTAGCATCTGCAAAGGCACAACACAATTGCATTTGCACCACGTAGAACAGACCTATCAGAGCTCTCCTTTTGCAAGCAGGCAAAGATTTATTTTTTAAAAACTAAAACCTCTTATATTATTATGGTTGATTTCAGCTGTGTTTTTTTTTAAAAAAACTACATTGTTGATTTGTCTGTTCGGGGAAAAGCAGGGTATACTTTAAATAATTATATAAATAGAACAACTCCTTCCAAAACACTACTTTGATTAGATCTTGTCTGGAATACTATGCTCAGTTCAAGAGAGACTTTGACAAGCTGAAACATCTCCAAAGGAGAGCAACCAAAATGGTAAAAGGTCTGGAACCCAAACCCTATGAGGAATGGCTAAGGGAGCTGGGTATATTTACCCAGGAGAAGAGATTATATGATCGCCAACATTTAATATTTGAAGGAACATTATGTAGAACAGTGGTTCTCAACCTGTGGGTCCTCAGATGTTCATGGACTTCAGCCCCCAGAAGCCCTGAGCATTGACCATAGTGGCTGGGGCTTCTGGGAGCTGAAGTCCGCGAACATCTGGGGACCCACAGGTTGAGAACCACTGATGTAGAAGATGAAGCAAGCTTGTTTCCTCCTACTCCAAAGATTAGAACACAAATGAATGGATTCAAATTACAAGAAAAGAGGTTCTACTTCGGACTACCTTGAAAAGTGGTGAAATCTGTTTCTTTGGAGGTTTTCAACCAAAGGTTAGATAGTCATCTCTCAGAGTTGAACATCAATTTGAACTTATATTTTCCCAGGACTGAGAATTAAAAGTATTAATTCAATTCATCCTTGCACCTATTTAAAGTATTAGAACATCCTAATGTTGGAGATTAATTTTCATTTTTAGAAGAGAAGCAACTCTTCTACCCACCCCAAACAAAAGGACAAAATAAAATTATACTCAAAATAAAATTATAGGCAAATCGTAGTATTCTGTATGTTGATTAAATTATGTTCCTTGTTCCAATTCTTAATATGATCTCAATTAGCTCCCATGCCTCGCCTCCTGTCCATATGCTATTACAGAACATTTCCTCTAAACCCATCATTTAGTACTGATGTGAAAAACAGCAGGGCTGCAGGCAAATCCACCTGCAATAATTTGATTCCATGGAAAGGACTGCATTGCCAAACACAATCAAAGGCGCTTCTGTGCGGCGCAAAGGCCAAGAATGGTTTGCCAGCACTCATGCCTAAACCACGTATAGATTACATTGCACCCTGCTAACATAGAGTGTACATTGTGCTCCTTTGTTATGCAAGTACACCAGTCACATTCTCTTGCAAAGAGTGCACACTAGCCTCTATAAGGGGTCTTTGTTTTTGTCTTTTTTTTTTTTTTTAAAAGCAGTGACTGAATTGGAATGTGCTTCAGGTACTAATCTAAACCTCAGTCATAGGGCTCAGAGGAGGGTAGGGAAAGAGGATTAATTTAATCTATGGGAGATATTGTTTTGGGGAGGGACTTTATGGAATGCACAGTTGTAACCTTCAAACTCTAAATGAAGAAGAGATGTAAAATATGCAGAGATCAACTTGGACAATAAATGCTTCACTAGTAGATTGTGCATTAAAAGACAAAATAGTAATTATTCTGTTTCCATTTAATATAGTACAAGAACTCCACATTTTCAAGGTAAAAAAATACTGTATCTGAGGTATGAAAATTGCTAGAGAAGTCGTATCTATAGTGTTGCCTCTGTGATGACTATTTCAGATATAGAAATCACTATTTGATCCTCTAGTCAATATGCCATGTACATGTATCCAAACCCATCCTGGAAGGGACTTATTTCACTTCATTTTTAAAGCAAACTTGAAATGTGATTAGCACAAAACTCTTATTTGTCTGTAGTTTGGTATGGTTAATTTCTTCTAAGGGGAATACAAGGATAGAGATCTTGGATGAGGAGGTATAGTACCAAGTTTCCACCATATTCTCTCCTCCTCCTGCAAGGCTCACATTGCTCATGCAAAGAGCCTCTTCCACAGCCATGTACTGGCTGGTGGAGAGGAGTACACAGATGAGAAGCATCTAATTATGTCCCTCTAGCTCAGTGGTTCTCAACCTGTGGGTCCCCAGATGTTTGTGGACTTCAGCTCCCAGAAGCCCTGAGCATTGACCATAGTGGCTGGGGCTTCTGGGAGCTGAAGTCCACGAACATCTGGGGACCCACAGGTTGAGAACCACTGCTCTAGCTGGATGTTCATCTATCAAGTAATCCTCTAGTACTGCCAGAGGACCCCAGGTCCTGGAGGACTCATTTGTTCTGGTTCCAGGTATAGGCACTTAGTTGGATAATTCTCTGCTGCACCTGTTCTCCACTGGCCATTAAATGATGGGTGTGTGTGCATGAGATATGTGGGTTTTGAAGGGATTGGAGTCATTCTGTGAGACAGTTAATTCCTTTTTCTGCAATGACAAAAAGGTAGACACAAGCCAATGTTACACTGGCATATATCTCTAGCCGGATACCAAATTAATTCTCCAGATCTCACAGAGTTTTGTGAAAAGATGAAGAATTTATTACTGTTTGGGTTTTCCTATGCAAATCAATGGCCACTGCAAAAAATATGGTTTTCCTAATTTCAGTTTGGATTCTGGTTCAAATTTGGTCCAATTACATCTAGCTTGGTCTGAAGTGAATAATGCTTCAGTTCCAATTGCTAAATTTGGGAGACTTTGCACAGTCCTACTATGAAACTGTTGATTCATCAGAAGGACTAAATTTATTATTTTTTTTTGTCATTGAGTCCATTACTATTTTCAGAATTTTCACCACCTTGGCTGGAAAAAACAGAATTGGGTATCATAAGTCCATTTGATTTATTAAAATATTGTCATATCATTTGTGGGCAATGAGCCCTCAAAATCAATGCACAATACAAACTTTAAGAATAATTACACTAGTGCACTGAAAAGCAAAACAAAGACAGCGTGACAAAGGAACTAATAATAATTGATAATAATAATGGTGAGCAAAACAAATGTTTACTGCCTTCAAAAAGGGTAAGCAGTGATGGAACTAGTATAATCCCCTTAATGAAAAGAGTTTCAAATTTGAGGTGATGCCACAGTTTCACTTGGCGGTAAAAATCCAGCAGAGATACAACTGAAGATTGTAAAGTTGGGACAGGCTAGCATGGAAACAGACTTTCTGGTATTTTGGTTCCAAGATATCGACAACATCTAACTTCAGTTCCTCAAATGGGTTCACTCAGCAGCTTCATGCGTATGTTAAATAACATGAAGGATAAAATAGATATCGAGACATCTTGTCTTGGAAAAGCCATAGGTTTGAGGCAAAAACCCATTGGATTAACTATCCTTCCAAGTAACTTCCAAAGTATAGGGCCCCCTGTCTCCATCCCAGAAAGCCCATCCGAAATAACAACAGTAGTAATGTCTGCTAAAAGATTGGGCAGAAAACACTCCTTATTCCACTTATTCTTCAGGGCAGCCAAGTCTGTTTCAATACCAAAACTAGTCTGAAATGGATCCAAGTAATCAATTTTATCCAGTCATGTCTAACATAGTAAAACTACCATTTCCATATCTTGCCCAAGAAAGGGACTTTTAAGACTGACCAATTTTTCCCTGAAGCAGTGTTATCTTGGGAGAAAAAGGAGGAAACTTTTTTTAAAAAAATAGAATCGTACTTGTGATAAACAAACATCATGATGTAAGGGAATTAGAGGTCAAGTTAGACAACTATATAAAAGGAATAATTTAATAATGGTAATAATGTCACTGTTCTATCTAGTGTTACTACTTTCAATCTTCAGTCATATTTTTTACTTTCTCTTATTAGTTATAGAAAGGATGATGCTATTTTACTACTAAGTAATGCTGAAACATCATCAGAGGGAGAAGTCTTTCCCCTTTTTAGTTAGAATTGTTAATTATCGTTATGTTATTCCTATTGTTATTGTATTGTACTGACGTACTGTATTGTGTTGATATTGTACTGATGTTTGATAATTTGTTTTGTATCTTTTGTATCTTTTTCTTTTTCAAGTGTATTTCTATTTATTTCTGGTTTTACATTTAATAAAATTAAAAACAAAACTAAACTGGCCAATAGTTCTTCCAGTCCTGAGTGCAGTGATGCTTTCTTCAATGATGATTCCACAATTGTTTTGTTCAGAAGCAGCTGCTACTATATCATATCTCATTGAGACACTTTTGAGTTCCCAGTTTGCAAACACTATTCCTGAAAGTTACACAGTGTGCAGGTTGACTGGCCCAGTATTTATGAATGACATTTTAGCTTGCCCTTCCAAGGTTCTCAAGACAACATTCATAACCTTAGACTCCTTTTATCATCACAACTACCTTATGAAACTGTGACAAAGTTCTAGGGGATTTTGCTATTTGGAGTGCCAGTCCAGCCTGAAAGCAGGTTGCTAGGCAACCTGAATAGCACCTCAGGAGAGAAACCCAGCCCAGTACTGTGTTGGGAGGGGCTTATGGCTGAGAATATATGTGTGTGTGTGTGTGTGGCCAAGTACCTGTAGGTATTTTTTATTCCTTCAGTGAGATCCTAGCAAGGAACTAGGGAGTAAAGTCCCTTAGTCAGCCAGAGAATGTAGCTGTTTTGATAGGTTTAGTTCTCTATGGAAGCCTAGCAAGAGGCTGGGGGTTAAGCTTTTGGTGGGAGTTTAGCCAAAGTGCTGTTGTATGATAATTGTGCCTTTTGTGAAAGTGTAAAGACATGACTGCATTGTTCTTAAGCAGGGAGTTAACTGTTAATACTGTCTCAAGAGTACACTGAAGAAATACATCAACACTCAACTTCACATGAACTCTAATAAACTTCCTTATTGTTATCTTAATAAATGTTACATTTTATCTTTGTAAATATTGACTCGGCCTGAGTTGTCCACAGGAAACACACTACCATAAAATTATTAAGTGGTTCTAACTAAACACTGAAAACCCTCACCTTTTAGACAAAGGTGATGTTATTGGGGGAGAGGCAGAGCTGTGTGGTAAAGACAGGGCTCCTTATCAGATGGGGAACTGCCACATCTATCTGGGTAGAATAAGGGCCTGTCAGAGCAGATTAAGGGCCCAAGAAAATGTCACCGCTCCAGTTGTACAGACTACACTAAGCTACTAAACATGCTGATGCATGCTCCAAAGCTATTGCTGAGCTTACTTACTGCAATTAAAGTGCAATAATAAATGCTCAAGCAGATTGAGATGCCCTTACCCTGGTTCTACTATTGTATACACAGTTCTATCACTATCTGTGTTTTTGTATGATAATAAGTATGATTAGTATGATAACAAGTGACCACCAAGGTGTGTGAGGTGAATATATTCTAAATATATACCTATTTTTCCTTTCAGTCTTGAAGACCAATCCTGGCTTAAGATTGATCTTGAAGATCAATCCTGACTTAAAATGTACAAGTATCATTTCTCAGTATTTTTCACACGAGACGTTGAAAGAGCAACAAAGAAAGCATGAATAGATTTTAAGGCAGCCTAAAAAACAAAAAATAAAAATACAGTAGACTAAGAAGTATATGTGCATTTGTAATAATGTTCTCTGTTAAAAAAGTTGCTTAAAGCATTTCAAAATTATTTATATAATTATTTAAAAGATGAAACACATATCAACAGTATTTTAATGACTATTTATTAACAAATATAAAAAAGATGTACACATGGTTGTAATTTATGCCCACACACACAAACTTGAATTTCTGCATATAAAATACTGGAAAATCTTTTTTGTTTAAAAAAGGCTGTGTATGTTTTCTATTGGCTTATACATCATTGCTTGCCATAGGCAACATAATCAAGACCAATTTGGTTAAATCAAACATTTTGTAAACTGTATTTACATAATATACACATTTTAAAATCCTATTCTTGTTTCATTTGTAACATTTGATCTTAATCATCGCTGGTGGAGAAGCTCAATTATACAAAGTGTAAATTCCAAGAGGAAACATATGCCTTAGGAAACAAACATGACAAAAAATGATTTTGAAAGCAGTTTTCATAAGGTAAACAGTAGTCTCTATTCTATCAACTGTTTTGCAGAATACTGAAATGCATGTTGGATTATTTTATTTACAAAGTTTACACAAATAAAATTTCTTCATGCAAAAAGTGTACATGTTATTTGCTTGTTTTTTTCCTACTGTATAAAAACAACACACATTCTGTAACAACAGTTTTCTGACAGAGAAGTCTTATCCTATTCATGTATGCTGGAAACAAAATTCCACCGAATTCATGAAATCTTGCTTCTAAAGTAAGTGCACAAAGATATGCAGCCTTAAATTATTTAATCATATAAACTCAATGTACTTGTCATTCAGTGTAATGTATAGCAGTGCAACTGTATGCATATCTCCTCAGAAAGAAGTTCTGTTGAGTTCAGTGGGGCTTACTTACAAGTTAGTGGGTAAAAGATTGCATATTTCAATGCACTAATACTGATTATGCTAAATTATATGTTATCATACATGAATGTGAGTACAAGCACTTATTTCAATATCAAGTGTTTTAACAGGAGGACAAGAATCTACACAAGGGCTTCCCAAGTGATGTGCCGCGATGCATTAGTGTGTCACCTGAAGTGTGTAGGTGTGTCACCTACAGTCTTGGAAATGTATGTTATTATTTATAAATCATACATTTTTAAAAATATATGAAAGGTTTTCATGAGATATGTTGTGTCTCCATACATTTTGTTATTACAATTTACGTATGTGTCTGTATCTCTTATAAAGGGTTAGTTTAACCTCTGGTTTGCTAGTAAAACTGAATTACTATGTTGCGAAATGAAGTATGTCTAACAAGTGTGTCACCAACATGAAAAATCTGGAAACCTCTGATCTACGCTCTCACTTCAAGGTGGACCCACCGAAGACAACTGAGGAGGTCTAGATAAGAAGACAAAAATCCGAAAACAAGAGGTTGGACAGTGCTGTTTTCCTCGCAGCAATGTCTCATCCATATGAAACAGATAATCACCATCTAAATTTTTCTTTCCTTAAAAGTCTTTAGGTTGACAATTGTCATCGCTACAAGTACAACATAATCCACTCTACCCTCAGGCAAGCCAGTAAATGATACTTTTTCCTTTCCTTACCCAAACTTTCATTCCTGCCTTTCTTTTCTATATCTATGCTAGAAGAGTTGTTGAAAGCTGAATGTAAAAAGTACCAGCTGTACTGATGACAGCTAAGTAATCTAAGTATTTTGGAGGATGTTGCCAGATTTCTGAATACATGCAACATGGAAGTGTCCTCCTCCATAAGTGAGTTTTCCTTAGATTTTCTACATCTTTTTCACGCTATCCAGTGCGTCTTCAATCCTGGTGGGAGTATCATGATTGATAAAAGACACAGATTACCTGAGGCGTGCTTGAGAATATCGTTCTTTAGAGGCAAAACCAGGCTCTGGTGGAATCAAATGTTTAGGTTTCGAAACTGTTGGTTTAAACAGACAACTGTTGGTTCAAACTGTTTCTTTAAAAAGATTTCTGAAAATTATTCTTGTGAAGAATGGTTGATGGGGGTCAGACAAATTTATCATTCATATTTACAGTTGAAATTTTTTGTTTCCTGCATCCTTTCTATGTGTTTTACTTTCTAACATCACCCATTCTTTTTCACTGAGGGTGTTTATGGGTGAGAAATGGAGTTTTTGAAAAAAAAATGCAGCATCTTCCTTCTCTTCTAAACTCAAAACCAACAACTGGTATGGGAGAAGTTATATTAAAATCATGGGTGGGACTTTTTACTTAAATTCTGGTAAGGTTTTTGGTTCAGTAAGATAACTTATATTAAAATGCGAGGTCAGAACTAACAGCTCTAAATTAGTGCCCCCTGTCAATGTAAAATTAACGCACAGGAAGCTCCCCCTACCCTGTTATCTGATGACTTGCTCTTTCAACGCTTCCAAATTAAGGACATGTTCCACATATGACAGAGTTTTCCACTCTTTCATCAACTCTTCTTGCCTAAGGAGGCTTGCTTGGAACTGTTTGCATGTGTGCGCTGCTTGCAAAGTGAACTGAGAGGGGAAAAAAGGTGCTAAACTGGCTGAGAAACTTTGCAAGCTGCATGTGCATGGTCGGTAGCAAGTGAGCCTCCCTATGTCATTCATGCTCCCTACAGTGCAGTGCATGAGTTCCCCTTTCCAACAAATTCTGACAGCACTCTGGTCCCTAACCTGTCAAGTAAGTGGGGGAAGCCTATAGGGCAAGATAGGTTTTTTTTTTAGTGTAAATTACTTTTCCCATTAACTTCATTATCTTTGACTAAAACTCATTCTTTGTTTCAAACCTAAAAATACGGAGTACAATTTAGACAAAAGTGAGTACTTTTAAGTCCTACTGATACTTTAAGAGTTCAGTGTAACTAAACAAAAAATAAATGGTACCTTCACTTGCTTAATTTTACTCAGATAATGCCACCAACTTTGCCATTATGGACATACAAAAATTTATGGGAGAATTATTTAATTGAAAACTGATGTTAATGTATTTTTGCAAGGATAAACCTTAATGGTGGAAAGTTGCTAATACATTAGAGCTGTAATCCTATACACATTTATCTGAAAGTAAGCACCAGTGAAGCAGTTGGGACATAATTCTGAGTAAAATATACACAGTATTACACTGTAAAAAGCTGTGCAGAGAGAACTTCATTGCAATTTTCACAGCAACTTCCCCTGCCCTCCAGCAAACATTTATGCATAAAGGACTGCAACTGTCAGATATCATAGTTTACAAATTCATAATCAACACACATAATGAAGCACAAAATCTTGAATGTACAGTATTCTTTTTTTTTTAAGGGATTCTCTGCAGCATTAGATTTATGGCACATTCTACACTGAATCTACACAGCTTATTGGAAATCTTATTAAATGCTTCCTTTTGCCAACAAATAACAGACACCTTTCAACACACATCTGTTGCTATTAGCAGCCACACACAAACAAACATACTATTCTGTAGCTTGTTATATTTACATAATCTGCTTAGATGTGAGACTAGTCTAATATTTCTGTGTCAATGAGACACACATAATCCTGATGTTTAAGAGAGAGAGAAAGAGAGTGGCAGAGAGAAGCATAGAGCTCTTTGGTCTTTCGCTATGCTTCCCCTTGAAGTTTTCCCATACAGCTGCTGTGTCTCAAACACAACTGCCCAAGAGCTTTGAAATGCTGCCAATTTATTTCAGCTGTTTCTGAAACCTTGTAACATCAAGATCCAGGCCACATTCCATTCACAAGCATTAGAGGAGAGGCATGTAGGGAAGCATTCAGTTTATGGGCTGCCAAGGAACGTCCTTTTAGAGTCCTTAAAAAACAAAACACAACAAAAAAACAAGATGGCAGGTGTTAGTTAAATGCATAGAACCCTGTTCAAAAAGTTACTGTTACTATCATAAAAGGGCACTCTTGTTATCCATTTTTTTACTATTCCAGCCAAAAAAGTGTTTTTGTACACCAAATATAGATTTATTATAGAAAAGAAGATTTGTTTTTCTTGACAACTGTTTAGTGGAAAACAATGAAAATAAAATATCTTCAGACCTTTTCCCACAGGGTAAGCCAGTGTGGTAGTGGTTTGAAAGCTGAAACCAGGGTTTGATCTCCACTCTGTCATGGAAGCGCACTAGGTGACCCTGGATGCATTGGACACTCTTAGGCCATTTCCGCACTAGCCTGTTATAGCGCGATGATTCCACTTTCAACACCTCTGGAATCCTGGGGTTTGCAGTTTCGGGAGGGGCCACGTGGCCCCTCCCGAAACTGCAAACCCCAAGATTCCAGAGGAGGCTGAAAGGGGAATCATCGCGCTACAACAGGCTAGTGCGGAAATGGCCTTAGTCCTACAAAACCTTATGATAGGGTTGCCATAAGTTGGAAATGACTTGAAGGCACATAACAACAACAACAACCAAAGCAATATAATATTTTTCTTTTTGCTCTCAAGGTGTTACAGTTTTGTGTCCGGCTGACACCACCAATGTTAGATTTTACCTAGGTTTCCTGATGCTTTCTGGGGATGTAAAGAATGCTTACAATTTTTCTTACTCTCAGTGAAAAAAGACCACGCCATTCAGACACTCAATCGAGAAGACAGCCAACTAGCATGAGATGTTTTAGGATTTCAGGATTTTTTAAAAAGGTACAGTGCAAAAAAAAAAAATTGTTTCTTTGGTGTGGGAAAAAAGTGTTCTTTGGTAATAACATACTGTTTTCTGTACAAAAATTGGGAGGGAGGTTGCCCAAATCAAAAGTTTTGACTGCACAAGTCCAAGGTTTTTGTGCATACTATTTTTTCTAGGGGGAGGGAGGGAAAGCCCTGAAGTAAAATAATCCTCAAAAGGCAAAAAACACTCATAACTTCCTCCAGCATGGGAACCAAGGCAGCTTACAAAAGGCACAACATAAGGTAAAAAGCTGATAATAAAAAAAATTAAAATGCAAATCATCAAGTAAAACAAGCTCTAAATTTCAGAAAGTATAAAAACATCTGAAACCTAAAAATTAAGTTAAAAATGCAATGTGCACACACACACACACACATCATAAAAAGGCTCCCTGTAACCAATTAATCATTAAATGCCTGTTTGAACAAAAAGGTCTTTACATGCTGGCAAATGGAGAGCGGGGGGGGGGCAGCCTAGCCTCCTGTGGAAGGAAATTCCACAAGGCCTCATCAGATGGGCCTGTAATGGTGGTGGAAGTGAGGGAAAGCCCTCCCCTGAGGATCTTAAGATACTGGCAAGCTCATAGAGGGAGATACAATCTTTCAGACAGTCTGGGCCTAAGCCAAATAAGGCTTTATAAGTCATAACCAACGCTGGTTATGATCTATAAAAGCCCTCTTCAGCTTGGGTCCAGACGTTCCTTGACAGCCCATAAACTGCCAGGCACGTGTTGCATCTGTAGAGGCTGACAGGGACCATCCGTTAGATTCGCGTCCTCATGCACATATATAGGCACTTGTCCTTGTTCTGGGCTGCTAGTTGCTATTTTTGGCAAACTGTGCAAAACTAGAGCATGTCTGGGTCACTTAACATTAAACAGAACAATGACTGGATGAACAATTAAAATTAGACTTTCAAAACAGGTTTGAAAAATAAACCAAGTATTTTCAAGCTGTTGCATTTTACAAGATTAGACTGACATGTGAACAAGGGCAGTATTCTGAGCTATCCCTAACCAAACAGTGGTGAATACCACTTTCTAGAGCTGGAATTTCAGGCTGACTTCCCCAGTCCATTCAGACCTGGGGTGATTCCCCTCCCTGAAGCTAGGCCAGCATGGGCTCAGTAATGGATGATGCTTTCTACATCAAATTTTGTAAACCAAAGTAAGACACCTTTGCATCTTCAACATTTAAAAAATATTAGCCTGTAATTCTATGAACACTTACCTTGAAGTACAAGTACAAGATGGCACTATAAATCATGTTTATCCCAAACTTTGCAAAAACAAAAGTTGCTATCATTTCTTTCCTTTTATCCTCTGTTAATTGTGCTAAAAGTATAACACACTGGTTTGTGTTTTAAATTAGCACAAGAAACAAGCGTTCAAATATGGCAGCAGGAGTCTATTTGCAGAAATCTCTTTCTCCTTTTTTTTTTTTTTTTGAAAGGATGTGGAGTTCACACTACATAAGAATCGGTAATTGAGCCACTTTGAGACATGCATTTTAACTAGACAAAGGGGGAAAAAATCTGAGGCAGTGTACAATACTCTTGTCTCCCAGACGACTAATAACTTTCATCTTACCTGTTCATCAGTTTGTGGAATCGCTAACTATTCTATCATGCACTGTTTTTGTCAGTGGTTCAGCAGCTATAAACTGGCTTAATGAAGTTGTGATACAGTAAGTCTTGTCAGGAAGTTCACCTGACTCTGGCAGGCTTCCAAAATGAGACTTTGAAGATGTTAATATAGTTAGATCCTGTTCATTATCGGAATCCACAATGGCTGTTTTTTCAGTTTCTAGGCTGAAAGAATTTTCATCTTCTCCTATTAACTCAGGATATGATTCACAGAAAGAAATACTATCACAACAAGCTGGATTTTGGATAAGGGGCCAAGCATCTGAAAGATCCCCACAGGCAGAATGTGACAGAGAACCAAGGAACGCTGGAATCATTTCCCCAACTGAACTTGAACCTCTGCAAAAAATGATGGTAAAGAAGGGCCAATTTTAACAATGCTCAAAGATAACATGAAAATCAAAAGTTGAAGTAAGAATTAATGATCTTATTTCACTTCTGGTACAGCAGATAATTCAAACAGAGTTTGTTCTACAAACCACACACTATCATTTCCAATAGGCTGAAAGCCCACCTTAGAATGGCAAAAGGATTTACATTTTCTCAAGAGACAAAATAAAATAATTTCACTGCTGCAAACTGCAACATCCCAGCAACAGAAGTAATACTTTAAATATTCATTTTGCCCCATCCTCGCCCCCAGACTTAAGTGAGTGAATTATTACACATAAAGGTCCTTACAATGTTGATTAGTAGCAATGGTGATCTTACAAACAAAGTTCCTGTTAGAATCAGTACTTATGTTACGCTTCTCATCAACTACTAGGCAATCACTTCACAGTCAAAGAGAACAAAGAATCAACTATGGACACCTACTCAGAAACAGCTATGTTATTTAACCTCTTAGAATTCAGGGCATAAGAGTTGGCCCTCTTTCAAACTTTCTTCAGTACAAAGGTAAGGACAGGTCTGAGTAACTGTGGTTCTTTG